>LR754215.1:7500-12632 GCA_902729485.2 Mus minutoides | reverse complement strand
ATTATATAATATATTTTATTTATGCACATGCACATTTATCTTAGAGTATACTTAGTGTTGCTCACATAAACAATTGTGCAAGGCAGACCTTTTGGGATTCAGATACTTCCCATGATTTTTGTTCCTAGATAAAGCTGATTCTTTCTCCATTAGAAGCCATTGACTTCTCATAGTCCTCATCTAGATGTGGGCCATGGTGGACTTCCTCCATCAACCTTGACATGTTGACTGCTAATTACTCATATTAAACAGTATATTCGTCTAAGTGAATATACTGTTGAGATTCCATGGGCGCATCATCCCAGTCAGACCTGTAACTTATTATCCAGCAACAGGTGCACTGACTCTCTGGTTCATACATTCCCATTGATCTGTATAGATTTACCTGAAGAGAGTGTTATAGACAAACTAGATGAGGTTAAGTACTCAGGAGTCACTATGGTGGTTTGAATGAAAATGGCTCCTGTAAGCTCTCTCTCTCTCTCTCTCTCTCTCTCTCTCTCTCTCTCTCTCTCTCCCTCTTTCCCTCTCCCTCTCTCCCTCCTCTCTCTCTTCCTGTTTTTTCCTTTCCTGTTTCTTTTCTTTTCTTTCTTTTTTTGTTTATTTTTGAATTATAGATTCGAAGTTTGTGGAATTATTGTAGAAGGAATAGGAAGAGGTATGTCACTAGAGACGCAATTTCAATCTTAGAAAGACTCTTTAATTCACACGCTGTCTCTGATTTTTAGTTATGGATCAAGATCTGACCTCTTAGTAGTTACATCCCTCCACCATAATTGACTCTAACCCTCTGAACTATAAAGCTAATGAAACTCCTTCTTTTACTAGTTTTCTTTGTTATAGTGTTTTATCACAGTAATATAAAAATAACAAAGACAGGCAATAAATCACCGCATTTCTATTTGTGTTTTTCAGTATACTACAAAACAGCTTTGTATGCTATAGAAAGAAGGATAGTTGATAACGAATGAAAGCAACACTTATCTATGGAAATGAGACTGTGCAATTGTTACATAGAATCTATATTCATTTGGGAAAAATAGCAGTAGTTACTTCTTCCTTGTACAGGATAGTTTCAGTCAGGTGTATTGAGCTAGGTTTACAGTACCATGTGGTAGTTTTCTTGGAGTCAGTTTATTATATGGATAATGTCTTTTAATACCATCATTTGTATATGGTGCATTATTTTTTCATAACAGATGCTGGTTTTTCATTTTTACATCAATAGTTCATCTTAAATGAACACACATAGTATCTATTTAAAAGAAACACTTTAATTATTTTTCTTACATTGCCAATGTGTACCTCCATGATTATGCACTCCTCTCAAAACTGTCCAGACCTCAAGGCATTGAAAACTAGCTGTGACCTAAAGTTCAAACTGATGTTTTATGTGGGAAATCACTAGAATTAAATCTGGTCACATACCAGGGAACAGAAGCAGCTATCTATCTCCAAGGATTTGTTTGTGTTAACTTAAGATTTAGATGCTGTGTCTGCTAACTTTCCAATGTAGAGAATTTTTTATGCTCCTAGGTCACATATTCTTTAGAAAATGTAAACATGTATTTCTGAAGAAGCAAATCTTTCTTGTCACCTAATGAGTCACAAACATACTTTTAAAGCTTACCCATTAGCTTAGATCTAAGGTTACACAGCATGATTGCAAAATTGCACTAAATGTGAAGAATATAGCATGTGTTCTCACAGATTTAAACTATCTTAAGATAGGATGAATTTTACAGCAAAAATCCCTGCAAATTTTTCTTAAATATTTTTGAAAAAATGTACTTTCTTTAAAATTTCCAGACAGAGTTTCTATACTTGTTTTGTCAAATTTTATATGAAAATACAGACTTCTAATCATTTCAATTTAATGAAAATATTTTTTTGTTTTCCAAAAAAGTTATCAGATGAGTTAAATTAAGAAAATGATTAAAGACATAATTTTGTCTTTAATAGGCCATGTTTTTGGTCAAATAACTGAATAGCTCAAAGACTAAATTTTACCCTCTATTATATCCATTGTAATTATTATCTTATCACATAATTGCAAATACTGTAAAAATAAATACACAGCAAGCAATTAATATAGACAAATAGTAGATTTATCAATATCAAAGACATTATTCTTTATTACTAAACTTTTTTGAATTATTGGCCTCCTTTATGTATTTTCTTGTGAATTAGAATTTAGTCAGAGCAGTTTTCAGTAATGTAATTAAAATACTTGGGCAAATTTAGAAAATCTATAACCAAAGAATTAATTTAAGTTTATAAAAATAATTATATACATATATAAATTGGTAGTGTTAATGCAATTTCTTCACTTGAAATTTTCACAAATGTGAGGCATATTAAATTTCAGTTATAATCAAATATTCATTGAGTGAGTAAGACAAAGAATATATTTTATAGTGAATAAGTAAATAGTTAAAATAACATAAGAGCAATATCTATGGAATGTGTTCACAGACATTTTTTTTTCTTTTTTTTTCTCTTTATTAGATATTTTCTTCATTTACATTTCACATGTTATCCAGAAATTTTCCCTTACCCTCTCACATCCCCGTCCTGCTCCCCTACCCACCCCCTCCCACGTAATGGCCCTGGCGTTCCCCTGTACTGGGGCATATAGAGTCTGTATGACCAAGGGGCCTCTCCTCCCAATGATGGCCAACTAGGCCATCTTCTTCCATATATGCAGCTAGAGACATGAGTGCAGGGGGAACTAGTTAGTTCATGTTATTCTTCCACCTAGAGGGTTGAACACCCCTTCCGCTCCTTGGGTACTTTCTCTAGCTCCTTCCTTAGGAGTCCTGTGTTCCAACTAATAGCTGACTGTGAGCATCCACTTCTGTGTTTACCAGGCACTGGTATATCCTCCCACAAGACAGCTATATCAGGTCCCTTTCAGCATTATCTTGCTGGCATATGCTATAGTGTTTATTTTGGTGGCTGATTATGGGAGGGATCCCTGGCAGCCGCCGTCACTGGTTGGTCCATCCTTTTNTTTTGATTTGCATTTCCCTGATGATTAAGGATGTTGAACATTTTTTCAGGTGCTTCTCAGCCATTCGGTATTCCTCAGTTGAGAATTCTTTGTTTAACTCTGTGCCCCACTTTTTAATGGGGATATTTGATTTTCTGGTGCTACCTTCTTGAGTTCTTTATATATATTGGATATCAGTCCCCTATCCGATTTAGGATTGGTAAAGATCCTTTCCCAATCTGTTGGTGGCCCTTTTGTCTTGTTGACAGTATCTTTTGCTTTACAGAAGCTTTGCAACTATGCTGTAAGAGCGAGAATTAACAAATGGGACCTCATAAAGTGTTCACAGACTTTTAAATATCTATCTTCCCTTTGTTAATAAGAAAGTACAGACGGCTAAAATATCCTGTCAAAATAAGACTATGTACAAAAATAAATGCAGTAAGAAAAAAAAAAAAAACACAAACAAACAAAAGAAGAAAGCCCTCTCTTTACATATTTTTGGGGAATTCAGTATGTCAAAATTAATTATTTTATTTATATTCCAAATGTTGTTCCCATTCTAGGTCTTGTCTCCATGAAATCTTTACCTCATGCCTTCCCCTTTATTTCTGAGAGGGTGGTGCCCTATCTCACCCTGCTAGAACCCTTCCCTGGGGCATGAAGTTCCTACAATTTTATTATTCTTATTTTTATTTATTCACTTTATGTCCCAGTTGCAGTCCCCACCTCCCTCTTCTACTCCCACACAAGTCCCTTCCCTCCCACCCTGCTTCTCATTAGTTCCATAGAAACGGAGACGCTCCCTTGGGTTCTAACCCTGACATCAAATCGCAATAGGTTTAAATGCATCCTCTTTCCCTGAGCCTTGATCAATTAGTCCAGGGAGGGGAAAGGTATGCCATGCCTGGAAACAGAGTCAAAGGCAACCACTGTCCCTGTGGTTAGGAGGCCCACATGAAGAACATGCTGCATATCCTCTATAAATGTATAGGGGGTACATGCTCTTGGGTTGCTGCTTAAGTCTCTGTGAGCACCCTTGGACCCAGGTTAGTTTACTCTAGAGGTCATCTTGTGGTATTCTTGACCCCTCCGGCTTACTCAACTCTATCCCACACTCTTCAACAAGGCTCTGGATTCTTCCTAATGTTTGGCTGTGGATCTTTGCATCTGTTTCCATCAGCCGCTGGAGGGAGCCTCTCAGGAAATAGTTATGCTAGACATGTGTCTTCAAGCATAGCAGAGTATCAGTAATAGTGTTAAGGGTTGACTCTCTCTAATGGGATGGTTCTCATGTTGGGCCCATTAGTTGGCTATTCTTTCAACCAATCTCGGCTCCATCTATATCCCTAGGCATCTTGTAGGTAGTACACATTTTTGTTTGAAGATTTTGTGGGTGGGTAGATGTCCCCTCTCTCCACTGGAAATCCTGTCTGGCTACAGGGGGTATTAACTTCAGTTTCCATCTACCTTGCTGCTAGGAGTCTCAGCTAAGTTCACTCCCATAGACTGCTTGGAGACCCAGGTCTCAGGCTAGTCCCAGAGATGCCCCCACCAATTTCTGTTCTCTCCCCCAGCCTTCTCCTGCCTCCTCTTCTCATACCTGGTTCCACCCATACTACCTTCCTCATAATATGTTGACATTTTTCAACAATTGGAATGTAAATCAAAGAAAAGCATTCACAGTTTGTATTATCTGTATTTAAATTTCTATGTCTGATGTTTACTTAGTATTTTAAACCAAGTCTGGTTTTCCATTACATTTTTTCTTCTTACTTAAATGTGATCCATTTTCTTTGAATGTAGTCATTTTCTTTATATTCAGGGTTACTTTTTTCTGAAACATTCATTACATTGTTTTCTAATTCAGATTCCATGAAACATGTTTTCATGTTCATTTGTATGTTACCCCCCTCTAAAAGAAAATAATCATTTTCACTGAAAACAATTTCATTTGAGTTACATGCACATTTAAATGATAGGACCCACTCTTATTTATTCACAGAGTCTCTCATTGAAAATCTACAATCACAGTACTTATAAAAAATTATTACTGTCATAGGAAAATATTCCAAAGTTATTACCATTTCTTTTTGTAAAGAATGTTTCTGTTATTACAGAGTATGTCTCCTATGGATGA
>LR754215.1:0-2500 GCA_902729485.2 Mus minutoides | reverse complement strand
AAGTGAAATCAATATAATGAAGAGAAGAATATTTTTTAGATCTTACAGTTTACAACGTATTATTGAATAATGTTAAGACAAAATCTTGTATAAAAACATGGACAAACAAACCAAAAAATTTACTCAAAGGTAGGCTCATACAAAGCTAGTTCTTCATTATATTCCACAACTTCCAGCCTATAGAATGTGTTCATGCCCACAATCAACATCAATTATAGAGACACTATGTCACAGGCATGCTCATAGGACAAGATTATCTGAGAAATCCATTAATGAAGAAACCATTCTCAACTAACTCAACACTATATCAAATTGACAGTGACATCTAACTAGGATAGTGATCTTAGAAACAAAAGTAATCTTAATTATTATTTCAACTAACTGCTCCTTGTGGGCATATCATTACTATGAACATAATCACCTATTGTCTAAAAGGTCTGTATGTAAGAGAGTGATGTTTGGTTTATCTCAAGACTGTATCAAGTATTCATTTACTTGTTGATTTATCATCACCATCTCTCTAGGAAGATACATTGCTACATTAGCTTGCAACGATATTTATTTTAAAAGACAAGAAGGTATTGTACCATCCATTCTAATCTAGTCAGAGTGGAATCTAGGCCATGTAATGCTGAAGCAACATCACAAGCCAAGGACAAAAGCAAATCAACCAAGCAAACAATGTCAAAAACAACACCACCACTACCACCAAAATATACCTATAGTCTTTCCATTCCACATGACCTGTATCAAAGAGTATGATGAAAGCAGCTATGTCTATGTTAATGGTGAAATGAATAGACATGGCAGAAGCAATAATGAATGTGCCAATAAGTAATTTCTATTTCCTGTAAAGTGATCAAGATATGAAATTTCATAAACAGGAATTTTGATACATATATTTAAATGATTATCCTAATATTATCACCAATAACTAAGATAATGTAGACCCTAAAGTTAGGGATCCATATCTCCAATTTTTGTATCCTCAAAATCTCCAAAATTCTAGAAAAAGACTAAATATATATTATATACATATAAATAATTTTATCATATATATGTTATACAATATATTTGACATGAATAAGTATCTTTTCAATATAAATTGATGGACTCTTTTTAACCTGGGCATAAACAGATAAAATCATGAATATTTTCTATACAAAAGAGTACAACTACATTGTAAAATAGAAAAAGGAATGAAATGTAATTTTTATCAATATAATTATTTCTATATTCACAAATTATTGAATGCTTTTTTTGATAATCTGATTTTCATTTGAAGGAAATGTTAGATGGAGATATAACTTCTGAAAAAGAAAACAATTTTGTGCATATATCTGAATTTTCTCCCTATATCATGAACTTTCTTCAAGTTTTCTAAAAGCTAGATATACTTCCTAGAGTATCAGAAAAATTAAATCACATTTGATAGGATGTTTCAGTGTAGGTACTAAAGGTTTTAATTAGCATTGAAATTACTTTGGAAATTAAATAGTAACAATGAACCAAAGGCCTTTAAAATTAACTGGAAGCAAGTGTTTATTGCTTTTAGAGGCCTTTACATAAAAATAAATGCATGCTCTCTAATTGGCTTTCTTATAACTGTAATTATTGTTTCCTGCTGAAATCATCTTCATTAAAATAACCTTCAAAAGTAGTAAAAGCAACCAGAATATGCAATATTTTCTAGTAATTTAATACTAAAAGATAATAGAAACAGCCAAAGATTACCTAACTTTCTTGTCTTGCTTCATAATGGTGAAAGTAATTTCATACTTATCATTTATCTTTTTGCCTTTATACAACTTTCATCTACAAGTATTATAAGAACACTTTGAGTTTGGAAGAATATTTCAAGTTTAACATGTATTTTTTCTTTCAGTCTTATGTTTCTATTTTTCTATTATGATAGATTGTACATATTATTTAAATTCTATGAATGGTCTTTATTGACATGCTTTTCTTGTTAAATAAATCAGTCTAAAATGTTGCTGTAACCAATGCTGCAATAGTAAAATTACATATATTGATTTTGAAAGGAATGCTCGAATTCCCTCTTTTCTCTATAATATCTGTACATTTGAAATAGTTCAATCTCTCTGACATTGTAAACTTTTTCTTTGGCAAAAAAAAAGTCTCAAAGTGTAAAATTAACTAGAATTTCTATGAACAGAGTGAGATTCTATACTTATTAAACAATTTCCCCGTACCTTCCCCCATCCCCGCCCTGCTCCCCTACCCACCCCCTCCCGCATAATGGCCCTGGTGTTTCCCGGTACTGGGGCATATAAAGTCTGTATGACCAAGGGGCCTCTCTTCCCAATGATGGCCAACTAGGCCATCTTCTTCCATATATGCAGCTAGAGACATGAGCACAGGGGAACTAGTTAGTTCATGTTATTCTTCCACCTATAGGGTTGAAGACCCCTTCAGCTCCTTGGGTACTTTCTCTAGCTCCTTCCTTGGGAGTCCTGTGTTCCAACTAATAGCTGACTGT
>LR750687.1:160542-330088 GCA_902729485.2 Mus minutoides | reverse complement strand
AAAAAAAAAAAAAAAAAAAAAAAAAAAAAAAAAAAAAAAAAAAAAAAAAAAAAAAGATTGCTTAAAAGTCCAAAGTTCAAAGTCTCTTCTGAGATTCATGCAAATTCTTAATTGTAACTCCCTATAAAATCAAAATCAAAAAGTAGATCACATACTTTAAAAATCAAAGGATAAATCTTACCATTCCAAAACATCATAGTGAAGAAATGCTGGATCAAAGCAAAACCAAAAGCCAGCTGGGCAAACTCCAAACTCTGCATTTCCATGTCTGATGTCCATCCAACTCCTTTCAGCTTTGTTGACTGCAACACAATTCTTTCTCTTGGGCTGATTCCATTCCCTGTTAGCATCTTCCCTCTGCAGGAATCCCATGGCTCTGGCATCTGGAACACCTTGGTGTCTTCAAGGCAACTTCAACATTACAACTTTTTGTTCTAATGTCTGGGATCCACACATGATCTTCTAGACTCCTCCAAAGGGCTTGGGTCACATCTCCAGCTCTGGCCTCTGTAGCACTCCAGGGTTTAGATGACTCTACTCCACTCCACTGCTGCTGCTCTCAATATGCTGCAGTTTTTCAGTGCAACTATTCACCAATAACTTCTCATAGGTTCCCTTCATGGTGTTAAGATTCAACTTCTGATTGATTGATTGATTGATTGATTATATGTAAGTACACTGTAGCTGTCTTCAGACACTCCAGAAGAGAACATCAGATTTTGTTACGGATGGTTGTGAGCTACCATGTGGTTGCTGGGATTTGAACTCAGGACCTCTGGAAGAGCAGTCGGTGCTCTTAACCACTGAGCCATCTCACCAGCCCCAAGATTCAACTTCTTTGCATGACCTTTTCAGTAGTGGGATGTCCATTGCAACTGAGGATGCACTTTCACCAGTGACCTTTCCTGGCCTCTCACTGTGTCAACCTTTAACTGCTCTCCATGACCCTGTCATGCCTTCAAAACCAGTACCTCCTGGTGATTATTATACATTACCAGGTCCAGCTGCAGCACAAGGTACAACCTTGGCTATCTCTGCAAGACAACTTTTCTGTGCTCTAAGAAAACTTCCTGGAAGATTTCACCTCAGTAATGTCTATCTCTTCTTAATCCCTGCCAATATATTAGCTCCAGCTAAGAAGCATCAACTGTCCCAGTAACTTCTTCTATTCTTTTTTTCTTTAATTTATTTTATGTATATGAGTACACCACAGTTATCTTCAGACACACCAGAAGAGGGTATCATATTTCATTACAGATATCTGTGAGCCACCATGTGGTTGCTGGAAATTGAACTTAGGGTCTTTGTAAGAGCAGCCAGTGCTCTTAACCATTGAGCCATCTCTCTCCAGCCCAACTCCTTCTATTCTTGACTCTAACACCAGTGCCAAATGTAATCTTAGCTGTCCTGGAACTCACTCTGTCAACCAGGCTGGCCTCAGACTCACAGAGCTCCATCTGCCTCTGTCTGCCTGAGTGCTGGGATTAAAAGCTTGACCAACACTGCCTGGAGTTTAGATGAAGTTTAACTTAGTTTAATTTTAAATACTGCTCCTCTTCTGAAGAAGCTGTGTGCACTGTCTCACACTGTAATCCCAGCACTCAGAAGAATAAAGCAGAAGAACCCTGGTGAATCTAAGGCCATAGTGGGCTACTTCAAAAAGCAAAAACAAATATAAGAAGAAATATAAAAAGTTATTCAAAGTCTTGTACAGGAGTAAGCAGAAGATGGGGACAGGCTCATGGGACCCCACCCCTAGCCTAAGGAGCTATTGTCAGTGAATAGATGCTGGAGGAGAGGGAGTCAGTGGTCAGCTGCCCACACTCATATAAATAACCTCACTCACCTCACCCATGCTCATACAAGCAGCCCGACTTAGTGTGGGTCATGGGAAAAAAAAATAGGAGAGGGATTTAGGGGAAAGATCCAAACAGGCAGAGAGGAGATAAAAGAGAGTAACTGGGGAGGGGAGAGGAGTGAATATGGACAAAGTGCATTATACATATTATGAAGTTGTCAAGGAATAATGTAAAACTGTGATGGCTTGTATATTCTTGGACCAGGGAGTTGCACCATTTGGAGGTGTGGCCTTGTTGAAATAGGTGTGACCTGGCTGGAGTAGGTGTGTCACTGTGGGTGTGGGCATAAGATCCTCACCCTAGTTGCCTGGAAGTCAGTCTTCTACTAGCAGCCTTTGGATGAAGATGTAGAACTCTCAGCTCCTCCTGTACCATGACTGCCTGGATGCTGCCATGCTCCCACCTTGATGGTAATGGACTGAACCTCTGAATCTGTAAGCCAGCCCCAATAAAATGTTGTCCTTATAAGAGTTGCCTTGGTCATGGTGTCTCTTCACAGCGGTGAAACCCTAACTAATACTGAAACACAATATATGTACAAAATGCCACTTTATTTGTAAAAGCCAAAGACAACTGGTAATCCAAATGTCCTTCAACGTAGAAACAGACTAAGAAACTGGTTTTCCCTAGGCAGTGGTAGCACATGCCTTTAATCCCAGCACTTGGGAGGCAGAGGCAGGCAGATTTCTGAGTTCGAGGCCATCCTGGTCTACAGAGTGAGTTCCAGGACAGCCAGAGCTACACAGAGAAACCCTGTCTTGGGAAAACAAAACTAAACTAAACTAAACTAAACTAAACTAAACTAAACTAAACTAAACAAAAAAAGCCACTAGCTGCTCTTCCAGGGGAACTGGATTCAGTTCTCATCACATACATGGCAGCTCATGACCATTTATAATTCCAGACCCAGGGGATCTGACACCTTCTTTTCAATTCTGTGATACAAGGTATATACATGATGTATATACATACATACATGCAAACATATATACATACACACACACACACACACACACACACACACACACACACACACACATGCAAAACACCCCTACAAAGCCAGACATCATGAAGCATGACTTTTTTTTTTTTAATTTATTTTATTTTATTATATGTAAGTGCACTGTAGCTGTCCTCAGACACTCCAGAAGAGGAAGCCAGATCTCATTACGGATGGTTGTGAGCCACCATGTGGTTGCTGGGATTTGAACTTATCACCTTCGGAAGAGTAGTCGGGTGCTCTTACCAGCTGAGCCATCTCACCAGCCCCCATGAAGCATGACTTTATTCCCAGAACTCCAGAGGTGGAGCAGGCAGATCTCTGTGTACTCAAGGCCAGCCTGGGTTACATAGCAAGTTGCAGGTCAGCCAGTGATACATACATAATGAGACCCTCTACATAGTGAGACCCTGTTTCAAAAATTAAAAATAAAATTACCCATACACATGAAATAAATAAAACAACTTCAAACTGATCATAAATCATTTAAAATTTTAATTTTTAAATTTAAATTTAATTTATGTGTATGAGTGTTTTGTCTGCATGTATGTCTGTGCACCATATGAATGCCTCGTATTCACAAATGCCAAAAGACTGCATTGGACACCCAGGAACTGAAGTTACAGAGCTGCCATGTGATAGCGGTCAAACAAACTTGTGTCATCTAGAAGAGCAGCCAGTACCCTTAATTTCTGACCCAGCTCTCCAGTTTCCTGAATAAATCTTTTCTAAAGACAGAATCATGGAAGCCTTGGCTGACTTTGCATTCACTGTTCAGTGAAGAGTAGCATTGAGCATCTGCTCTTTCTGTCTCTATCTCCCCATTCTTGGGGCTACAGGGATATGCCTCCATGCCTGGTTTTATGAGATGCTGGAGAGTAGAATCGGGGCTTTGTGCATTCCATTTGCAAGCACCCTACCAGTTGAGCTACACCTTCAAGCCAAAATGTTCTAGAGTAATTTTCTATAGCCATATTATCAGAAATTTGACTTTTTTCAAGTTATCCATTTTGTTGTATACTAGGGTTTTATCATATGTAAGGCTGTTCTTCATATGAAGCTATATCTCACAAAACAACAGGGTTTAGTTTTAACTTTTTAATCACATGTATTTATTTTATGTATGCCACTGTATGTATGTGGAAGTCAAAAAAGAAAAAAATCCCGTGGGAGTCAGTTCCTTGAGGACCAAATTCAAGCCATCAGACTTAGCAGCAAGTGACTGCCTGATGAGTTACTTCACTAGACCATGGCATTCATAAAAACAAACAAACAAACAAACAAACAAAAAAACAAAACCTCAGTGGTTCATAACTAGAAAGCTCGAGGTTCAAATCTTAGTTCTTGAATGTCTCAGAAGCTGTTTCTCTGTGTTATTCACAAAAAAGCAAGTATTCTTCTTTTCCAGAGTTGATGAGAGGATAAAATGGAATGGAGTGGGAATGGGGGTACAGCTCAGTTTATAGTGAGTTTACCCAGCATTCATAAAGCTCTAGGTTCCACCCTTAGCACTGCATAAATCAAGAATGATGATACTCTAGAGATGAAATAGGAACAATAAGTTCAAGGGTACCCCTTAGTACATAGCAAATTTGAATTGGTGAACGTGAATTTATTTGGGTATTTACAGGAGCATGGATGATTCAAAGTAGCTGCATTACTCAAAAAGCCTAACCTGGTGTGTGTGGCAGCTCACAGAAGCTACACATCTAGGGGTCCCTACATAGCGTGTAGTCAGTATTCTTGGTCAGGGAGACTCCTCTCTCAACAATTATTAGTGCTTGTATATCCTTGCTTATATATAACCTTGATTTTGTTAATTTCAGAAGCTTCCTGAAACATGTGAGTTTTGTTTGTTTGTTTGTTTGTTTTGACTTTCCTGAGCTTTGTAGTATTGGTGTATTAGTCAGGGTTCTCTAACACAGAAATTATGGAATGTCTCTATATATTAAGGGGATTTACAAGTCCAACTAACCTAACAATGGGCAGTTGTGAATGGGAAGTCCAAGAATCTAGTAGTTGCCCAGTACTACGAAGCTAGTTGTTTCAGCTGGTCCTCTGTATAAACTGGAATCCTGAAGAAGTAAATTCCAACAGATATGCAAGTAAGTGCAAGCAGGCAAAGCAGAGTGATCCGTCCTTCTTCTGATGTCCAGCAGAAGGTGTGGCCCAGAGTAAAGGTGTGCGCCACCATACCTGGATCTAGAATTTGCCTTGTCACAGGCTAACCTTGAACTCAGTCTTCTGGGATTAAAGGCATGTACTACCTTGCCTGGGCCTAAATTTTTCATGGCCACTATGCCTCAAGATCTCCATGTCAAGATTCAGGCCAGAAACTCATGTCCTCCAGCCTCAAGATCTGGATCATAGCTGTGCCCTCCATTTCTGGATTGTAGTTCATTTCAGATGTAGTCAAGTTGACAACCAGGAATAGCCATCACAATAGGTTACTTCAGGAATTTTTGGAAAGACTTTTTTCCAAGACAGAACTTTCCAATTCATGGCAAGTAACGATACAGCATCTGGTTCACCTGTTTTCCTCAGCTTTTTTGTCTGGGCGTCTCTCAGGAGTGCCCAGACGTGGAGGTTTCTTTTTTGAAAAACCTTCCAAACAAACAAACAAACAAACAAACAAAAACATAAAAAGCCAGGCGTGGTAGCGCATGCCTTTAATCCCAGCACTTGGGAGGCAGAGGCAGGCGGATTTCTGAGTTTGAGGCCAGCCTGGTCTACAAAGTGAGTTCCAGGACAGCCAGGGATATACAGAGAAACCCTGTCTCGAAAAACCAAAACAAAAAAAGAAAAACAAAAAAAGAAAAACCTTACTTGGTAGGGTGGACACCCCCACCCCCATTGTTTTTTGTTTTGGTTTTCAAGTCATTGTTGCCCTGTGTGTAGCCCTGGCTTCCCTGGAACTCACTCTATACACCAGGCAGGCATCAAACTCAGAGATTGGCCCACCTCTCCCTCTTGAGTGCTAGTATTAAAGGCATGTTCTACCACTGCCCAGCTTGTCTTGTCTAGTGTAATTCTTTTGTAATGTGTCTATTCACACAGGATTCAATGTCTGTGCTTAAAAAAAAACTTAGTTGGGGCTATTGATATAGCTCAGTGAGTGAAGTACTTGGCGCACAGGCATAAGATCCTGAGTTCTAATCCTAGGCATCCACATGAAAAGCCCCACCAGAGCTGGGGTGGCAGAAACAAGAGGATCTCTGCGGCTAGCTGGCCAGGCAGACTCTCCAAATCAGTGAGCTCCAGGACTGAATGAATGAGAGCCCTTGTCTCCAAAAGTAAGGTAGATCTTCCGGGAAGCAACAGCCAAGGTTGACCTGTGGCCTACACACACACACACACACACACACACACACACACACACACACACACACACACACGTATTC
Organism: Mus minutoides; assembly: GCA_902729485.2. NCBI lineage: Eukaryota > Metazoa > Chordata > Mammalia > Rodentia > Muridae > Mus > Mus minutoides. The sequence goes on along the minus strand of LR750687.1, from coordinate 323,828 downwards.
ATTCATACACAAACATGAATGAAAGCATACATATAAAAATGTTTATTTTAAACATAAGATTCACCATTAATGGTGCCAATAAGGAGCAAAGGGTCATCATACACATCCTAATATCAGCCACTTAGAAGGATATGATATCATTTCCAAAGATTAATCACAGAACACTGCAAGGGAAGAATCATCAAAAGTATGTGCAATGACAAATGTTCTCCAAATAACTGGCCTGTATTTGCCAAAACTGTCAACACTTAAAGGACAATGGAGGAGCAAAGGGCATGGATGCAAAGTGCAGTGTTTGCTCCGTGGGATGGGCTCCCCATGGGATGAAGCATACAGTTACAAAGGATATGACTGGACTGTGCATGAAAGTGGAACATGGACTGTAGATTAGATAACATGACTAGGTCAAGGTTACATTTCCTGCATCTGCTGGCGGATAATTATATCAAGAGCCATGCTGTTCTTAGCAAAGGCCAAAGGGTGAAAGGCAAACATTCCCTGTGTAACAGGCCTTCAAGCGGTTTAGAACCAACTGTGAATGGCACATTGATGGGCTCACGATGAGCATAGCTGCCCTCCAGGATAGAATGTGCTTATGTGAAAGTATACTTTGACTTTCTCTACCTGTGTGGCATATATGTGTGTCTGGGAGGGTGGGGGCAGAAATTAAACATAAAGCATTGTGCTTAGGAAAACATACACCGGGGCTGGAGAGAGAGAGATGGCTCAGAGGTTAAGATCACTGACTGCTCTTCCGAAGGTCCTGAGTTCAATTCCCAGCAACCACATGGTGGCTCACAACTATCTGTAATGAAATCTGATACCCTCTTCTGGAATGTCTGAAGACAGCTACAGTGTACTTACATATAATAAATAAATAAATCTTTTTTTAAAAAAGGAAAGCATATACCATCCAGCCCATATCAATATCTCTTTGTATTTTGTGTGTGTGTGTGTGTGTGTGTGTGTGTGTGTGTGTGTATATATATATATATATATATATATATCTCAGATATATATATATATATATATATATATATATATATATATATATATATATTTGTACAGCCTATGATGTATATTTCTCTATATGTATAGTTCTTTTCATATAACTGTGTGTGCAGTATATATGTGGGTATATGAATAATATGTCTATATTTATATAGAGATATCTCTATGTATTGGTTTTGGAATTTGTTTTAAGACTTTGTTTTGTTTTGTTTTGTTTTGTTTTTTCAAGACAGGGTTTCTCTGTATAGCCCTGGCTGTCCTGGAACTCACTCTGTAGACCAGGCTGGCCTTGAACTCAGAAATATGTCTGCCTCTGTCTCCCAAGTGCTGGGATTAGAGGCATGCACTACCACGCCCGGCATCATTTTTTTTTTAATTATTAAATGATTTTATATATTTACATTCCAAATGTTACCCCCTTCCCAGTCTCCCCTTCCCCTCCCCGTTGCCTTTGAGAGGGTCTCCTGGCTCCATGGCATCCTCCTTCCCTTGGGCATCATGTCTTTACAAGATTAGGCACATCCTCTCCCACTGAGGCCTGACAAGGCAGTCCTCTGCTACATACGTGCCCCTGGCGGGAGAGGTGGATTCAGCGCATACCGGCCCATGTATGCTCTTTGGTTGATGGCTTAGTCTCTGGGAGCTCTGAGGATCCCAGGTTAGTTGATGCTGTTGTTTTTCCTATGGGGTTGCCATCCCTTCATCTCCTTCAATCCTTCCCCTAAACTCTTTCAATGATTGGCTGTGAGTATATCTGTCTCAGGCAGCAGCTGCTGGTAGAGCCTCTCAGAGAACAGCCATGCTAGGCTCCTGTCTGTAAGCACATCATGGTATCAGTAATAATGTCTGGTTTTGGTGCCCACCCATGAGATAGATCACAAGTTGTGAGTTGTATCATGGGTATTCTGTACTTTTTGGCTAATTTTCACATATTAGTGAGTACATACCATGCATGTCCTTTTGGATCTGTGTTACCTCACTCAGGATGATATTTTCTAGTTCCATCCATTTGCCTGCAAAATTCACGATGTCATTCTTTTTAATAGCTGAATAGTATTCCACTGTGGAAATGAACCACATTCTTTGACTGAGGGACATCTGGGTTGTTTCCAGCTTCTGGCTACTACAAATAAAGCTGCTGTGAGCATACTGAAATGTGTCCTTGTGTATGGTGGAGCATCTTTTGGGTAGTGATATAGCTAAGTCTTCAGGTAGAGCTATTTCCAGTATTCTGAGGAACCTCCAGATTGATTTCCAAAGTGGTTGTAACAGTGCAATCGCACCAGTAGTTGAGAAGTACTCCTCTTTCTCCACATCCTCACCAGCATGTACTGTCACTTAAGTTTTTTATCTTAGCCATGCTGATAGGTATAGGGTGGAATTTCAGGATCATTTTGATTTTATTTCCCTGATGACTAAGGATGTTGAAAATTTCTTTAAGTATTTCTTGGCCATTTGAGAATACTCTGTTGAGAATTCTCTGTTCAAGCCTGTACTCCATTTCTTAATTGGGTTATTTGGATTTTTTTTTTTTTTTGGAGTCTAACTTTCTTGAGTTCTTTATAATAGATATTAGCCCTCTATCAGATGTAGGGTTAGAGAAGATCTTTTCCTGATCTATAGGTTGCTGTTTTGTCCAATTGACAGTGTCCTTTGGCCTACAAAGTTTTTCAGTTTCATGAGGTCCCATTTGTCAATGTTGATCTTAGCCTTAGCCTCGACCTGTCTGTCTCACCATGGAGTGTTTTTAATCAGTATTGCTTGAGGTCAGGGATGATGATGTCCCCAGAAGTTCTTTTATTGTTGAGAATTGTTTTTAATACCCTGGGTTTTTCGTTTTTCCATATGAAGTTAAGAGTTGCTCTTTCCATGTCTGTGAAGAATTGTGTTGTGATTTTGATGGGAATTGTATTGAATCTGTAGATTGATTTTGAATGATAATATCTTTTTTTTTTTTTTTTTTTTTTTTTTTTTTTTTTTTTTTTTTTTTTTTTTTTTTTTTTTTTTTTTTTTTTTTTTTTTTTTTTTTTTTTTTTTTTTTTTTTTTTGCTTTTTGCTTTTTGCTTTTTGCTTTTGGCTTTTGGCTTTTGGACACAGGGTTTCTCTGTATAGCCCCGGCTGTCCTAGAACTCACTTTGTAGACCAGGCTGGCCTCAAACTCAGAAGTCTTCCTGTCTCTGCCTCCCAAGTGCTGGGATTAAAGGCATGTGCCACCACTGCCTGGTGATGATAATATCTTTTAAAAATACAGTTAAGGGGCTGGAGGAATCTTAAAGGTTATGAGCACTGGCTACTCTTCTAGATGACTTGAATTCGCTTCCCAGCACCCACATGAGAGCCTGTAATTCCAATTCCAGGGGATCCACTGCTCTCTTCTGTCCTCCAATGGCACTATGTACAAGCGCACAGACATGCACAGGATAAACACTCAGACATACAAAGGAAATCAATAAAAATTGAAAAATGAGTGTAATATTCCCAATAAATCCATCAAAAAGTAAAAATAAAATTTAATGCCCTTTAAGTTGGACCATTATAAACTGAAAACTATTTGTATATAATTAAGCAGCAGTAAATACATTCACTAGTTGTGCAACTTTTTTAAAAAGTCCAAAGAGAAACTCTAAACCATCACTTCTTGTTTGTCTCTTAAGAGTTCATTGTAGGGCTGGTGAGATGGCTCAGCGGGTAAGAGCACCCGACTGCTCTTCCGAAGGTGATAAGTTCAAATCCCAGCAACCACATGGTGGCTCACAACCATCCGTAACGAGATCTGGTTCCCTCTTCTGGAGTGTCTGAGGACAGCTACAGTGTACTTACATATAATAAAATAAAATAAATCTTAAAAAAAAAAAAAAAGAGTTCATTGTAGGGCTGGTGAGATGGCTCAGTGGTTAAGAGCTCTGACTGCTCTTCCGAAGGTCCTGAGTTCAAATAGAGAAACCACATGCTGGCTCACAACCATCGGTAACGAGATCTGACTCCCTCTTTGGGAGTGTCTGAAGACAGCTACAGTGTACTTACATATAATAAATAAATAAATCTTTAAAAAAAAGAGTTCATTGTAAGAACAGAAGAGATAGCCATTGGTAAAGAGGATTGGATGTTCTCACAGAGGACAGGGTTGGTTCCCAGCACGTACATGGCCTGTCATAATTGTTTGTAACTCTAGTCTCAGAGGATATAACATTCTCTTCTAGCTTCGGTAGACACTGGACAAGCACATGGTGCACATACATTTATATAAGCAAACACCCATGCACATAAAAATAATTCCTTAGAAAAATATTTCATGTGTGAAGACGGGTGAGGGGTTTGAGACAGGACCTGGTTAGACTAAATTCTCTATGTACCTAAGGATCACCTTTACTTCCTGGTCCTTCTGCCTCCACCTCTCAAGTTTTGGGATTCCAGGAATACACCACCACAGCCAATTGTTTTTGTTTTCTTTTTTATGAAATGGTAGGGATTGAACCCTCCATTTTGTGTATGCTTGGCAAGCATTCTACCAATTGAGATAGACTTCCAACCCACAATATAACCTCATGTCCTCATTTCGTTTCTGATTGTTGTGGGGAAAAAAATACCCTAACAAAAGCAGTTTTAAAGGAGAAAGGGCTTATTCAGGTTCATCGATGAAAGAAAATCAATATAGGGATTTGAAGTAGCCAGTCACATCCACAGTCAACAGCTCACAATTTTATGATCAAGAGGAGAGAAAGAATGAACACATACATGTGTATATTCACATGAGTTCACTTTCTCCACACTATTTTATTATTTCTGTTGTTTTAAGACAGAGCCTTACTGTGTATTCTTTTTTGTTTGTTTGTTTGTTTTTGTTGTTGTTTTTTTTGTTTTTCTAGACAGGGTTTCTCCGTATAGTCCTGGCTGTCCTGGAACTCCCTATGTAGACCAGGCTGGCCCTGAACTCATTGAGATCTGCCTGCCTCTACCTCCCAAATACTGGGATTAAAGGCAAGCAGCACCACCTGCTTCACTTTCTCCACTCTTATATAGCCCTGGATTCCCTGCGTAGGGATTGATGCCACCCATAGTGGGCTGTTTCTTCCCATCGTAATTAAAATAATCTAGACAATCTCCCACAGACATACCCACAGATTAACCTGATCTACATTTAAAAAAAAATCTCTCAGTGAGACTTTCTTCCCAGATGTTTCTAGATGATATCAAATTGATAATGAAAATTAACTTCAGAAAGCCACACACCTCATAATTTCAGAAATGTCCTATTGCTTATCTTATAGAAAGTATTCAATAAGGATATAAATATCAGAAAATGAGACTTTTTCTTCATAATTTTTATATTTGCAGTGCTAGAGATGAAACCCAAGGTCTTGCTTGTGGTAGAAAAGTACCCTAACCTTGAGCTCCATCCCCAGTTTTAATTATGTATCTTTTTTTTTCCTTTGGTTTTTTGAGACAGGGTTTCTCTGTATAGCCCTGGCTGTCCTGGAACTCACTCTGTAGACCAGGCTGGCCTCAAACTCAGAAACCAGCCTGCCTCTGCCTCCTAAGTGCTGGGATTAAAGGCATGTGCCACCACGCCCAGCTTTTTTGTTTTGTTTGTTTGGATTTTGGGTTTTTTTGTTTTTTGTTTTTTGTTTTTTTGGTTTTTTTTGGTTTTTCGAGACAGGGTTTCTCTGTATAGCCCTGGCTGTCCTGGAACTCACTTTGTAGATCAGTCTGGCCTCAGAAATCTGCCTGCCTCTGCCTCTGCCTCCCAAGTGCTGGGATTAAAGGCGTGCGCCACCACTGCCAGGCATCCAGCCTTGCTCTCATTCTCCACTCTTACACAGTCTAGGATATGTGCCACTTACGTGAGTAATTTAGCATAATCAAGATAACTACCACCACTGGCGGGGCGTGGGTATGTGGGAAGAGGGGAGTAGAAGAGTGTCGGCATCCGGCCAGAGTTCTGGTGCTCTGGACAGGCGGACGTGGGAGGACTGCCCGACTCGGGAGGACTGCTGGACTCGCGGCCCTGGGTGGGCATCTTGCAGTGTTAAGCCATTGACCCCACACGGCGGGTGGTGGACTAGGGGCAGCCCCAGTTACAGGGTTCTCAGTCTCTGGCATCCCACTCTGGATATGGCGGTGGAGCAGAAAACAGAATAGGGGCCCGGGATGGCACTCGGTTAGGGTTAGGGTTAGAGTTAGGGTTAGGGTTATAAGGAAGATAAGGGAAGAGGACGGGGAGGGGGGACACACTGGGTGGTTCCCAAGTAGGCAAGAGTCTTTGGTCTGGTCTGTGGGTGCAGCGTAGGAAGGCCTTCTATCAGGGAGGTTAGAGGCTGCTAAAGCCTATCCCATTGTTCAAGCATGGTGGGCCTTGATGGTCAGAGACAGTCTATGGTTTTGGAGCTTTATTGTAGAAAGCCAGGGGGAAAGAGAGAGGGTAGGGGAGAGAGAGAGAGAGAGAGAAAGAGAGGCCGGTCATGGCCATGTGGAGAGATGGGGGAGGGGAGAGAGAGAAGGAGAGCTAGAGAGTAAGAAAGCTTAAAGAGAGTAAGGAGGGGCCAAGCAGACCCTCTTATAGTGGGCTGCTATCTTGTTGTTGCTAGGTAACTGTGGGGAGGAGTCTAGCCAGAATGCCAGAAGCTTGGGACATTGTCTATTTGACTGCAAGCCACACACCTTTCTTGTGGGGGATATGGGAGCAGTAACTTTGACAGGAGCCAGGTGTCCAAGATCAAACGCCTTCTCTCCCACGCAGATGGAAATTACTACCCATCGGTTCCCACCGGGTTCAAGACCTAGGCTCTACGAATAGCCCATTGCCCCATACACCACCACTTCACAGGTGTACTGGCTTTGTGTCAACTTGACACAGCTGGAGTTATCACAGAAAAAGGCGCTTCAGTTGGGGAAATGTCTCCATGAGATCTAGCTGTGAGGCATTTTCTCAATTAGTGATCAAGGTCCCCTTGTGGGTGGGACCATCTCTGGGCTGGCAGTCTTGGGTTCTATGAGAGAGCAGGCTGAGCAAGCCAGGGGAAGCAAGCCAGTAAGGAACATCCCTCCATGGCTTCTGCATCAGCTCCTGCTTCCTGACCTGCTTGAGTTCCAGTCCTGACTTCCTTGGTGATGAAGAACTGTATGGAAATGTAAGCCGAATAAACCCTTTCCTCCCCAACTTGCTTCTTGGTCATGATGTTTGTGCAGGAATAGAAACCCTCACTAAGACAACAGGTAATTCTAACTTTTGTCAAGTTGACAATTCATACTAACCATCACAACTACTCTGTGCCAACCTTTCTATAGCTATTGATTGGTTGGTTGCAGTACCGTAGGTAAACCTAGAGTCTCATGCACACTAGGCAAGTGCTATACAACTAAGCTAAGTTCCCAGTCCAAATATAGTGCCATATTATTTTCCAGTGTGAAGGACATTATCTCTGCTAGGTAAGAGCTCTAACAGTGAGCTGTATCCTCAGATCAAAGCCTTGTACCAAAGCTGGGAGTGTATGAAGGAAGACCAAACATGGACACGATATGATCCTAGCACAGTGCCAGCATATAATAGGTGCTTACAGAATGATTGCAACAGCTGGGTAAGAGGTCACATTCCAGAAAGAAGTTTTTAAGATAAAAGCCAGATCCAGTTCCAGATCCCAAGAGGACAGGAGTCTTTTGTAATGGTTGTACCCAGCAGGTGCCTCCAAGAATCTCCAGTTTGTTCTGTACTCTCTGAAGCATGGCACTGAAGAAGTCCATGAAAAGTATGTGGCTTAGTGGATAAAGTTCTTGACTCACAGGGGCAAGGAAACAAATTCTGATTCCCAGAACCCACAAAAAAAAAAAAAAAAAAAAAAAAAAAAAATTCCGGGCAGGCATAGTAACTTCCTGTCATCTCAGTACTCCAGGAGCAGTAATGGGCGATCCCTCCGGCAAGATGGTGAGCTTCAGGTCCAAGAAGATTTCTTGCCTCAATAAATAGAGAAGATACTTCACTTTTCCATACACGTGCACACACAAGAGCATGCTCACCTGCCCACATGTGTACCAATACATATGTTAATAAACATCACACAGAAACTGGTCATGTTGGCGAAGTAGTTGGTTTCCTTTCATTGGCTAGGGTAGCGCATGCTCTTAATCACTAAGCCATCTTTCTAGTCCCTGTTTCTCTCTCCCTCCTCCATCTATTCGTCTATATTGCTTATGTGCATGCCACAGAAAACTGTTGCGGTCAGAGGATAATTTTGGGGAGTCCTTTCTCTCCTTCCAACATATGGATTCAGGGACTGAACTCAGATCATCAGACTTGGAAGCAAGTATCTTTACCCACTGAGCCATATGACCAGCCCTAATTTTTTTTTCCCCTTGTTCCGGTCAACCTCGCTTGCTCCACTCGACCCCACTTGCTCCGGCCAGCCCTGCTCGCTCCAGTCGGCCCACTTGCTCCGATCGGCTCCACTTGCTCCAGTCGGCCCCGCTCGCTCTGGCCAGCCCTGCTCACTCTGGCCATCCCCATTCGGCCCTGCTCAGCCAGTCCCGCTCGCTCTTGACAGCCCCGCTTGCTCCGGTTGGTCTCTCCAGTCTAAGGATTCGTTTCTTATTATTTTTCTTAAGTACACTGTAGCTGACTTCAGACGCACCAGAGGAGGGCGTCAGATCTCATTACTGGTGGTTGTAAGCCACCATGTGGTTGCTGGGATTTGAACTCATCACCTTCGGAAGAGCAGTCAGGTGCTCTTACCCGCTGAGCCATCTCACCAGCCCCCCCTAATTTTTTAAAAGTTATTTATTACTATACATAAGTACATTGTGTAGCTGTCTTCAGACACACCAGAAGACAGCATCAGATTTTGTTACAGGTGGTTGGTTGTTACTGGGATTTGAACTCAGGACCTTTGGAAGAGCAGTTAGTGCTCTTGCCTGCTGAGCCATCTCACCAGCCCTATTTTGTATCTCTTATAGGTAGACCTTCTTGCTACTATCCTCTAAGTGCTAAGATGACAGGCATGTACCACCGAACCCATCCCGGTGGTTTTTCTCTGGAGGCAAGACTTGGACAAGGAGATAGCACATGGACTAGCATGGAATGGCTATGTCCTGTGCCCAAAGGCTGATGTTTGGGGAGAACAGATGGTGGATGTATGAATTCATTCCTTGTTGAGGGTTTTCTGCCTACTCTTCCTGTCTGCCTGCCACTGCTTCTGGGATCAGTCTGGCAAAAGGCCCAGCTGGTCAAGTGTACAAGCAGTGGCCGGCATGTCAGCCTTGAGGCATGCAGTTTCGGATTCCAGAGGTTTGCTGCTGGCTCCCAGCCCTGCTGATTCAACTTGGGGGTTTTTCAGTCAATTTGCCCTAAGGGTCTTCTTGTCAGACAGGTTTTCTGTGCCAGGCTCCTCTTCCTAGCAGGCTACAGGGGAACTGTCAGAAAAAGGAATACCTATACAAACTTGTTGAATAAAAACTTAACCATGCAGCATAAACAAAGAAAGGTGTCTGCCCACCCCAGTCCTCCTTTGTCTCAGCCTTGTCCCCCCCCTTCCCTGCTCAATGGTAGGGTTTATACACAAATTAAAAAACTCAGTACAGGATCGAGGCTGTATGGAATGAGTGAATGCATGGATGGGTGTGGAAGGGAAATTTTTGCTGATGTTCTCTAGATAGTTTGCTTTTTAAAATTTTTAAAAGAGATTTATTTATTTTATTTATATGAGTACATTGTAGCTGTCTTCAGACACACCAGAAGAGAGCATCAGATCATATTACAGATGGTTGTGAGCTACCATGTGGTTTCTGGGAATTGAACTCAGGACCTTTGGAAGAGCAGTCAGTACTCTTAACTGCTGAGCCATCTCTCCAGCCTGCTTTTTAAACTTTTTTTAAATTTTTTTTCTCTTTATTAGATATTTTCTTCATTTACATTTCGAAAGTTATCCAGAAATTTCCCCTTACCCTCCCGTATCCCCGCCCCGCTCCCCTACCCACGCCCTCCCACATAATGGCCCTGGTGTTCCCCTGTACTGGGGCATATAAAGTCTGTATGACCAATGGGCCTCTCCTCCCAATGATGGCCAACTAGGCCATCTTCTTCCATATATGCAGCTAGAGACATGAGCGCAGAGGAAACTAGTTGGTTCATGTTATTCTTCCACCTATAGGGTTGAAGACCCCTTCAGCTCCTTGGGTACTTTCTCTAGCTCCTTCCTTGGGAGTCCTGTGTTCGCTTTTTAAATTTTTAAATGACTGTTTTAAATTGTGTGCATGTGTGTAAGTGCCTGAGGAGGTCAAAGTCACCATGTCTCATGGAGCTGGAGTTATAGGTGACTGTGAGCTGTTGGACTTAGATCCCCTGTAAAAGATGTAGATGCTCTTAACTGGTAAGGTAGATTTCCAGCTTCTCCTGACTTTTTTTAGATGTTGTTGTTGTTTTGTGACAAGGTCTTCTTCCTGGATGGCCTGGAACTTCACTATGTAGACCAGGCTGACCTCAAACTCACAGAGCTCCCTCCAATTGCTTCTTACTCTGGGGTGTTGGGACTCAAGGTATGCATAACTATGAATTGTTTTTGTTTTTTTTAAACAAGGTCTTGCTGTTTGAGCTTTGACTGGTCTGGAACTTACTATGTAGAGCAGGCTAGCCTGTAGCTTGTACTGTTCTCCTGTCCTGCGTGATGGGTTTACAGGTGCATGCCATCAGTTTTGTTGTTGCTGTTGTTGTTTGGAGAGCTGGTTCAGAGTAGCCCAGGCTCTCTTAAACTCACTTGTGTAGCTCAAGATGAATTCCACACTCTTCTGCTCCATGCCCCAAGAGCTGGGATGACAGGTCTGTCCTCAGACGCTCATTCTCCTTTAATGCAGGTAAATTCCTGGCTACCAAGACCCCTGGTGGTGAAGGACAAGCAACAGGAGGGAGGAATCCTAGGTTTGCAATCTCTACAATGTAGACAGAAATCCCAGCTATTGACTATTTGGCCAGGCAGAGGCGACTAATTGAACAAGGGCATTGGTGATCCTCACAAACACATCTGCAATGACGAATGCTGGAGCGGGAAAGACCGTGGGAGCCAGAAAGGTGGTGGAAGTGAGAGTGGGGGCAGGGGTTCCGCCTGGTCTGTGGATTAAAGATCTCAGGAAACCTCCAAGAGGCAGGGAGCAAGGTTCTGTAATCCCCCACTTGCCATCTGAACTTAGCCTACCAGGGAGAGAACTTTCTGCCACGTAACTCTGTCCTACTTTGCTTTTGAGTTGAAAAGGGGTCAGTCAAGAAGGCATCCACGTGGCGGGGAGGGGAAAAAAAAAGAAGGCATCTACGTCCTGATTTGTATGCCCTTTCCTCCATTGAACCTGGCTGGGATGCGGGCTAGGGCTGGGAATTTCCGGCCTTAGAGTGAACCATGCAGTGCAGAGACAGTCACGTCGCTCATTAGGTCGCAAGGAGGGCGAAGCAGACATCCCCAAGGACTCTTCACACACACACACACAAACACACACACACCCTCGTAACTACAAAGCCTGTGGCATTGCACCCTAAAACTTGGCCACTCGCTCCGCCCCCGGGCCCCGCCTCCAATGTTCTCCCTCCCACTCCCACACCCGCTTTATAAAAGTGGGGCTTTAGGTGCAACCGTGAAACGCTTATGAGCTGCAGGCTCCAGATCTTCTTCTGCACCAGAGCGAGTCTAAGTCTGAGCCGGCTCCCCCAGAACTCCAGCTACTGGGTCTTGAACTCCTGCGTTCCAGAGTCCTAGCGTTGCTGCACCCAAGGCCACCCCCAGAATCATGCGCTGCGCTCCGACAGCAGGCGCTGCCCTGATGCTATGCGCGGCTACAGCGGGGCTTTTGAGCGCGCAAGGGCGCCCTGCACAGCCAGAGGCACCACGCTTTGCATCCTGGGACGAGATGAACTTGCTGGCTCACGGGCTGCTACAGCTCGGCCATGGGCTGCGCGAACACGTGGAGCGCACCCGTGGGCAGCTGGGCGCGCTGGAGCGCCGCATGGCTGCCTGTGGTAATGCATGTCAGGGGCCCAAGGGAAAAGATGCACCCTTCAAAGACTCCGAAGATAGAGTCCCTGAAGGCCAGACTCCTGAGACTCTGCAGAGTTTGCAGGTAGGCGCATCTACTAGGACTCTGACTCTACTTAGACTCGTTTTGCGTTCCACAGGACCCGGGTGGAGAAGGGCCTCAGAGCAGACTATGAAAGGGTAGAAGGGAGGGTGAATAAGAGGAGGTTGCCGACATAAAGCCAGGTCTTCACCAGTCTTGCATATCTTCAGACTCAGCTCAAGGCTCAAAACAGCAAGATCCAGCAATTGTTCCAGAAGGTGGCCCAGCAGCAGAGATACCTATCAAAGCAGAATCTGAGAATACAGAATCTTCAGAGCCAGGTAATTACCCCAGCAATTGGCCCAAATTGGAAAGAGGAAACAAAATGGGGGTGAAATGTAGTGGTGAAATGTGGCTAAGCAGTTATTATGGCATGAGTCAAAAGATCTAACCACCCGTTTCCTGCTCCGTCTTAGATAGACCTCTTGGCCCCCACACACCTAGACAACGGAGTAGACAAGACTTCGAGGGGAAAGAGGCTTCCCAAGATGGCCCAGCTCATTGGCTTGACTCCCAACGCCACCCGCTTACACAGTGAGTATCTCTGGTCTTTGTTGTCATCTGGCAACTCCCCAACCACTCCACCAGCCATTCCAATCCTTACCCTTCTTGTCAGGACCACCTTAATAGGAAAGAAAGAGATTCTAGCCTTGGATTCCTGTGGGCTCACTAGGGTCTAGTCAAGGGTATTTTTATATATAGCACACTCTTCACTTATGATCCTGCTTGGCCAGACCACCCCACCAGTCTTTCCCAGCAAGAATCTTCCCAAAATCTTATTAGCCATTAACCAGAACAAGTAGAGGAAGGCAGATCATAAGGAGCTAAAGTTTCAGGGGTTCTGGGAGATGGTGGTGTAGTTCAAGGACATCATCCAAAGGAATCCAGGGGTGTGTGTGGGTGTGTGTGCGTTTCCGAGGTTTGGAACCTTCCAACATCTCTTGATATAACTATAAAACGGAAAACCAGAGTAAGGACACCCCCACCCCAGCTCCTAGACTAGATACATACTCTTACAATCTTACAAATACAGATCTTTTGTCCTGAAAGCTTCCATCCAATCACATACACATATATACCTAACAGTTTTCGATCACAATTTCTAGGTCTTATATTGTGGATGTCCGTGCCCAATACTTTGTTTCAAATTGAAGTGTGTATGGGGTGTGTGTGTGTGGGGGGGTGAGGGTATGTGTGTGTGGGGGGGTGGGGAACAGAGTCAGAGGCTCCCAGTTCCAACCCTGAGTTCATGCCTATTCATTCACCCTTCTTGACATCTGTGGCTATCCACAGCCAACTAGGTGAAAGTTTGGATATCCCCCTTCACACCCTAAGGCTGGTGGCTGGCTTTCAGCCCCATAGTCTTTAGACTTAATCCCTCCCCTAGGCAAATACCTAAACATGATCATGGATGAGCTTTTCCAAGGTCGGCAGGCATAGGTTCTGGATGGGTGATGTGGTAGAAGAGAAGAGCTGAGGGGGTGGTTTTGTGGGTTTGGAACTCCCAGACTCAGCCTAGCCAAGTAGAGGAAAGTTCAGAGCTGGAGAGACAAACAGCTGGCCCTAATGGAAACCACATGGGTGGTTTGGCCGTGTGCCTGTCCCGATTGGATGAGAGGAAAGTAGGGGAAAGGGAGCTGCCCAAGGGATTGGAAAGTATACTTCCCATCTTTCTGGGTCTGCCCCCACTCCTGGCAGCGTGGACTGAGCTGGCTGGCAGAAAGTGCCTGAATGCCCCTCCCCCAGTGACCTTTCTCCTACTTTCCCTGGCTGGGCTGGGGGTGGTTTTTCCTGAATTTAGAGGACTTGTCAAGGCCAAGTTCTTTCTCTCCTCTCCTCTTTTTCTTCTTTCTTCCTCTCTCCCTTCTTCTGGTAACAGAGATAGCCATATCCCACACACACCCCCAGCCTCAGTCTCCCCGTCCCACTGTCAGCATCTTCTACTAATTCAGAGTACCCCTTTGCTCAGTCAGCTCAGCTCTTGCCTTAACCCAGATCCATCCCTGTCCATTGTTTTGTTTGTTTGTTTGTTTTTCTTTCTTTCTTTCTTTTTTTTTTTTTTTTTTTTTTGGTTTTTCGAGACAGGGTTTCTCTGTATAGCCCTGGCTGTCCTGGAGCTCACTTTGTAGACCAGGCTGGCCTCGAACTCAGAAATCCGCCTGCCTCTGCCTCCCGAGTGCTGGGATTAAAGGCGTGCACCACCACGCCGGGCTCTGTTTGTTTGTTTTTCAAGACAGGGTTTCTCTGTATAGCCCTGGCTGTCCTGGAGCTCACTTTGTAGACCAGGCTGGCCTCAAACTCAGAAATCCACCTGCCTCTGCCTCCTGAGTGCTGGGATTAAAGGCGTGCACCACTATGCCCGGCTCCTGTCCATTGTTTTAAGTCTTCACTGAAACACTGACTGTGGGGTAGGCTTTAGGTGGTTATAGGTTCCTACTGTGGACAAACTTCCTCCTTGTCTCTGGCCTTGAGAAGCCCTTACTCAGTGGGAGGAGTGGGGACATGCCTCCAGAATACTTTTCATCAGTGATAACACCTCTGTTCACTTTTGGGAGTCTAACAGGGCTTGAGAGAGTACAACAGCATCCTTTTAGAAGCTGGGACCCAGAGAAAGGAATGGGAAAATGGAATCCCTGGCATCAGGACCATGTGCTGATTGTCAATAACAGGAAGGTGTGATCCATGGGGAAAAGGCTCAGGGAAAGAAGCCTTTGTGACCAGAGAGGGTAGACAAGCAGAATGGGAAGAGTGAAGATTGGTCAAGTGACTGTTCCTTGGTGTGCCTTGAGGACCCTACTGGAGAATGCTATAATGAGCCAGGAACAAGTTTAGGCAAATCGCCCTGGAGCTCATCCTCTACCACACACCCTTCACACTCACCTGTCTCCTGAAATCACTGGGGCCTTCTCTCCTGCTTCACTCTCTCCCGTTGTCTACTTTCAGGGCCTCCCCGGGACTGCCAGGAACTCTTCCAAGAAGGGGAGCGGCACAGTGGACTTTTCCAGATCCAGCCTCTGGGGTCTTCACCATTTTTGGTCAACTGTGAGATGACTTCAGGTAGGATGTGCTGACCCCCCACCCCTACCCCAAGGAGCCTCCTTGCCATGCACAGCCCTGGTGTCATAAAATAAAGCCATGTTAGCTCAATAACACAAGCACTTACCTAGCTTGTATAAGCTCCTGGGATCCTTCCACCGTAACACACACACACACACACACACACACACACACACACACACACACCCTATTATGCAGCTTGTAGGATATAGCCTGTAGGAGGTATATATATATATATATATATATATATATATATATATATATATAATCTTTCCCCCTATTGACAGGCATCACAAGCTCAGTGAGTGATAGGTTTCTGTGGTTAAGGAGTACAGCTGTCCAGGCCTAGTCATCTACAAAGTGAGATCAAGGCCAGTCTGGGTAACTCAGTATAACCCTGTCATGCAATAACAAAATATAAGTGAGCTGGGGGCATAGCTTAATGGGAAAGTGCCTCCTAGAATGTACAAGACCCTAAATTCAATGCATAGAACCACAGTTGGATATGGTAATTTGTGCCTATATTTATAATCCCAATACTTGGGAGGTTGAGGCAAAATAATTGAAAGTGCAAGGCCAGCCTTATCTCAGTCTTCATGGGCTGGGAATAAAGCTCCGTTGGTAAAGAGCTACCGTTGTGTGAAGCCCTGGCTTCCATCTCCAACACTGCATAAAGTGGGGATGATAGTGCAAGTCTGCTACCCAAAACTCTGGAGGTGGTGGCAGGCTGATTAGGAGTTTGAGATCATCCACAGTTACATAGTGACTTGAAGGACAGCTTGGGCTATAGGAAAAATTTGAGGTCATCCTTGGCTACAAAACCATGTTTTAAGCNTTGTGTGAAGCCCTGGCTTCCATCTCCAACACTGCATAAAGTGGGGATGATAGTGCAAGTCTGCTACCCAAAACTCTGGAGGTGGTGGCAGGCTGATTAGGAGTTTGAGATCATCCACAGTTACATAGTGACTTGAAGGACAGCTTGGGCTATAGGAAAAATTTGAGGTCATCCTTGGCTACAAAACCATGTTTTAAGCTAGTCTAAGGTAGAGACTCTGTTTCAAATAACGAAACACATATACTCCTGGTTCCTGCAGGCTCCTAGGATGGAAGTCTATTCTGATCCCACCCTCTGCGAGGAGCCATGAGTGTGTTGCCCTTCCTGGGATTGTATGGGAGCATGATATTAGGCTTGCAAGCTAAGTAGGACTATCAGTTTCCCTGTGAGAAGGGACTTCTAGTGACTTTTTGTCTTTCTGGGCAGATGGAGGCTGGACAGTGATTCAGAGACGCCTGAACGGCTCTGTGGACTTCAATCAGTCCTGGGAAGCCTACAAGGATGGCTTTGGAGATCCCCAAGGTAGGTGTTTCTCTGGAGGCCATAGTCATGGGAGAAGCAAAGGGCACAAGAGTTTTGAGCCCGGCTCACATATGATTTCTCTTGATTCAGGCGAGTTCTGGCTGGGCCTGGAAAAGATGCATAGCATCACAGGGGACCGAGGAAGCCAATTGGCTGTGCAGCTCCAGGATTGGGATGGCAATGCCAAATCGCTCCAATTTCCCATCCATTTGGGGGGTGAGGACACAGCCTACAGCCTGCAGCTCACCGAGCCCACGGCCAATGAGCTGGGTGCCACCAACGTGTCCCCCAATGGCCTTTCCCTGCCCTTCTCTACTTGGGACCAAGACCATGACCTCCGTGGGGACCTTAACTGTGCCAAGAGCCTCTCTGGTAAGCAGGTTTTATTCCCACTGTAGCCTACATTCAGTCCCAAAGTGTGCATCCAGGCCCTGCCCCCCTTTTCTCCTTGCCTCCCGTGTGCCTATGGGCCAGTCATTGAGTTAACCTCTGCTGTTTTCAGTTTCCCTGTCTTTAAGGGAACATAATCATGGTGCCCACTTTTGAAAATTCAGCTGAGAACACTTGTGGGTGTGTAGCTGACACAGGGCAAAGCCAAGACAAACCCTTGTCTTATTCTTTTCAATTCTGAGGTATAGGGTCTTGTGCCTGTTAGCCAAACATTCTGGCACAGAGCTACACCCTGGCCCCTGGTGTTTTGTTTTTGTTGTCTGTTTGACTCAGGGTCTTATATAGCTCCAGCTGGCCTTGAACTTGTTATATAGCTAAAGATAAGCTTAAAGGGTCAGCCTCGGAACTGGAGAGACGACTCAGTGGTTAAGAGCACTGACTGCTCTTCTCAGGGGTCCTGAGTTCAATCCCCAGCAACTACATGGTGGCTCACAACCATCTCCAATGGGGTCTGATGCCCTCTTCTGGTGTGTCTGAAGAGAGCAATGGTGTATTCATATACATTAAATAAATAAACCATTTAAAAGGGGGGGGGGCATCAGCCTCTAACTCCTGAGTGTTGGGGTAACAGGCATGTGCCATTGTGCTCCTGAGGATCAATCCCACAATTCAATGCCTGGTAGGCAAGCACTGTAACAAATGAGCTACAGTACTAACTCTCCTTCCTTCTGCTTCACTTACTCAGTCAGGATCAAACTATAAAGAGCAGGCTGGCCTCAAACTTCCTATCACACTGCTGAGCACTGTGATTACAAATTTCTACCCACAAGCTCTGCTTCTTAGTGTAGCTCATTTGGCAGAGAACCTGCCCAGCATGAGTGAAGGCCTAGGTTTCATGACCCATACCATATGAAACAAGCATGGTTGTACAGTGTCAACCACAGACTCAGAAAGTGGAGGCAGGTAAAGCAGAAATTTTAAATTGTCTTTGGCCAAGTGGAGAGTTTGAGGCCAGCCTGATAAGAGACTCCGTCACAAAACAAAAGTAGGACTCAGCCAGTAACAGTGTTTGCCTACAGTCCTGAAGACCTAAGTTTGATCTCTAAGACTTACATAATAGAAAGAGATCACTGGCTCCCACAAGCTGTCCTCTGACCTTCATACCCACTGTGGCATGTACACCCACGCATATATACACGGGAACACAAAATAATTAAATGTAATAAATTCTAAAGGTGTAAAATCCAAAGTTCATCTTGTCTCCAACTGTGCTCTCTCTCAGTATGGAAACCCAAGACCTTGACCACATCTTCTGTTCTTTAACCCTATAGGTGGCTGGTGGTTTGGTACCTGCAGCCATTCCAATCTCAATGGACAATACTTCCACTCTATCCCACGGCAACGGCAGGAGCGTAAGAAGGGTATCTTCTGGAAAACATGGAAGGGCCGCTACTATCCTCTGCAGGCTACCACCCTGCTGATCCAGCCCATGGAGGCCACAGCAGCCTCTTAGTCTCCTCTCTGGAGCCTGGTTCCAGGCCTAAGAACACAGTGACTTTGGTTGTGGCCCTAAGATTTGGCCATTCTCTGCTGGGGGCAGGAGCTCTACGTAGGGCTATCTGCGTCTTGTGGACAAAGAAGAAGCCCGTAACTGGAGAGACTGGAGGACCCCTTTTCCGTGTTGGGGTCTGCAAGCATTGTTGTCTGAAACAGTCAGAGCAACAGGAAACAAATGGCCCAGACCCAGAAAACATGGGCTCAAGGGGCATTGAATATCACTTCTCGCCTACCAGAGAAGTTGGGGATGCAGAGGGACCACTTTAGTCCAACTAGCTGGGCCCTTAATGGCGGACTCAGTCATATTGACTGACTGGAGACAGGGTGCCCAGGAGCCCTGGATACACTCATGGTGCTGTTGTAGGTGCTGTGGATGAACGGGTGCCAACTGTGGTTCCCAGGCACAGCTCACAGCATTCTTACAATAAAAACAACCTCAGAACATTTTGTTCTCTGTTATTTCATTTGATTTTTCAAAGTGAATAGTTTCAAAGTTCGAGTAAACATGTTCCTCGGGTGGAGACCGCATTCCCAGATCCGTTAAGGACAGAACTGGTTGGCTATTCCTTCCCAGTGATTTCAGCTTCCTTCTTTTAGTATTTCATGATGTGAGCCTCTCCTGTTTATATTTCAAAAATCTCAAAACAGGTCCAGGGAGATGGCTCAGTGATTAGGAACACTCGTTCTTATAGAGGGCCTGGGTTTGGTTCCCAGTCTTTACATAGCAGCTAACAGTAGCCTGTAACTCCAGTTCAAGGGGATCCAATGCCTCCTCTCACCTCCACTGACTCCTGTACAAATGTGATACATATGCAAATATTTAGGCACACACATAGAAAAGAAAATATTTTTTAAAAAACAGAGTTAGGGAAATGGCTTAATGATTCCAGACACTTGCTGTCTAAGCCTGATGACTGAGTTCAAGCTTACATAAAGGTCAAAGGACAGAACAGATTCCACAACGTTGTCCTTTGATCACCACACACAAGCCACGGCACTTGTCACATGTCACACAGATATCATATACACAATAATTAAGTAGTTTTTTAATTTTTAAAAGTTAAAAATCATATAACTCATGCAGTTCAATCATTAGGGAAGCTGGTAATAGAGACAAGTAAAACATCTTTCTGATCAGTACTAGGTAGGGTACACACATATCTCCAGCACCTGGGAGGTGGACATAGGAGCTTTGCAAATTCTTTTTTGTTTGTTTTGTTTTTTTGAGACAGGGTTTCTCTGTGTATCCCTGGCTGTTCTGGAACTCACTTTGTAGACCAGGCTGGCCTCAAACTCAGAAATCTGCCTGCCTCTGCCTCCCAAGTGCTGGGGTTAAAGGTGTGCGCCACCACGCCCGGCTAGCTTTGCAAATTCTAAGCCAGACTAGACAATACAACAAGATCCTGTATCACAAACAGGGAGGGTGCTGCAGATGGAGCTCAGTTGGTCACGCGAAGCATGCACAGACCCTGGGTTCTTTCCCAGCACCACTGCATAAATAAAGGATAGTGCTAGAAAATACTGTAATGCTGGTATTTGGGAGGTGGAGGCATGAGGATTAGAAGTTGAGGTAACCTGGGCTACCAGAAAGAAGAGAGAGAAAAGCAAAATGAGATGAAGTTAATTTTAGAAATCTAAACCTGATGTCACATTCCATACTTGTAATTTCAGCACTTGGGGAGCTGAGGCAGGGGAATCAGAATCATCATGAGTTTGAGTCCAACTTAGGCTATATAGTAAGACCTTGTCTAAGAAAAACAAAAACTTTAAAAAGGTATTTATTTGTTTGATTGTTTATGTATGTATGTATGTATGTATGTATGTATGTATGTATGTATGTATTTATTTATTTATTCATTCACTTATATATGTGGGCAAACTTCTGCCTTGACACTTGTACAAAGTTCAGAGGACAACTTGCAGGAGTCAATCCTTCCCGTGTGTCTCAGGGATCCAGACTTGGCAGCAACCTCCTTCACCTGTTAGGCCATCTTGCCAGTGCCACAGATATTCCTATTTCAATGTATGATCAATATTTTACAGAGTTTTTTTGCATTTTGAGACAAGGTTTCCTATAGCCTAAGCTGGCCTCTAAATCAGTATGTTGCGGAGGCTTGCCTTGATCCCCTTCCTGACTGCTTCAGTGACAGGCTAGACCCACCCTTCCTCGCTTATGCTATTTTTAAATTTCTTCTAAGTTATTCTGATGGTTGTAAGTGTTATCTACTTCTGGCACTTCTCAGTTTGGACCAGCCATGACACACTGACTTATTGAACATGAGCCACTGTGACTACCATACTGGGTAGCATATTGGTAGCATAAACACAAACACAAGGTTTTCAGTAAATTCTTGAAGTTTTTGACCATACCAAAATGGTATGAGGGAAGAGGAGGGACAGATAGGAGTACATTGTTCTATATCACAAAAACACACTTGAGGCTAGTGAGATAGATAGCTCACCAGGTAAAAGAGCATCCAACGTGGGCACTATGAATCAAACATGGGTCCTCTGCAAGAATAGCAAGCACTTCCAATTACTGAGCCATTTTTTAAACCCTATTTTTGAGAAATATACATGATGACTTCCATACTTGTTAGACAATTTTACATTCCCACCAGCCCTGTATATGGGTTCTCTTTTGTCTTTATTCTCATCAGTATTAACTATTGTCTGCTTGCTTAGTTGTTTGTTTGTTTTTAGTTTTTGTTTTTGTTTTTAAATCGAGGTCTGACTCTAGCGCTAGCTGGTTTGGAACTCACCATGTATGTCAGGTATCAGGTTTGTTTTTTGGGGGGTGGGGTTGTTTGTTTGTTTGTTTGTTTTTGAGACAGGGTTTCTCTGTATAGCTCTGGCTGTTTGGTTTGTTTTTTGTCTCTTGTCTTTTGAGACAGGGTCTCTTATGTATCCTTGGTTGGCTGTCCTAGTCCTTAATATGTAGAGCAGGCTAACACTGAATTCACAAGAGATTCACATGCCTCAGCTTTCCAAGTGGTGGAATTAAAGGCATACAGTAGCACACCAGGCCAGATTGTTTTTGATTTTTTTGTTGTTCTTTCTTTCTTTCTTTCTTTCTTTCTTTCTTTCTTTCTTTCTTTCTTTCTTTCTTTCTTCCTTCCTTCCTTCCTTCCTTCCTTCCTTCCTTTCTTTCTTTCTTTTTGTAGGTACCACAGGGTTTTGTTTTTTTTTTTTTGNCCTCCCTATCCCATCCCCCCTGCCCTGCTTCTATGAGGGTGCTCCTCCACCCACCCACCCACCCACTCCTGCCTCACTGCCCTAGCATTCCTCTACACTGGAGCATAAAGCCTTCACAGGACCAAGGGCCTCCCCTCCCATTGATGCCAGATAAGGCTCCTTCAGCTCCTTCAGTCCTTCCCCTAACTCCTCCATTGGGGTTCCTGTGTTCAGCCTTATTTTGTTTTTTTAATGACTGCTTTTCGGACTGAGGTAAGGTATAAGGTTTTTTTTGTTTTTTGTTTTGTTTTGTTTTGTTTTTGGTTTTTCGAGACAGGGTTTCTCTGTGTAGCCCTGGCTGTCCTGGAACTCACTCTGTAGACCAGGCTGGCCTGGAACTCAGAAATCCACCTGCCTCTGCCTCCTGAGTGCTGGGATTAAAGGCGTGCGCCACCACGCCCAGCTAGGTATAAGGTTTTTGTTTGTTTTTAAAAAATATTTATGAGCTAGAGTTGCAAGTGGTGGTTGTTGTGAGTTGCCTGAGGTGGGTACAGTATGTGCTTTTTTTTCTTGTTGTTTTTGTTTTTTTTTGACAGGATTTCTCTTTATAGCTTTATAGCCCTGGCTGTCCTGGGACTCACTTTGTAGACCAGGCTGGCCTTGAACCCAGAAATCCGCCTGCCTCTGTCTCCCAAGTGCTGGGATTAAAGGCGTGCGCCACCACACCCGGTTAGTATATGCTCTTAATAGCTGAGCCATCTCACCAGCTCCTCAATGTCATTTTGATTTGCATTTTTTGACAGCTAGTGAGGTTGATTGAATATTTTATCATGTTTATTGGCCACTTACACTCCATCCTTTTAGCACTGTCTGCTTATTTCTTCACCCATTTTACGGATTGGGTAGTTGGCTTTGTTTGACCTATGTATGGAGCAACTAAACATTCCAAGTCCTATGCCAGGCATCTGGCAGACTCTCCTGGACAGAAAGATCTCTGCCCTTCTTCAGCTAGCTGCCCTTCAAATCATTTCCCATGTGAGCATGTTGATGTCTAACTGGAAATCTAAATTGGAACACTTTTGAGATTAAAATATGTTGTCAATAATTAAACTAGACAGTAGTCATAAGGCAGCTTACTCTCAGACATATCGGGATGGATTGACCCACTGTCACGGAGCACGCACACAGAGCTAGAGAAATGACTTAGCAGTTTAAAGTGCAGAATGCTGTTGCAGAGGAACTAAGTCTGGTTCCTAGCACCCATGTCAGGAAGCTTTAAACTGTAAATCTAGCTCCAGGGAGCCAATGCTGACACCCGTGAGCCGGGCACTCACACACACACACTCACACAGAGACACAGTGCATGCAAATAATTGAAAAATAAAAGAAATTGGTTTCTTTTAAAATAATTTTCCCCTGTACATTGTAGTATCTAAGTGAGGGTTTGAATCCCCTGGAACTGGAGTTATAGACATTTGTGAGCTATCATACTGGTCCTGAGAATTGAACTCAGGACTTCTGGAAGAACAGCCAGTGCACTTAACCACTAAGCCATCTCTCCAACCCCTAAAATACTTTAAAAAATATAAACATAGAACTGAAAATATTTCAGGATGATGTGCTTATTAAGCATGTCTTAGGTTCAACACACAGCATGGGGTGTGGGGAGAGACAAAAATAAAAGTCAAGGATACACCAACCTATACTTTGTCTCAGCAAATCTACACTTAGCATTTGTTCATTAGATATGTTTTATGTAAATTTTACTTAAAGAAATCAGACTATGTCAATAAAGTATACTGGCATATGCCTGTAATTCCAGCGTTTGGAAGGTGGGTAGAGAAAAGATAATCAAGATTATCCCTGCCTGCCTAGTGAGATGGAGGCCAGCCTGGGGTATGTAAGACCCTGTCTCAAAAAAAACCAAAACCAAAACCAAAACTAAAAACCAAAAAACAAAAAACCCCTAGAGTGTTTGTCTAGCATGCATGAAGCCCTGAGTTCCTAGAACAACAATCATAATATTTTTTAAATGACAGTATTTGGAAGGTGAAGGTATGAAGATCAAGAGTTTAAAGTCAGGGCTGCAGAGATGGCTCAGGGTTACATGGGATTGATTTCTAGCATCCATTTTGCAGTTCACAACTGCTCATAATTCCCATTCTCGGGTATCTGACTTCCTCTTCTGGCCTTCATAGGCAAAACATGCATGCACATAAAAAAATTAATTAAAAGATTATCACACACAGACATACACAAAGAACATACACAAAGGGGAGAGAGAGAGAGAGAGAGAGAGAGAGAGAGAGAGAGAGAGAGAGAGAATGAAAACCAAAAGGAGCCGGGCGTGGTGGCGCATGCCTTTAATCCCAGCACTTAGGAGGCAGAGGCAGGCGGATTTCTGAGTTCGAGGCCAGCCTGGTCTACAAAGTGAGTTCCAGGACAGCCAGGGCTACATACACAGAAAAACCCTGTCTCGAAAAACAAAACAAAACAAAACAAAACAAAACAAAAAAAAGGAAAAAAAAAAAACCATCACTCTGAAGGGAAGGGAATCTGAGATCTCAGGCTGGCCTGGAACTGACTGTGTGAGCTTGGCTCAGCTTCCCAAGAAGCGAATGTGCGTCACTGCATCTGCATTGTGTGAACTGGGCAGGCGCTCTGCCTTGAACTGATTCCCTTCCCTTCAGAGTGATGGGTTTCAAAAGCCAAAACCAAGTAAAAACAACAAGCCACCAAAATGATAGGTTGGGGCTGTATCTTAGCTGTAGGGCACTGCACCTACCTCACATGCATTAAGGCAGCATTTGGTTCCATCCCCCAAAACTAAAGAGGGGTACTTTTTCAAAATGTAGTTCCGTTCATAAAATATGTGTGTATATGAATTCATGGGTATGCATTTGATCCAGGGTGGGTTGACACACACTGCACATGTGAAGGCCAGAGGCCAATAGTAGGCATACATTTTTTTTTTTTTTTTTTGGTTTTTCGAGACAGGGTTTCTCTGTGTAGCCCTGGCTGTCCTGGAACTCACTTTGTAGACCAGGCTGGCCTCGAACTCAGAAATCCGCCTGCCTCTGCCTCCCAAGTGCTGGGATTAAAGGCGTGCGCCACCACGCCCGGCTCCAGCAGTAGTTCTTTAGGGGTGAGTTCAATCTTCTTTGGCAGACGTTTAGTCCCACAGCAAACACCAAATACGACCTAGCATCTGCAGACCAGTCCTCTCAGCAGGCAGATACCATCCTTAAACCAGCAGCTATAGTCCAGTCCTGAAGATACTGCCAGGCTCGCCTCCTGGCCTGCCCCAAAACCACTGAAAAGGAGAGCTGCCTCAGGAACCTCACACGTTGTTCTGTGTTGACTTCCTTACCTCAAGCTGAGCTCAGCAATGCTATGTAAGATGAACCAATACACGTGAGTCGTTAGTGAAGAATAGCGAGGTGGGGCAAACCAAACCAATGCTCAGTCCTTGTCTCCCACTGTCTGTGGGGTCAGATTTATACTCCTTCCTCACTGGTCCTTTCACATGCTTCCTATATCAAAACATCCTTTCACCGGTTTCTGCTTCCGGAAGACAGTCTTTCATTGCCTGCTTTAGCAAGACATCCTTTCACCTGTGTGCCCCAGCAAACCATCCTTTGACATAACTAACTTTCCAAAGAAACTACAAGTTTCCACTTAAGTCAATAGTGGTGTCTTTAATTATTCTCTGATTTATTTTTTGAGGTAGGATGTTTCACTGAACCAGGGGCTCATAGATTAAGACAGACTGGCTGGCCAGCATGTATCAGGAATCCTGCTCTTCCCCAGTGATGGTTACTGCCACCTCATTTTTTTTGTTTGTTTTTTTTGTTTTGTTTTGTTTTTCAAGACAGGGTTTCTCTGTATAGCCCTGGCTGTCCTGGAACTCACTTTGTAGACCAGGCTGGCCTCGAACTCAGAAATCCGCCTGCCTCTGCTCTCTGTATAGCCCTGGCTGTCCTGGAACTCACTTTGTAGACCAGGCTGGCCTCAAACTCAGAAATCTGCCTGCCTCTGCCTCCCGAGTACTGGGATTAAAGGCGTGGGCCACCGTGCCCGGCGCCACCTCATTTTTTAAAATTTAGTGTAGTATGCTATCTTTATGCCACCAGAAAAGAGTTTTGGATCCTGTTACAATAGTTGTGAGCCAACATGTGAATGCTGGAAACTGAACTCAGGACCTCTGGAAGAGCAACCAACTGGTAATCTTAACCACTAAGCCATCTGTCCAGCCCACCACCTTTTTAAATGGACTGCTGGAGACTTAGACTCAGATCCTCATGCTTGCTTGAAGAGCAAGTATCTTACTACCTAGATCATTTTTTATAACTGATTCATTTTCGAAACAGAATGTCAGCTGTGCAGTGGTAGCGCACGCCTTTAATCCCAGCACTTGGGAGGCAGAGATAGGCGAATTTCTGAGTTCCAGGCCAGCCTGGTCTACAGAGTGAGTTCCAGGACAGCCAAAGCTAGAGAGAAACCCTGTCTCAAAAAAGAAAAAAGAGAAACAGAATGTCATTATTTTTTTTTTTTTTTTTTTAGTCAAGGTCTCAAATTGTTCTCAGACTTGCTGTGTAGTCAAGGTTGACTTTGAACTCCCGATCCTCCTGCTTCTACCTCCTGAGTACCAGGGTGAAAAGCATGCACCATCATGCCGAGTTTATGCACAGTCCATAGAGATGGAATCCAGGGCATTGTACATGTTAGGCAAGTACTCTACCTACCAATGGAGCCAAGCCCCCAGCTTCCACTGCTACGGTTTGAATATATCTGCACAAATCTCACGCTGTAATAGGGAACTTTTGGGATAGCATTTGAAATGTAAATTAAGAAAATATCTAATAAAAAAATGGAAAAAAAAAGAAACTGCTTTTGGGGCTGGCAAGATGACTCAGTGGGTAAGAGCACTGACTGCTCTTCCAAAGGTCCTGAGTTCAAATCCCAGCAACCATGTGGTGGCTCACAACCACCTGTAATGAGATCTGACGCCCTCTTCTGGTGTTGTCTGGAGACAGCTACAGTGTACTTATTTATAAATAATAAATAAATCTTTTGGCCAGAGCGAGCAGGGACTGAGTGAGCAGGACTGACTGGAGTGAGCAGTGGTCCTAAATTCAATTCCCAACAACCACATGAAGGCTCACAACTACAGTGTACTCATATACATAAAAATAAATAAATTAAAAACAAAAAAAACAAATAAATCTTTAAAAGAAAGGAAGGAAGAAAGGAAGAAAGGAAGAAAGGAAGAAAGGAAGAAAGGAAGAAAGGAAGAAAGGAAGAAAGAAAGAAAGAAAGAAAGAAAGAAAGAAAGAAAGAAAGGAAGGAAGGAAGTGCTTTTGATGCACTAGCCAAATGGTTTAGGCAGTAAAGGGGTCTTACTGCCAACTCTGAGAACCTGAGTTTGATCTGGAAGACCTACACGGTGGAAGAAGAGGACTGTTAACAGGTGTTCTCTGACCTTCATATATAGGCACACACTTATACACATTAACAAGTAAATAAATGCAGTAAGTTCGTTGTTTTTGTTGTTTGTTTTTGGTTTCAAAATAGGATTTCTCTGTATAACCTTGGCTGTTCTGGCACTCACTCTGTAGATCAGGCTGGCCTGGAACTCACAGAGATCTGCCTGTCTCTGCTTCCAAGTATGGGAATTAAAGGTTTATGCCATTACCACTTAGCTATAATAACTTAAAAAAAATTAACCCTGCTTTTGCCTAAAAAGAAAAGAGAAGACAATCACTGAGGTTTTTTTTGAGATGGTCCAACAATAAAGGCATTTGCCACCAAGCCCGAGGAACTGAGTTCAATTCTGAGAATCTACACAGTGGGTGGAATGACAGAACCAACTCATGCAGGTGGCCCTATACACACACACACACACACACACACACACACACTATAATAAAAATATTTTAAAAGAAAAAACACCATTGACTTCTCACACAGGGACTAAGCATAAGATAAACACCTGGCCTCTCGCCCTTTGCTTCATGTCTGAGCCTATGTGAAATCTCTACTCCACTGTTTTCTGTTTAAAGGCTAAAGGCGGGCTGGCGAGATGGCTCAGCGAGTAAGAGCCCTGACTGCTCTTCCAAAGGTCCGGAGTTCAAATCCCAGCAACCACACGGTGGCTCACAACCACCTGTAATGAGATCTGTCACCCTCTTCTGGTGTCTGAAGACAACGACAGTGTAGTCACACATAATAATAAATAAATCTTAAGGAAAAAAGAGAGAGAGAGATCTTCCCTAATTAAGGGCTGGAGAGATGGCTCAGCGGTTAAGAGCACCGACTGCTCTTCCGAAGGTCCTGAATTCAAATCCCAGCAACCACATGGTGGCTCACAACCATCTGTAATGAGATCTGACACCCTCTTCTGGTGCATCTGAAGACAGCTACAGTGTACTGAGATATAATAATAAATAAATTTTTAAAAAAAGGCTAAAGGCACAGAGTCATTGTCCTGAAACTTTGTAAACACAGCTCTCACCTCAAATGGAATAAGAGACAGTTCATTCTGTAGCCAAAGATAAGTGACTGTGACCTTGTAACCTGCATTCAGGTTACCCTGATAACCATGTTCCAAAAATGGTATACATTTTGTAATTTTCTTATAATCATAGAGCAAAAGAAAGTCATAAGTAAAGGCATTTTTCAAATACAACTGTGGGAACATCAGGTAGGCAGGTTACAGCAAAAATGGGGAAATCTCTAAATCTTTATTATAGTATTTTTAATACTATCTGATAGTATACTGGGATTGACTAAGAGAAGCTAGTTACTTACTGATACATGCCAAAAGACACCAAGGTAGAAAATGAGTAGATTTAAAAAAAATTATTCTCTGTGTTTGGGTATTTTGCCTGCATGTGTATCTGTGCACCATGCGTGTGCAGTGCCTGAGAAGGACAGGATAGGACATTACATTCGCTAGAGCTGGAGTTACAGATGATTGTGAGTTACTATGTGGATTCTGGAAATGAACCTGAGTCTTCTGGAAGAGCAGCCAGTGTTCTTAACACTAAGTGAGTGGAGTTTTTTTTTTTTTATTTTAAGAATTTTACTTATTTATTTTATGTTTATGAGTACACTGTAGCTGTCTTCAGACACACCATATGGTTGCTGAGAATTGAACTTAGGACCTCTGGAAGAGCAGTCAGTGCTCTTAACCGCTGAGCCATCTCTCCAACCCCATGAGTTATTTAATTATTTAGTTACTTACTTGTTTATTTGTATATATATATATATATATATATATATATATATATATATATATATAAGAGATGGTCTCTCTACATAGTTCTGTTCTGTCCTGGAATTCACTATGTAGATAAGGCCTCAAATTCACAGAGATCCTCTTGCCTCTGTCTCCCAAGTGCTAGGAGTAAAGGCATGCACTATCACATTAGCCAATAAAAAGACTTTTTAAAAAGTCTACTCTACAGACATTGTGCAACATTGTTGTTACTTTATGAGCTATCTTGCCAGACTATGGGTGGCCATTATGAGGGCTAAAGAGAGGCCAGAGAGATAGCTCAGCGCTTAAGAGCATTTGCTGCTCTTACAGAGTATCTGGGTTCAGTTCTCAGCGTTCACAGGGTACCTCAAAGCCATTTGTAACTGCACTTCCAGAAATTTTGATGGCTTCTTCTGGCTATAAGCCTGTGGTATAGCTGGGCATGGTGGCACATGCCTTTAATCCCAGCACTTGAGAGGCAGAGGCAGGCAGATTTCTGAGTTCGAGACCAGCCTGGTCTACAAAGTGAGTTCCAGAACAGCCAGGGCTATACAGAGAAACCCTGTCTTGAAAAACAAAAACAAAAACAAAAACAAAAACAAAAAAGCCTGTGGTACACATATATACATGTAGGCAAAGCACTCGTACATATTTTTTTTTTATTTAAAGAAGGCTAAAGTTGCATAATTTGGCAATTGACCCACAATATTTGTGTGTGTGTGTGTATGTGTGTATTGAAAAAGATTGTTTTCCTAAGCCCTGGCTATCCTGGATCACACTCTGTAGATCAGGCTAGTCTCAAACTCAGAGATATGCTTACCTATGCCTCCCTAGTGCTGAATTTAAACGTATGCTGCACTATACCTGGCTGGACCCGCAGCATTTCAACTGTCTGCAATACTGAATTGTAGTCAATCAATTGGTCTCATAGAATCCTTAACTCAGGTGTGGTGTTTTCCTGGGAATTTCGGCTCACAACCTACAGTTATCTTGAAGATTGGAGCTTCACAGGGTAGAGCATCCCAAAGATGAGAGCTGTTTTCTATTTGGGGAAAGCTGCCCACTGGAGAAGATCCTCCTGTAGGAAACCAGATCAGTCCCCTCCATAACTAGCAATGATGCTAACAGACACTATCAATGGATTATAGTTTAACAGACTGATATCTTATCAGCCACCAGAGAGGAGGAGCTGGGACCATTTCTAGATGAAAGCTACTTAATTATGCACACATCTTGCCCTTGTCCTAATTCTTCCTCTATCTAAAACCAAAAGTTCATATCAGAATCCTAAAAAAGAAACTTGTGGTCATTTAACCCTTTTTGAGGTTCCCTCTCTCCATGGTGACTAATTAAATAAGTCTCATTTTCCTCTTTCAACCATTATTTATGCCTTTAATTAGAGTATTAAGATGGCTGAGCCTGGCTGGTTGAAACTTCAAGAGCCTTTTGCCTCAAACTCTGGTTATAGTTGTGTTGGAAGAGGCAGGAGGATCAGGAGTACAAGGCTAGTCCATTTCGTGCAAAACCAAAACCAAGCCAAACAAACACTCAATGTGTTAGAGTTTAACCTCCAACATAATACAGTGTGTGCGTGTTTTTGTTTTGTTTTCTTGTTGTTTGGTTTTTTCGAGACAGGGTTTCTCTGTGTAGCCTTGGCTGTCCTGGTACTCCCTTTGTAGCCCAGGTTTGGCTCGAACTCAAGATATCCCCTTGCCTCTGCCTCCTGAGTGCTAGAATTAAGGGCATGTACCACCCACCACCTGGTCCAAGTCATACATTAGATGAAACTCAAAGTTACTTAGTTAGTTAGTTAGTGAGTTAGTTAGTTAGTTAGTTAGTTAGTTAGTTAGTTAGTGTTAGATTAGATAAAACTCAAAGCAGTAGAGTTAGGATGGCATTATTGGCTTTAGTTGTTTCATTTTTTCTTTTTGTTAGTTTGTTCTCTGTAGGGTTGTTTGGTGGTCAACACGTGCAGTGGTGTGCATGGGGGTCAGAGGACAACTTTCTGGATTCAGGTCTCTCCTTCCACCTTTACTTAGGCTCCAGTGATTGAATTTAGACCACCAGAGGCGAGCCCTTTACTTACTGCGCCATCTTGCCAGCCCTGTTCATTGGTTTACTATCGTCGTTTGAGATGTGGTGTGGTATAAACCCAGGCTGGCTCCAAATTCACAATTTTGTCAAGGCTGACTTTGAACTGGATAGCCTCTGGCCTCTGCCTCTCAAGTGTTGGGATCATAGGGATGTAGTACCAGGCCTAGATGTTTGGAACAAGGTCTTGTTTGAACTTCAGAACAGCAAGACTATGGAGACTTGTGTGGTCTTGAACTGGCTATGGGCTCACGCTTCCTTTGATCCTCCTGCCTCAGCTTCCCTAGTAGCTGGGTTACTGCCATGCACCATCCTGAGAGGTTTCCTTTTGTTTAACTCTTTGCTGCCAGATTCTACCTGCCATGAGATTACTGAGACTGTCTCTTTCAGGGTTGGATTGCCAGCACGTTGTAGGCACTTAGTGTTTACTGAAGGGTGGATTAAAGGCTTTTCTTGTCTTTATCTTCCTAATTTTTTTTCTAAAAGGTTTTTAATCAAACAATTAACATGATCTCACTTGTTTTTAAAACTCCTTCTGAGACAGAAGAAGTGATATGTGCCTATTAGCCTTAGAAACTTGGAAATAGGAGGCAAGAAGACCTGTTTAACATCATCCCTGATGCATAGTGAGTTCAAGGTCAACCAGGTCTACCTGAGATGCTAAATAAATAAATACTCTTTCTCGTGGCTTTAGGTAAAACAGTGGTCTGTGAGTGATGAGGGCAAAGGGGGGAGAGCAAAGAGGAAGACACTACCCAGTCTAGTGATGGGGGTCGTGATTAAATGGCGGTATGAAGTTGGTGAGAAGCAGAACATTTTAGTTGATTTCTCTGTTGCTGTGATAAAGTGCTGAGCAAAAGCAAGCTGGCGAGGAAAAAAAGGTTTATTTGGCTTACAGGTTACAGTCCACCAAAGGGAAGCCAAGGCTGGAACTCAAGACAGGCATCTGAAAGCAGGAACTGAAGCAGAGACCACAGAAGAGCACTGCATACTATCTTGTTTCTTGGCTCATGTACAACGATGTTTCTTACAGTCAAGGCCCACCTGCTTAGGGGTAGTACTACAGTAGGTTAGGCTCTCTCCTATTTCAATTATTAGCAATCAAGAAAATGTCCATAGACATGTCCATAGGCTAATCTGGCGGAGATAATTCCTCAACTGTAGTTTAGTTTTCTTGAATATGTAAAGTCAATAATCAAGATTAGCTGAGGAAGGTGGTGAGGGGCAGAATGAGGCAGTCGAGGGGGACAAGTGGGAAGGAGTCAGGATCCCCCGAACCCAGAATAGAAACAAGTAGTTTTTAACTGCCACGTGGACTCTGCAGCTATGCTATTCTTTACTCAACAGCTGCTCAGTACATGAGTACAGAAATGATGTGCACACAGTCCCTGCCCACTAATCTGTTAGTGACTACGAAAACTTAAGTGAGGGATGGTTGCGTGTGACTCAGTGGCTAAGCACTTGCATATAGGCTCTAGGTTTGGTCCTAATCACTAGAAAGAGAAAACAAAAAAACCTAACTAGATCAAGAAAGTGATGCATATTTTGTGTTCGTAACATTCTGAAAGACAGCAATCCATTTGCAAAGTCTGCCACAGTCATCCTTAGATGTCAGATACTTTGCTGCACACAAAAAAATTTAACTACAGGTCTTAAATGCATTTGTATACCAAAATACCATTTTGTATATTTAAAAAGAACACAAAGTAAAAATAAACTTTCTCTCTGTGTCTGCCTGCCTGCCTGTCTGTCTGTCTCCAGAGTTTATGTAGTTCTGGAACTGAAGATAAGGACTGGGATGGCCTTGAGGTCACAGAGACGTGCCTGCATCATCTTCTGAAAGGGCCTCCTGTAGCTCCTGTTAGCCTAGAGATTGCCATACACCATATATGCACACACATACACTTGTGGTTCTGGTTATAGAACCCAGGATTTTGTTCTTGTTAAGCAAACACTCTTTTCATCTATCTCTTTTATTATTATTATTATTATATGTAAGTACACTGTAGCTGTCCTCAGACACTCCAGAAGAGGGAGCCAGATCTTGTTACAGATGGTTGTGAGCCACCATGTGGTTGCTGGGATTTGAACTTATCACCTTCGGAAGAGCAGTCGGGTGCTCTTACCCGCTGAGCCATCTCACCAGCCCTTTATCTATCTCTTTAATTGGCATATTGGGCTAACTAGGCTAGCCTTAGTTGATCAGCTGCCAGAGGCTGGGTTTCCCCCCAAACTCCAGTTACAGCACCAGTTTCCAATGAAACATTTCCCTCTTACCCTGCTTCATTCCCTATATAGAATGTATCACCCTATTGCTTTAACATATGCTTTAGCTTGGTATAGAGACACACATCTTTGACCTCAGCACTACGGAGGCAGAGTCATACAGATTTCTGTGAGTTCAAGACTAATCTTGTCTCAATAGTGAGTTCTAGGACTGGCAAGACTACAAAGAGAGACTCTGTCTCAAAAAAAAAAAAACTTAAGAAAAAAAGGATGAAAATGATATGTAGAGAAAAAAGATTAAATTAATATGGTGGGGGAAAGGAATAAAGTACTTCATGTCCCATTGATCTTTGGGATGCTGATATCAGGCGTGGATTAACAGAATTGGATCAAGAGGTTTGTCTAAGTAGGGATGGGGAGATGATTTAGTGCTGTGAAATCATAGGGACCAGGGTTGGGATCCCCAGAACCCACACAAAACCAGGTATGGCAGTGTGTACTAGCACTCCCAGCTTTAAAGGTCAAAGACAGATGGATCTCAGTAGCCTGCTGACCAGCTGTCTTAGATAGGCTTTCATTGCTATGGAGAGACACCATTTTCAAGGCTTACCTCTGTTTTGTTTTTTGTTTTGTTTTGTTTTGTTTTGTTTTGTTTTGTTTTCTTGTTCTTTGGTTTTTCAAGAAAGGGTTTCTCTGTATAGCCCTGGCTGTCCTGGAACTCACTCCGTAGACCAGGCTGGCCTCAAACTCAGAAATCCACCTGCCTCTGCCTCCCAAGTGCTGGGATAAAAGGCATGTGCCACCATCACCTGGCAAGGCTTAACTCTTATAAAGAACAACATTTAATTAATTGGGGCTGGTTTACAGTTTCAGAAATTCTGTCCATTATCATAATGTCAGGAAGTTCTCTTTCTATAGATATCATTTTTGTTCTGGGGTGCAGCCTTGTTTCATCATAGATACTTGTCACAAACAAGAAGGTAGATGCATGTAGTTAGTTTAACAAAAGTTATATTTCATTATGTTGAGGGTCATCACACAATGTTCACACTCTAAGTTCCTAAGTACAGTCCTAAGCCTATCTTCCCAAAGCTGCTCACTTGTGTATCTTAGCTGAAGGTCAGGTCTAGTCTCTTAACAGAATTCTCTGATTTGAGGTTTTCTGGCAATAGGGCAAATCAAGGTGGTGTCTCTTCAGATGTGTAGGCAGAACATTGTTTTTATCTCCAGTGGGCATCATGGGGTTCTAGGAGTGTGTC
This sequence comes from Mus minutoides, assembly GCA_902729485.2. Classification (NCBI taxonomy): domain Eukaryota; kingdom Metazoa; phylum Chordata; class Mammalia; order Rodentia; family Muridae; genus Mus; species Mus minutoides. Next base: position 289,360 of record LR750687.1, on the reverse strand, counting down.
TGGTTATCTTTTTTTTTTTTTTCTTTTCTTTTCTTTTTTTTAATAAGTGTGTGCACATGCGTGTGTGTGTTTTATTTTTTATATTTTTTCCTCATTCTGGTCAACCCTGCTCATTCTGGTCTTGCCCCGCTCACTCCAGCCGACCCCGCTCGCTCCGGTCACCCTGCTCCAGCTCGCTCAGGCCAGCCCCGCTCGCTCTGGTCCAAGGATTCGTTTATTATTATTATTTATAAGTACGCTGTAGCTGACTTCAGACGCACCAGAGGAGGGCGTCAGATCTCATTAGGGGTGGTTGTAAACCACCATATGGTTGCTGGGATTTGAACTCATCACCTTCGGAAGAGCAGTCAGGTGCTCTTACCCGCTAAGCCATCTCACCAGCCCGTGTCTGGTTATCTTGAGTGAGTGATGTCACTGAATTCAGGTTATTGGATGCATGTAGTCTTGGGTGTAATGAGGATCCTAAGTTAATTTTACATCTCTAAAAGGCATTTTTACTATGCTCATTATACTTGCCCTTATCTAGAGGTGGGAAGTAATGCAAGGTTTTGCTTTCTTTGGAATCCAAGGTGATCACAGGCTTAAGTCATTGACTTCACTTTGTGATTTCAGTCAAGAAGTGGGGAATCAGGTAAGCTAGATAGACTAGACACTCCTTGGATGATTAATATGTCTCTGCAGTCAAGAAAGAGTCTTTATCCATAGCTAAGGAGACAATACAAAATGAAGGCAGAAATACAAGGCTTTCATCTTACCCTCTATTAACCTGTGGGCCTAGTGAGGAGTGTTGTGGTCTAACCCCCCACCCCCTCCCCAACATAGCTGCAGCCATTTTGCTCCATGCCTACCAGCTATTTCATATTGTTGCTGTAATATGCCTTCCAGTCATTGACACAGAGAAATAACTTGTCTCAGAGCATGGTCATACTTGCCACATCCTGTGTTATATTCTGTATGTGGTTTGTTAATCTTAAGAAAGCTTTATAAGTTAAAGGCAGATATGAACTATTATGTCTAAAATGGCTTGAATCAGAGCTGACCACTGGGCAACATTTCCTGCATTTGTGTTTGAGTTCATTGTGGTTTTTTCCTTCATAAACCTGCCCGGAGAACAGACTGGTACCACAATTGGGGAACTGATTCCTTTTCTGTGGTCCTGAAGGTTCAGTATTAGGGTGTGTGTTCAATAAACCATTCCTTTCTCACTGAGATCCATGTTCATGAGGTTTGTGGAGCAATTCTTGAACCCCAACAAGGAATTAACACATTTTATTTTATTTTATTCTATTTTATTTTATTTTCAGACAATACATAATTATTCAAAATTAACTATTACTGGAAGGGCAAGTAAGGGCCATACTAATGGGCCTTGTCTTACATGAGTGCATGTGGGTAGGTGCAGGGCATTTGTCATTATTGCAGAAACAAATTTTAATTTCTAATCTTTAGTTTGATTTAAACATTGCTTTTAGTATGACGACAACACCAGCTGTGCAGAAAGGGCTCTGGAGATGCATTCATAGCAGCACACACTTGCGGCTCTTCTTCGGTTCTGGAGATTCCAGGGCAGCCAATAATGCTTCATCAAACACATTCTTTAGGCCTTTCTGTGTGAGGGCAGAGCACTCCACATACTTGATAGCCTTCAGATCCCACACCAGCTTTTCAGCAGTCTCTGGAGTAATAGGCTTCTGTTTGTTCTTGGCAAGTTTCTCAATAGTGGAGGGGTCATCTCTGAGATCAATTTGGGTCCCAACAAGCAAGAAAGGAGTCTTTGGACAGTGGTGAATTATCTCAGGCACCCATTTTTCTTTCACATTTTCAGATGAGGATGGAGAGACCACTGAGAAACATACTAGAAACTATCTGTCTATGGATAACTTAGCGGTTATAGTCTGTCATAATCCTCTTGCCTTGCAGTATCAAAAAGTCCAAGAGTGTATGGCTCTCCACCAATCATAACTGACTGCATAGTTGTCAAAAACAACTAGGCTGGTACATATTCCGATGGAAATTTGTTTGTTGTGTAGGATATCAGGAGACATGTTTTACCAACAGCACCATCAACACCACCAACACACTTAATTGTCTGCATTTCGGAAATAGTTTTGTATCCACTTTTAATATTTCAACACATTTTTTTTGTTGTTGTTGTTGTTCGAGACAGAGTTTCTCTGTGTAGCCCTGGCTGTCCTGGAACTCACTTTGTAGACCAGGCTGGTCTCGAACTCAGAAATCTGCCTGCCTCTGCCTCCCAAGTGCTGGGATTAAAGGCATGTGCCACCACGCCCAGCTCTAACACATTTTAATAAAAGGATTTTGTTTTCTTTTTATTTTCCTTTCTCTTTAAATTTCTTTTGTGGGTCATGTTTTTCTTTTTCTTTCTTTTCTTTCTCTTCTTCTTCCTCTTCCTTGTCGCTCTTATACTTGCTTCATGGACCAGACTGGCCTCAAATTCACAGAGATCCAGCTGCCTGCCTCTGCCTCCCAAGTGCTGAGATTGTGCAACCATATAATGTGATTGTGTATGCACTTCAGGATTTATGTGTACCACATGAATGACCCTAAGCTGGGCAGTGGTAGCGCACGCCTTTAATCCCAGCACTTGGGAGGCAGAAGATTTCTGAGTTCCAGGACAGCCTGGTCTACAGAGTGAGTTCCAGGACAGCCAGGGCTACACAGAAAAACCCTGTCTCAAACAAACAAACAAATAAACAAACAAACAAACAAAGGAAAAAGAAACATGAATACATGACCTTAAGGCATCAGATCCCCTGAAACTGTAGTTATAGATGGTTGTAAGCTACCATGGTGGTGCTGAGAATCAAACCTGGGTCTTCTATAAGAACAGAACATGATCTTAATGGATGAGTTCTATCTCTAGCCCCTGATTTTTTTTTTTTTTTTTTTTTTTTTTGGTTTTTCGAGACAGGGTTTCTCTGTGTAGCCCTGGCTGTCCTGGAACTCACTTTGTAGACCAGGCTGGCCTCGAACTCAGAAATCCGCCTGCCTCTGCCTCCCGAGTAGCCCCTGATTTTTGTTTGTTTTAGTAAGGGCCTCAAACTCCATATGTGGCAGAAGATGACCTTGAACTCAACTCTCCTAATGGCATATGCCACCACACCCAGTTTATGTGCATACTAAAAACTCTCACTTGAGCCCCATTTTCAGCCCCAAAGCAGCTTCTAAACACCCATTATAGTGCCAGCAATAACTTTCCCCACTTCAGTGCTAGGGATTGTAATCAAGCCTTTGCATTCTAATTAATTTAGCTTCCAGCTTGAGAGATTTCTCAGTGATTAAGATCATTGGCTGCTCTTACAGAAGACCCAGGTTTGATGCCCAGTGCCCACATGGTGGGTCACAACTATCTATTACTCCAGTTAAGGATCCAACATCATCTCTGACCTCTATGGGCACTGCAAACACATAGTGCACAACATGCAAACAAAACACACATACACATAAATAAAATTAAGCTGCATTGCTGTTCCTTACTATTCTCCCAACCTCTGAATATCTGTTAAACAAAGACTTCATGGCCCAAATGATCCACATAATCTCAGGAATATATAAGCAGAGGAAGAAAATGAAATCAGAGAGGTAACTTTTTTTTTTAAAGATTTTATTTATTTATTTTATATATGTGACAAGTACACTGTAGCTGTCTTCAGACATACCAGAAGAGGGCATCAGATCCCATTACAGATGGTTGTGAGCCACCATGTGGTTGCTGGGAATTGAACTCAGGACCTCGGGAAGAGCAGTCAGTCTCTTAACCACTGAGCCATCTCTCCAGCCCCTGAGAGGTAACTTCTAAGTTACCAGTGTACAAGAGAATCATAAGTTCAAAGTTAGCTAGCATGAGGTGGCGTGTTTTTTAATCCCAGCACTGGGGTTGGGTTGGGGGTGGGGTGGGGTGGGGTGGGGAGCAGAGCCAGGTGGATCTCTCAGTGTTACACATCAAGTTTTAGGCAGGGAGACCCTGTGCTCCAAATAAAACAGAACAAGATAAAAGGAAGTTAATTCAAAGTAAATACATATTGTTATTATTCCTTCTGGGCTCCCAGTTACCTGGCAATAGCTAGGTATGACTAACTCACTATAAAAGGGGCTGTTTGCCCACTCCTCTCTTATCCTACTCTCTGCCTCTTCTCCCTGGCCCGCCTCTCCTCTTCTCTCTCCACCCTCCTCCTTGCCACTCTCTCTGCCTTCCACTATCTCTACTCCCTCTTCAATATGAAGTTAGGGTAACACGAGGCCTCGTCTCAACAAGCAAACAAACAAAATCAAGCCGGGTGATGGCCAACGCCTCTAATCCCAGCACTTGGGAGGCAGAGACAGGCAGCTCTCTGTGTGTTCAAGGCCAGCCTGGTCTACAGGGCAAGTTCCAGACAGCCAGGGCTACATGATGCAACCCTGACACAAAAAAACAATAAAGAAATAAAAAAGAAAATCAGACAGGTATTGTCTGATCCATATCACCAATTCCAATCTAGCTAGGGTTTCATAGTGAAAACCTGTCTTAAAGAAGAAAAAATAGGAGTAATGGTGAAAGCAGAAAACAAGAGAACTTTTTGAGACGAGGAACAAATAAAAAAAAAGCCTAGGATCCACATTTGTTTTGGAGGTACTGACATTTAGATTTAAACAAAGAACTGGGGAACTGCAACCCAGAGAGGGCACCCCCAATCAACCAACCTACGCCCGGAAATGGTCATTTATGGGCTAGAATAAGAGGTCGGAGGAGACCCACTGATCTATGATGTCATCAGGACGTTAAAGTCCGTAACGTCGCCTAGAGGTAGCTCAATTTCCCGTCCCCTACAGGTTCGCTGAAAGGCTCAGTCTGAGTTCAGTCTCTCATTGGTTACGCTCTCTGTCAATCCACTTCATTGTTCAAGTGTTCCGTCCCGCCTTCCCCCATCTGCTTTTGATAGGCTGCTGAATCTGTCACTTCGAAAAGGTCCGCATGCCTTCCGCCTTTCTCCGGGAGACCGAGGGCTAGAAGGGTGGATCCCAGGAGGCTCCTACCCCCCTGAGTTCGGTTTCTCAGCCTGATTGGCTTGTCCAGGTGCCTGTCACTACCGTTTTCACCGTTGACTGGCCTTTAGACCGCCGCTCTACGCGGCGCCGGTTCCGCCCCCGACGGGTGTTTGCGGTGGGGCTGCGGAGTCGCCGATCCCGCCGGAAGCGCCAGGACAATGGGGACCCGGGACGACGAGTACGATTACCTATTCAAAGGTGCGCCCGGTGGGGTACAGACAGGCGAGGTCGCGGTAGCAACTGGAGGGCCGAAGCCGTGCTACAGGAACAGAGAGCTCAGGGTGGAACCCGGGGTTTCAACGGGGCCTATCTGTGGTAGGGAGTCGGAGGAAGCCGGGGCAAGTGGAGCTCGCTAGGCTTCGGGCCCTAGTACGCAGTGGTGAGGAAAGGGAGGCTCGGCGAGGCCTACGGACCCCGGATGCGCCGGGGCGGGGCCGCGGCCTGGAGGGGTGGGGCCCGAAGTGGTAGGAGAGGCCGTTGGGGCGGGGCTCCTGAGGGGCGGGGCTTTCCTGGGTTTGGCGGGCGGACTGCGTTGAAAGCAGGGTTGTAGCTGAGGTTAGGGCGAAGAAGGTTGTGGGCTTGCCCATAAAGCCTGATTGGTGTGAGTCTTCTAGGACTGACTGTTACAGACGGGGCCTACCTTGAAGTGGATCACGTGCAGGAACCCTATATTATGGTGCTTTGGAATTGGGTAGATTGGGGCCTGTCTGTACACTAGTTCAAACTCTTGGTATTCATGGAGAAGTGATTCAGTTGGTAGCATTCCTAGCAGCAGCATGCTCAAAGCCCTGGATTTTATCACTAACACCGCCTTGGTGATGGTGCAGGCCCGTAGTCGCAACACTTGGGAGGCAGAGGTAGGAAGATCAAAAATGCAGAGGCCAGGATGGATTACTGGAACCCTTTCTCAAAGACAAAAAGAAGAACCACACATGGACAACATTAAATGCAGTACCTGTACTATTCTGAAACTTTATAATAATGGTCCCTTTTACTCCTCCTTATTAGTTTATACAGTCCATATTCTCCAGGAAACAGGCCTGTAGTGGTGCACACCTGGAATCCCAGTACTCAGAGTTGGGGGTAGGAAGATTTCTTTCCAGCTCAAAGCCAATCTGGGATGGTGAGGTAGCTTAAGTATTTTGTGTATACTGCCAAGCCTGATGACCTGAGTTCAATCTTGGGACCTTCATGGTGGAAGAGAGTCAGCAAATTGTCTTCTGCCCTTCACATGTACTGCACATCACATGAGCCCACATAATATAGATACACAGAAAAAATAGTGTCATTTAGCAGAGTGTGGTGTCACACACCTTTAATCCCAGCATGCAGGAAGCAGAGACAGACAGACAGAGCTCTGTGAGTTCAAGGCAAGTCTTGGTCTACATAAAGGGGTGGGTGGGAGTGGCAAATCAACAGAATGAGATTTTTCTTTTAAATTTTTAAAAAGCGTAACACGGGGCTGGTGAGATGGCTCAGCAGGTAAGAGCACCCGACTGCTCCTCCGAAGGTGATAAGTTCAAATCCCAGCAACTACATGGTGGCTCACAACCATCCTTAATGAGATCTGGCGCCCTCTTCTGGAATGCCTGAAGACAGCTACAGTGTACTTACATATAATAAATAAAATAAATCTAAAAAAAAAAAAAGCGTAACACATCCATAGTATCATAGTATGTCTTCAAAAAAAAAAGGGGGGGGGGACAAGTTCAGAGAGACAAGTTCCCAAGGGTTGAGCAGTGTCGAGCCCAAGACAGATTTTACCACTTAGAGGGTAAGTTTAGGGGCAAGGATTGAAGCTTAGATATGGAAAAGATCGTTGTATACCTCCTCCCTTCAACCCATATGCATCCAACTACAGGAAGAGCTTTCCTACTTCGTGAGCCTCTGTCTGTGTCATTGGGATTCCTCATTTTTCTGGTGAGCATATTTAGGGATCTCTGGCATTGTGACACCTTCTATGCCAAACTGATCTTTTGGGTCCTCTAACCATTCATGCTGGACTCCCTGATTGATAGTGAATGATTTCGAGAGCTAACTCCTGGATCCTCAGGGGACATACCTTTGGCCTGTGTGTCCTGGTCCTCAAAGCCAGCCTTGGCATCTTGGGACTGTGGAGGTGGCTGGGGTATCCTTGGGGTAAAAGGCTCTTGAGATGGAAACAGACAGAGTTCTGCAAAGATATGGTTACCGCACAGCACCATGGTCTGGGAGTGGGCTATATCCAGATGTGAGACCGATTAGCAGGTGTTAGATTTCAGGCATCACTTTAGAGGCAGAGTACGCTTTGGAAAGATTTTGGAGACCAGAGATTTGAAGGGCTCTCTGGTGATGGGTGGAACAGATTCAAATCTGCTGTGTCAGGGGCCTGTCCCCACTCAGACCACCCTGAAGAAGCTTCTAGGCAGGGCAGGGAATCTTTTCTCTTCAAGTCAGCACACCCAGGCATCTGGATCATTCCCTGCTTGTTTTCAGCTTTTTACTGTTATAAATAGCCTGGCGTTGAATGTGTGCCCAAGTCCTCTCTTTGCCCTGTGGGCTGGTTCCTTGATGTGCATTCCCAGAAGTGCAGTTACTAGGTCAGGGGCAATGGAACTCCATTGCCATTACTGGTACTTGTCTCCAGAACTCACTTCCTGGAAGCACCAATCAGCTCCTGCAGCAGCTGGCAATGGGGGAGGGGCCGCCTGCCCCTGCTGCCCTCCCCCACTGGCCTCCTTTCCTGGTCTGGCAGGTACCTTCTTCAGTAAGTCATAGGAGCTGCCTAACCCCCAAGGTTAGCATTCTATTCTGTCAGTGCTCACCCTAGGTCTCCTCTCCATTCCTTCCATCTCATCTGAGGATTAACATTTGTCCTTTCTGTTCAGACTTTAAACCATTAAATTAGAAAAAGGAATGCTAGGAAATTAAAGGGGAAGAGAGCTGGCAGCAGCAGGCTGCTATCTTCACTTGCCTGTATATGGCAAGTCCCTCACAATGTGAATACACTGCACCTGCCAGTCCTCTTTGAGACTCACAGCCTTCAGAGGCTCAGGCTTAGGGCAGGTCAGCCATTAGAACAATGGTGGTGACCTGGTCAGCCTCGAGTCATCTTATATTCAGTGGCAAGAAGATAAATTCAAGGTCAACCTAGGCTATGTAGCAAGACCTTGTCTCAAGAAGAAAAATCTATGGTTGCACTAGAAGTTGAGAGGGACTGATTTTGTCACTTTGTGGCTCGCTTTGCCACCTGCAGGAAGGAAGTATAGTAGTCTGGAGCCAGCCTCACCCCCAAACCCTAGTGTTGGATCCACCAACTTTGCCTGTCTCTACCTCCTTATCCTAGGCTTTGGTCACATTTCTTTGACATGGAGGGCCACAAGTCTGTGCTTGAGACAGTGTCTGCTCATACACAAAGTTTTTGGCAGCCACATCACACTTTGGCCCCTTTGTCCTTAAGGCTAGGGCCAAGAGGTCTCAAGAGTGGATGGCCACAAGCCATTTGTTTTCCTCCATAAATAGTCTCTTCTGCCCCAGGAGTGAGGCTGTTTATTTGTACCTAATTATAGATCCTCACATTTCTTCTCCCACCATCTTCTCCTGTCAGCCACTGGCCATTTTCCCAACCTGCTGGTGGATCCCCAGGGCTAGCGGTGATTTCTCGGGGGACACTGATTTAGGGTTACTGCACTTGACCATCCAAGCTCCAGAGTTTGCAGCCATAAGTGCCCACCCAGTCTTCAAGGACATAGGTCCTGTAGGAAGCACAGGGATCCTGTTATTTTAAGTTGTACCCACCCTTGCCCAAGGACATAGAAATGACTAGACACCAGGGACAGGGCTAGCCCTAAAATTTATAATCCTCTGCCAAGTACATCAGACTAGGCAGCATGTCTGCCAGACCTACTGTGCTAGTGACTCTCGCTAGCCTCAGAGAGTAAGGCAATAATCCTCCCTGGAATAGTTAGAGCCACTCATAGAGTACACCTTTCCTATATCAGGTCTCCAGGGGTGCCGTCCTATCATATGACAGGCCAGAGCATCCAGGGCTCCTGAGAGGTGTCAGATCTTTGTTTTTGCCAACTGGACTTACCTGTTCAAGCAGCCAAATGACATATCCAGGGGGACCTTTTCCCAGCCAGCAAAGCTACCAACTTCTTTGGAAATGCTGGGGGCTTTGTCCTGAAGGGCCCATTATTTTCCCAAGACAACTGATCACTTGTTTTCTTGACAATGACATTTCACACCCATTCTACATGTAGAGCCAGTCCAGTCACCACTCTGGTATACTGGGCACCTTGTGCCAGGGATGGCCTCAGCAGCCTCGCCTTCCCGCTGTTCCCCTGGGCATGGTCTGTTGACTCTCAGCCTGGTGTGTGCATTCCTGTTCTAAGTGTGTAACCTTGGACTGGGCATTTGGTCCAGGGTTGAGTGTCCCTAACTGCAGTGGGATTATTGACATTTGTGTCTGTCCCTGGGGTGGCCCTGAAAATTTGCTAAGCATAGGCCCATGAGTCATTTGGGCATAAGCTTGGCTCAAGGTACAATCCTAGTCATAGTGCAGATGCTGTGGCTGCTGAGGGTTCCTGAGGCAGTGCTACAAAGGCAAGACTGAGAAGATGGCAAGGGTGTGAGAGAGAGACCTCCCGAGCACGGCACATTTTCCATGTTACTCCTGTGGGTGTGAGAATGAGGAACAAAGTTCTCCTGGCTGTGGCAGCTCCAGAGAGAAGGAAGTGAAGGGCAGATGCTGTGGAGAGGCATTCCCGCAGTTCAGCGTGTTTCTGTATGGCTCAGGAGTCAGTCAGTCAACACCCCAACCCGTGTGGTTAGAAGTTCTTGGCTCTGGGTTATAGGCTCTTATCAACTAGCTCCACAACTATCCTTTATTTTTAATTATTTATTTTTATTTTTAATTAATTACTTATATCCCAAATGTTGCCCCCCTCCCAGAATCTGACATTCTTTTTTTTTTTTTTGAGACAGGGTTTCTCTGTATAGCCCTGGCTGTCCTGGAACACACTTTTGTAGACCAGGCTGGCCTCGAACTCAGAAATCCACCTGCCTCTGCCTCCCGAGTGCTAGGATTAAAGGCGTGTGCCATCGCGCCCGGCTAGAATCTGACATTCTTCTACTGGGTACCCAGAGAGTCTTGGAAGGACTAAGCCTGTCATTACAAGTCTTGTGAACCAGGCCATGTGTCTGCATGGAGAATAAAAGCCTGGACTGAGAAGTCTCACAGACTAGTGGATCTTGATGAGGAGTCAGAGTTTGTTGGCGATCCCTGATGAATGCTCAGGTGTTTAGAACCTGGGAAATAGGCAGGCTGAGGTACACTGGGCTTCACTGCCTCTAGGGTAGAACCAGGACCCCTGAGTTGTATGACCGAGATGTAAGGAGAATGACAGGGAAGACATGAGACTAAGATGGAAGAGAAAGGCCTTGTTCCAGAGACCTGAATTCAGATTCTGCCTAGCCATTTTCCCAGGCAAGTTGCTCTGGACATGTATTGCTTGGTGAATGTGATTGGGGGTTTGGGGGCAAATCAGATAAACACAGGCTCTGACTCCTGCTTTGTTTCCACTTCCCTGATCATAGCAGGGTTCCCATTCCTCAACTGAACCTCAGTCTCCTTTTCTATAAAATGGGCTGTATGAGGTGGTGCTTGTCATCTTTTTTTTTCCCCACGTTGAAGAGGTTTTATTGGGAGAGAGAGACAAGGTGGCAGCAGAAAGAGAAGAGGGGGAGGAGAGACAGAGAGAGAGAGAGAGAGAGAGAGAGAGATTGCTAGCAAGACCTCGCACGAGCGAGCAGTGTTTGTCATCTTAACAGCCTCTTTTTGTTCCCTCTCTTAGTAATCAGTTTGTGGATTGTGGTGGTTGTGGGGTGTTGTTTGTTTTTGTGGGTTTGTTTTGAGATAGGTTCTCACAGTATATCCCTGGCTGGCCTACACTAGTTTTCCAAGTGCTAGGATTAAAGGCATGTGCCACCACACCAGGCTTATTTTGTTTTTGAGAGTCTCATGAAGCTTAGGCCTGTTTCAGACTCACTATGTAACCAAGGATAATAATGAACTTCTGATCTGCCTCCATCTCCAGAGTAATTTCAGGGTATACCATCAGGCTTGGCTTTATGCCCATCACACTCAGTTTAATACAGTGCTAGGGATCGAACTCAGGGTTAATGCATATTTAGACAAGCACTGTACCAACTGAGCGGCATCCCCAGTACTGTTTGTCCATTGAGACAAAATGTAATTCAAGCTGACATTGAGTTTACTATGTAGCCCAGGCTGTCTAAACTCAAAATTCTCTTGCTGCAGTCTCCCGAGTCCTGGAATTATAGGCATGTAACACTTACCTGCCTCAGTCTTATTATTCTTGGCTCTAAAGCAACCATCCCCAAAGGTGAAATGGGTTGGGTTCCCTGTTTTGCCTCATTCTCACCTGTGCCCTGAGGGGGGTGACCTGAGCATTCTCCCAGTATGTTACAGGTGGATTCAAATAAGGTAGGCAAGGGAGACCCTTCCATCTGCTTTGGGGTGTGCTTATTTATTCCACAGACATTTGTTGGCACTTGATGTATGTCAGGCCCTATGTCAGGCCTGGGGATACAACAGGGAGCAAGAGTCCTGCTTATAGGGCAGATAGCCGCAAAAAAGAAAAGAGTGAAACTAGACACATGTGAGAGTTGCAATAGCTGGGGGCTTAGGGGGAGGGGCCTAGGACAGAGAATGGAGAGGGTTGGGAAAGTAGTTATAATAGGATTGTGGAGAGGGTCTTCTTGACCAAGTGGCATCCAAGGGCTTACAAAGACATGAGGCAAGGGCCAGAGAAAGACTGATGAGGCAAGAATACTCTGTGTAAAAGTCCTAAGTTAGGACTGTGTTTGACGTATTAGGGGCAGAGCCAGTAGCCCATGAGCAACTAGAGCGTGTGGGAGAGAGAAGGGAGAGAAAGGCTTCAGGACACATAGTGCTGTGCCTTGTAGGCCCCAGGAAGGACCTGGGCTTTGATTCTTAGGGACTTAGGACCCATCTAAGTTCTTCTGCTCCTAAGTCGCTGGCTGGGGCAAGCAGTATGGCTCTAGTGCTCACAGATGTTTTCTTGTGGCTGTGAGGAGTACAAGCTTTTGGCTGGGACCTCAAAAGAAGGCTGATACTGTGATAACAGTGTAAGATGACAGACAACCTGGCCTTTGAAGGTAGTAAGGAGCAGGGATACAGACAGGCAGACACACACACATTCTCTTTCTCTCTCTCTCACACACACACATTGTCCAGCAACTGAATTTGTATACACATACAGGGCTAGGGAGGTAGCTCAATTGGTAGAGCACTTTCCTAGAATGCATGGACCCTGGATTCTCAGCCCTAGTATCAAATACACCAGGTAGGCATGGTACCAAATACCTGTAGTCCCCACACTCAAGAGGAAGAGGCAAAATGATCAGTATTTCTAGGTATTTCTCAGGTACAGCGTGAATTGGAAGCCAGTTTGTGCTACTGAGACCCTATCTCAAAAGAAAGTACACATATACATATAATTCTGTATGTCTTCAGCATCTGAAGCCATCTGATGGAAGCCACATGGAAACAGAACGTTGTATTACTGGTCCCCAGAAGCATTCTAGTGTCCCTTCAGTTACAAAGGGCATGCAGGATTGATCTTAGAGTATGAGAGGAAGAAAAAACTGAAGATGGCTATCAGTGGTTGTCAGGAGCACCTTCCAAGTTGAGTGAGTCATTGACTGAGCCCAGGAAGGTGAAGGTAGCACCGAGTGAGTGGGTTTGGGTGAGCAGGAGACTCTATTCTGTTGTACTGATTTGAAATGTGGGGCTCTGTCAGGATATAAAGGCAGAGGGTGTACCAATCTGGGCTTGCAGAATAGAGGCTAATGTAAGAATCAGCCGGGCGTGGTGGCGCACGCCTTTAATCCCAGAGGAAGGTGGATTTCTGAGTTCGAGGCCAGCCTGGTCTACAAAGTGAGTTCCAGGACAGCCAGGATATTCAGAGAAACCCTGTCTCAAAAAACCAAAAACAAACAAACAAACAAAATTACCAGCAGTATTTACAGCCAGAAGCCTGGGGACCCAGTTATGTGGCTCCCTTGTATTTTCAAATAGAAGGATAGCTTGCAGCAGCTCTAAGATGGGCAGTGTGGTACCACTGAAGCCCAGGAAGAAACAGTGTAGAAGGAGGGCCCTCTGAGCTGCTGCATGGGGACAAGGCAGTGATAGTTGACCTCTTTCTTGTAGCCCCTGGATGTCTGTAGGTTGGTATATTCACTGGGGGGTCCTGAGTTCCCCCTGAGGGTTCTTCCTATTATGTGCCCCTCAGCCTGCTTAGCAGGGCTAGTGAGCTCAGTCTGTTGCCTGACTGGATCTTTTCCACTGCACCATTGGGTCCTGATGCAAAGATGAATGCTCCTCCCACCCCCATACCCTGGATGTCAATGCTCAGTCCGGGACCTATGAGGCCTTGGAGAACTGGAGGCAGAGACAGAAGTATGGATAGTACTTTCTAGGGGTTAAGTGTGCAGAAAGGAGAGAATTAGGGCAATGCTTGGAGTGGTAAAGCATCAAGAGAATGTATTCTTAGCCTGGCCTTTTGGTACACTCCTATAACCCCAGCACTTAGGAGGCTGAGGCAGGAAGATGAAGTTAGGGTCAGCAGGACTACCCTGTCTCACGGTCCTCTTACTTTCTCCTTCCTCCTCACCCCACAAAAATGTATTCTTTTCAAGAAAGAAAAATCAGACATGTAAACTGAGCAGCTCACTTGGCTGTAGGAAGGGAAGGGGCTACCTGTTGGGCCTTAAGACTCCCAGGTAGGCCCCAGGCTCCTTCTGAGAGGGACTTCCACTGTTTGTCTCTCACACACTCAGTGGGGCCAGAGAGCTCAGGTTCAGTCTGTGGCCCTGCCATGCTTGTCTCTCCCTAGGCTGGGAGCCAGATCCTGGGTGAATACTCTTTCCTATTCCTCAGGCCTTGGATGACCAAGCCTGCAGCTCCCTCCCTTGGCTTTCCACTGGTAGGCCCACCCTCAGCTACAGCGTTCCACACCTCTGCTTTCAGGGACCACAAGATTTCTGGCTGAGGTGTCTGATTAGATGCCTACTGCCAATCACATCTGCATTGTATACATGTGAACAGAAATGTGAGCATGTGTACATGTGAACACATGCATGGTGAATCCTGGGACTAAGAACAGCCCTCCCAGGCCCTGTCCCAGGGGGCAGACATGGCTTTTTGAGACAGGGTCTCACTGTGTAGGTTTGAATAGCCTGGAGCTTGATATGTAGACCAGGTTGGCCTCCCAAGTGCTGGGATTAAAGATCTTAGATTTCTCTAATCAGCCTGCCTCCACTTCCTGAGTTCTGGAATTACAGTTCTGTTATTACAGGCATGTACCACCATGCTCTGTTTATGCGGTGCTGGAGACTGAACCAAGGGCTTGACCCATGGTAGGCAGTCTATCATTTGAGCTGCAGCCCTAGGTTTATATCTTCATGATTGGCTCCAGGCATGCATAGGGTTAGAGACCTTTTCTGCCTGTCACTGTTACAAGGCTAGCTTTTAGGCTGAAGGAAGCCATACACACTTTTATATAAACCTTATAAAGAGATGACAGCGATGGGACCCTCTAGGAGCACTGATAGAGTAATCCTGACCTCAGGCAGGAGTGGTGGCCAGCTGTGTCTAGACTGCAGCCAGAATGCATATTCCTGTTGTTCATTTAACTGTCAGTGTCGTCTGAAGCAGCTGGAGAAGAAGCATGGATGGGGAGGTGTATTGCCTCCTGTTACTTAAAACACCAGACACAAACTCTAATAGATACTAACCCATCCTGTGCCCTGAACAAAGCCATTGTAATAATGACATGCTCACCTGTGTCCCTTCCTTTGTACTGCATGCTGGCTGGTTCCTGACTCTGTGTACTCTCATTTCCATCTTTCAGGTAGGCCAGCTGCCTTCCTGTTCACACATATAGAATAGGTGGCCCAGAAAGGTTAAGTGACTTACTTGTTCAAGGTTACTCAACTTCAGACCTTTCTGTGACCATTCTTGACTTACTCAGCTGTCAGGTTGGTGAGTCTCAAGCCATCCTGCCTGCAGTGTGGCCTGGAATATCACCATATTCTAGCTGGGACAATCTTCCTCTGAAGACAAGAGACAAGTAAAGGCATCTGGGCTGTCTCTGAAGCTTCCATTTACCTGTGTGTTCCCAGCATGTCCGTGGGTGGCAGAAATCAGGGAGCCACCATGCAGGTTTGGTGGGTGGATATCGGAAACATTGGGTGCTGCTGGATCCTCACCTCTCTTCCCTCTCTCCCTGCCCGACAAGTGGTGCTTATTGGGGACTCGGGTGTAGGTAAGAGCAACCTGCTGTCACGCTTCACCAGAAACGAATTCAACTTAGAGAGCAAGAGTACCATCGGAGTGGAGTTCGCCACTCGCAGCATTCAGGTGGACGGCAAGACCATCAAGGCTCAGATCTGGGATACTGCTGGCCAGGAGCGCTACCGTGCCATTACCTCTGCGTGAGTTTAGCTAGGGTCAAGACCTGGAGATAGCAGGGGTTATGTGGGCATGTGACATGGGAGCTTGGAAGGGTATGTAGGGGCTGAACTAGAGCATGGAAAATTTGAGATCAGGGCTGTACCCCGAGAGCTGTGGGACCCAGAGGCAGACCAATATCCAGTCTATTGTGCAACCTGGCTGTGAGGTTCTACTGGGTAGACAGTGAAGGTCTATCTTAGGCCTTCCATTTTCACCCAACCTCACCCAGACAGCCTACCTGCTTTCCTGTTCCTGGCATCTTCTCCTAGTCTTGCATACATTTGTCTCCCAATTGCTAAGACCCACCCAGATTGCCTCTTTCTGATGCCCAAGCCCCCTGGCTGTCCCCTCACCTCATTTGTTGTGCTTTGCATTTTCTTCACCATGGGTCCTTTATCCCCAGAGGATGGAAATGGTCCCATCTGTGGTACAGGCCTATTTGCACAGTGGACACTGGCACTTCTGCCTGGTTGCAGCCTTTTCCCTACACAGCTGCTGTATCTTCTTCTTCTGTTGATGGTCTTTGAGTGTCTTCTATTACTGAGCCCCAAATTCCCTCCTCAGTCTCCCATCCCTTCTGGGCCCTGTGCTTAGGCCATCCTCTCGGGTTTCCATGAGGCTGTCACCACCCCCCTGTCTAAGGCTCACATCTGTACTTACTCTGCAGGTACTACCGTGGTGCGGTGGGTGCATTGCTGGTATATGACATTGCCAAACACTTGACATATGAGAACGTGGAGCGCTGGCTGAAGGAGCTACGGGATCATGCAGATAGCAACATTGTCATCATGCTGGTGGGCAACAAGAGTGACCTGCGCCACCTTCGGGCTGTGCCCACTGACGAGGCCCGTGCCTTTGCAGGTGAGCTTGTGGCAGACATGCCAGTAAGACTGCTCTGAGAACTAGACTGGACAGGTTCAGAGAATCATCTAGAAGTCAGGCACTCACCTTCTCCGGTGTTAAGGCTCATAGTCATAGTGCTTGTATTCAACCTCTTGTCCTTGAGTAGTCAACCTCTTGGTCCCAGCTACTAGCGGCAACTCTTCAGATCCTGAGTTGGCAGGTGGGCAGGCATGGTCCTGGAGGGGAGTATCATGAGAGAGAACTTTCTCTTTTCCAGAAAAGAACAACTTGTCCTTCATTGAGACCTCAGCCTTGGATTCCACCAATGTAGAGGAAGCATTCAAGAACATCCTCACAGGTAGGTCCAGGGTCTGGGCGGGTATTAGGAAGACATTGTGCCCCACAGAATCAGGACATATCCAGCCCTTGCTGGCATGTGGGCACAGAGGTCCTCACCTAAGTCCCTGTGATGTGGGCCCTTCTGGGTCTGCAGGGGAAGGAAGGAACAAGCAGCCTGGGCTAGGTAGGACCAGTTCTGTGACCTGCTCCTGCCTCTGCCCACTTGGCTGTGCCTGGGAACCTCCAAGAACCCAACCTGGAATTCTGTTTTACCGGGATGTGGTAGGGATTCCCTACAGCGTGGTGGAGAATTGTCTTTGTTTCCTATTGCTGTGATAAAATACTCTAAAAAAGGGGTAAATTCAGCATTTATTTTTGTTGACAGCTCAAGGTACTAGAAGCAGCTGGTCATGCCATCACAATCAGGAGACTGGGGATACATGCAAGCTAGCACTTAGCTCCCTTTCTCCACTAAACAGTCGAGCATCCCCTGCAGGGAAGGCTCTGCCCATGTCAATTAATGCCATCAAGATCCTCCCCGACGGGCGTGCACAGAGGCCCTTCTCCCAAGTGATTCTAGGTTCTGTCAAGTTGGAGATTAGGAATCATCTAGCCAGTACCCTGCAGAAAGGTAGATTGCCTTCACAAGGGGACACAGCTTGCTCACTACACCCTCCCTGTTGCAGAAATCTACCGTATTGTGTCACAGAAGCAAATCGCTGACCGTGCAGCCCATGATGAGTCCCCTGGCAACAATGTGGTGGACATCAGTGTGCCCCCCACCACCGATGGACAGAAACCCAATAAGCTGCAGTGCTGCCAGAACCTGTGACCGCCCTGCACTTTGACCCAGTGTGCGTGCACGTCCTCGATCCTCGGCCAGCCCTTCACCAGTGTCCTCCCGGCCCCTCCCTTGTCCCTCTAGGACAGGCTGCTCCCACCCTCGAAGTGAGCTCCGTCTGCCAGCCCAATGGCCCAGGAAGAGCAGGAATCCAGTGGCCTCTCCTATCCTGCCTGCTCAAGAGAAGCTAAAAGCCCCTTGCTTATGTACCTGCTCTTGGATATTGTGGGCATCTTGACAGGATAGAGAGGTTGTAGGATGGACAGGGCCAGCCAGAGGTGAGGAAGATGAGTGGAAGGAGCCTGCTTCTCCTGTTTTTCAGACTCCAGGGATCGATACCTCCTTCCTTCTCTGGCCAGTTGACCCAGCTGGCCCTGTATCCTCATCCCAAACCCTCTCTGAGCTGATACCCGAAGAGCCAGGCATCAGAGGCTGAGCAGGTGGACATTCTGGGCTCTGCCTCCTGCCTACACCACCATAGCCAGTGCCAGCACGGCCTCCAGCATTCCCAGGCCTGCGCACTCCTGCTCCTGCCTGTAGATTTATGCTGGGAGAAGACACCCTTGCCCCCTCTCCCTCCACCTCTGCACGCAGCGCTCTCCTCTGCCCATCCCCACTTCTCTGTCTTGTCTCCTTGTCTGGTCAGGAACCTGTCTGCAAGTGAAGCAATATCTTCGTGTTTTGTATATACAACCGCTCTTGTAGCCTTTGGTTTTTGTTATTGTAGAGAAACAGATTCTTTATACACTTTGTAAAATTTACGCCAAACCCCAGCTCTCGAACTCTTATTCTCCCTGTAGCCCTTGCACTGTTGCCCGTTACTAAAATGTATAAGCCACTTCTGTACAGAAACCCACCGCTCAGCTTCTGTCTTCTTTCTCTCCACCAAATGATGCACCTGAACCAGAGCCCTTTTACTTGTCCCCAATAGTAGGTTAGTTAGTACCTGCTGAAGACAGTGGGTAGGCATGCTGATCTCGCACAGTAGGCTGTAAGGTAAAGAAAAGATCTTGGGCCCCAAGGAGGTGAGAGTGAGTCCTATGCAAGTGGCTCCTGTAATATGGAGGAAGGAAATGATGGTGACCTGAAGTGGCAGCCTTCACTTGGAACAGTTTAAGGAGAAGTTGTACCGTCTTTCCCAAATAGTTTGTATCTAGGATTGACAGACCTAGGATGCCCCCTGGTGTGAATGGGAAGCATGAGTATGCTTGCCACTTCCATCTGCTGCCAACAATGGACTCCTCATCTGGAGTCCTGGCAAGGAAAGTGTGCTTGATAACAGTGGGTGATGTCAGCTCTACCATGGCTGTCTTTACTCAAGAGTGAGCAGCTCTTGATCTTCACTGGCGCTTCCCAGAACCCATCTCCCTCATTCCTGTGCCCAATGCAGATAGTAAGTAACGAGATGTGTTCTTCTCCACCCCTGAAGGAAATCTTACAACCCAAATACAGCCAGCTGTTCTAGAAGCCCTAGTCCCTAAATGAAGAGAACCTGGGGGTGTCCTGCCTCCTGATTCTGGAATGAATGTAGCCTCCTTGTCTGTGTTGAAAGAGGGTCAGTCCCAGATAAACCTCTCTGATCCAAGCTGAGCACAGTAGCTCAGACTTGTTATCTCATACTTTGGAGGTGGTGACAGGAGATCAGGAGTTCAAGGCCAGCCTCAGCTACATAAGACCCTGTCTAAGAAAATAAATAAAATTTAAATTAAGAAAGAAAGAAAGAAAGAAAGAAAAGAAAGAAAGAAAGAAAAACTAAAGACCCTAAAAAGTTGGGGTGAATCTTAAGGGCATCTCACAATCCAGAAGTTACCCTTGGCCAAAGCTATGATGGAAAGTGGACTGTCTAGCAGACATAAGCAGGAGGTGGCATAGGTCTAAGACTCAGCTTGCAGGAACTGCCAATGGAGTTGACGTACTGGAAGAACCAACTCCAAGTTGTCTTCTGATTTCCACATGACACTAAATATTTTTAAAAAACAAATGTCATTAGGCTGGACCAATGGCTCTGGGTAAAAGTGCTGCATGAGTATAGATCCCAGAACTCACTTAAAGTTGGACTCATTAATGCAAACACCTGTAATCTCAACAATCCTTCGGGGAATGAGAGGCAGAAGCAGGATATTCAGAAACTCATGGCCTAGCTTCTGTAGGGGTAAAACAAGAAAGGCCCTGTCTCAAACCATGTGAAAGATGAGCCTATAAAGTTGTCCTCTGACCTGGGCCCTTAGGAGAGACTATTTGCACACACAAATGTGCACATAGCCACATGCAACGTGCACACACAAATGTATCCACATAGAGTATACACTGATGCTCTCAACCGTGTACACAAGTAGATATGCAGTATAAATGCAACACATCATATGCTTTGGTTGTAAGAAATGGAAAAATCAAGCTAGAACTGATCTGGAAGCTTCCTGCCTAACTTTCATGGTGCCAGAAGCTGTGTAGACTCCTAAAAGAGAGCTGTCTTTGATAGCTCTGCCTGTAGCCCCTGCATGCTATAGTACTAACATGTTAGGTAAGATATGCCTGCTGATGCAATAGTGGCATGACTTACAAGTAGTCATCCTTTCTGATTAAATCTAAAGCCCATTCCATAGAAGAGAGTTCGCATTTGGTACTGTAGTCAAAAGCTTGCAGCTAGGGATGTTGTAGGCTCTTATAGGATGCACATGCCTGCATTCACCTACACCAGCATTGTCTTTCACAACAAAAATAAAATTAGTGCATAAGCAACTCATCTTGTTTGGTCAAGCTTTTAGCTGCTGTGTCCAGGTAGGGACTAGACTAGAACTGGAGGCAGAATATCCAGGGCTAAGTCTTAGCCAAACAAAATTTTATTATAGAGTTGTTGGGTTTGTAACTGTCATAGTGTAGCAAGGGACTGGAGAAAAAACTACCAAGATCAACACATGAAAGACAAAACCACAAAAGTACTGAAAACCCTTCCCTTCATGCGACAAGCAGAACATGCTCAAGAAAGCCCATGAACTTGGGAGGCAGGAGTATCCCTGAGTTTGAGGCCAGTCTGGTCTACATAGCAAATTCCAGGACCTCACAGGAAAAAGAGAAAGCCCAAGATATAAAAATGTGGGGACGCTGGTACAATGCTAACGCACCTCTAAAGAATCATGAGCCTTGTGGCTTAGCACTTCTGAGAACGTGTTTTCCCCTCAGCTCACAGAGCTCTTGCTGTCCAGGCCTTGATTTGTAATCCAGGGTGACCTGCCTCTCTGCCTCTTGAATGCTGGGATCAAAGGCATGTACCACTATGCCCAGCTTGCTTTTTCTTTCTTTTTGGAACATTTTGTGTATGCATGGTTTGAATGCATGTATGTCTGTATACCACATGCATGCAGTTTCCACAGAGGCCAGATGAACATGTCAACTGGAGTTACAAATAGTTGTAAACTGTCACGTGAGTGCTGGGAATTGAACCTGAGTCCTCTAGTAGAGCAACCCGTGCTATTAATCACAAAGCCATTTCCATCTTACTTTCCTTTTCTTTATAAACTTACTTTCTCTTTTTGTCTCTTTACATATGTATATGTTGAGTTTGTAGTGTCTGCATGGTGTATGTTCGTATGTGTGTATAGATGCACATACCTCTGGAGAGTACCAGAGGTAGGTTAGAAAGTGTCTTCCTCTATTTCAGGTAGGATTTCTCCCAGCAAGCCCACGCAATCCCCCTCTCCCTACATCATCAGTGCTGGGGTCACAGATGTGTGCAGGGTGACACCTGGTTTATTACATGGATGATGGCACTGGGATCACAGATGTGTGCAGGGTGACACCTGGTTTATTACATGGATGATGGCACTGGGGTCACAGATGTGTGCAGGGTGACACCTGGTTTATTACATGGATGATGGCACTCAAGTTCTGGTCTTCTTGCTTACACAGCAAGTGCTCTTAGCCACTAAGCCATCATTCAGCCCTAGACTCTCTATTTCTAACCATATGTCATAGGTGCAATTCTCTGTCCTGGAACAGTAGACCCTGGAAACCTCAGTGGGTGGCCTCAAAACTCTGACCTGCACCTGAAACAGTATGTTAGTGGTGTTGGGAAGTGTGGCCTTCCTGAGTTAACTAGAAACAGATGAGGTCACCAGAGTAGGGCCGCCAGAGAAAGAGAAAGACCCAGCTTGGCACACTTAGCGTCTCACCTTGCAGTTCCTTCTGCCACATTACAAAGTTGTAAGAAGTTCTTCACCAGACATTGCACCTTGCTCCTAGAACTCTCAGTCATCAGAATAGTGAATTAAATAAGCCTCTATACTTAAAAAAAAATATTCTATATCTGTCTGTCTGTCTGTCTGTCTGAGCTTAGTGGACAATTTATTTTCCGGAATTGATTCTTCTTCACTGTGTGGGTTCCAGGGATCAAACTGAAGTCAGGAGGCTTGTTGGTGGGCACCCTTACCTGCTGAATTATCCAACTGACCCTCCTCTTTCCAATATCCTGCTCCCAAACCTTTTGTCAATGGCAACTAAAATGATCTTAGACAGGCAATGTGGCTAGAAGTTTGATTGTATGTGAGTTAGGAGGGGCTGTTGGGCAGAGGGAGCCAGGTTTCCTGCAGTCAGAGAATGAAGATTCTGGGATAATTTTGGTGCTTGGTTAGTATTAGAAGATTATTTTGGCTGGCTTAGTGTCAACTTGACCCAACCTAGAGACATCTGAAAGAAGAGAATATCAGTTGAAAAAAAAAATGCCTGCATAAGATCCAGCTGTAAGGCATTTTCTGAGTTAGTGACTGATGGAGCTAGAGGGCCCAGTCCATTGTAGGTTTATGGTTCTGGGTTCTGTAAGAAAGGCTAAGCAAGCCATGAAGAGCAAGCTGATAAGCAGCATTCCTCTTCTGCATTAGCTTCTGCCTCCAGGATCTTATCCTGTTTGACATTCTTCAGTGATGGATTACAGTATGGAGTGTAAGCCAAACCCTTTCCTTCCCAACTTGCATTTTTGTCGTGATGCTTCATCACGGCAAGAGAAACTCTAACTAAGACAAAGGTATTTTCTTGTTGTTTTGGAAATTTTGTTGTTGTGTTGATTGTTTTGTTTTGTTTTTGAGACAGGGTCTCTATGTATCTATGGCTGTCCTGGAACTTACTGCTTAGACCAGGCAAGCCTCAAACTCAGGAGATCCTCCTGCATCTGCCTCCCTAGCACTGAATTTGTTGTTTTTATGAGACAAGGTCTTGGCATCTAGCACAGACTGGCCTCACTTGAAATGACCTCTTGCTTTGTCTCCCATGTGCTAAGATTAAAGGCAAGTGCTACCTATTCTGGCTGAATTATAAGTATTCTATCAAGCTTTTGTCATTTAAACTATTTTATTCTCATCATGACTATAGTTTTTATTACTGGGAACGCATATGATATGTTTGTGTGCATACACATGCCACAGCGCATGTGTGGAGGTCAGAGAACAAATTTGTGAAGTCAGTTCTCTTTTTTAACCTTCACGTGGTATATTAGTTTTATGTTGTGACAAAACACCACGACCAAGGCAAAGTATCAGAAAAAAAGAACTTATCTTGGCTCAGGGTTTCAGAGGGAAAAGGAGTCAATTATGGTGGGAAGTATAACAGCAAGCAGGAGGCATGGTGGCAAAAGCAAGAAGCTGAGACGTTAGTTACATCATCAAGTGTAAAAACCAAGCACAGAGTGAAAGGAAAGTGGCAGCCAGGCGTGGTGGCGCACGCCTTTAATCCCAGCACTTGGAAGGCAGAGGCAGGCAGATTTCTGAGTTCAAGGCCAGCCTGGTCTACAGAGTGAGTTCCAGGACAGCCAGAGCTATACAGAGAAACCCTGTCTCAAAAAAACAAAAAAACAAAAAAACAAAAAAACAAAAAAAAAAAGAAAGGAAAGTGGCGTGAGGCTATATATTTTCAAAGCCTTCCCCCAGTGTCCTTTTGACAAGGCACATAAGCCTCCCCCAAATAATGCCATCATCTGGAAAACAAATATCAGAGCCTATAGGGAACGTTTTTTCATTAAAATGACCTCACATGGCTTCCAGCGGTGAAATTGAGTACTCAGATGTATTAGTTATGTTTCTTCCCCCCCCCCCCCGCCAGGGTTTCGCTGTACAGCCCTGGCTGTCCTGGAACTCACTCTGTAGACCAGGCTGGCTCTGAACTCAGAAATCTGCCTGCCTCTGCCTCCCAAGTGCTGGGATTAAAGGCGTGCGCCACCACGCCCGGCCTCATTAGTTATGTTTCTATTGCTGTGATAAAGCACTGTGGTGAAAACAGCTTACTGAAGCAAGAGTTTCTTGGGGACTTACATTTCCATAAGGATAGGAGTTATGGTACCTTGTATGAAAATGGCTCCCATAGGCTCATAGGGAGTGACATTGTCGGAGGTTTGGCCTTGTTGGAGGAACTGTGTCTCAGTCTCTTGCTGCCTGTAGATCAAGATGTAGAGCTCTCAGCTCCTTTTCCAGCATCATATCTGGCTGCATGCTGTCAGGCTTTCTGCCATGATAATAATGAACTAAACCTCTGAAACCTCGTAACTTTGTAAGCTAGCCCCAATGAAATGTTTTCCTCTATAAGAGTTGCTTTGGTCATGGTGTCTCCTTACAGCAATAGAAACCCCTAAGACAGGAGGAGTACATCATGGCTGGGAGCAACAGATGAGAGCTCACTTTTGAAGCCTTGAAGCCTTCCCCTAGTGACATATCTTACCAGTAAGGCCACATCTTCTAATCCTGCTCAAACAATTCTATTAACTTACTGAGTATTCAAATATATGAGCCTATGGGTACCCTCTCATTCAAGCCATCTCTCTCTCTCTCTCTCTCTCTCTCTCTCTCTCTCTCTCTCTGTGTGTGTGTGTGTGTGTGTGTGTGTGTGAAATGACAGAGTGTCTCAGGCTATATGAGCTGGTGTCAACC
This sequence comes from Mus minutoides, assembly GCA_902729485.2. Classification (NCBI taxonomy): domain Eukaryota; kingdom Metazoa; phylum Chordata; class Mammalia; order Rodentia; family Muridae; genus Mus; species Mus minutoides. The sequence continues at coordinate 264,843 of LR750687.1, read as the reverse complement.
AACTGCCACTGAAATCTAGAAAGTCTAGATAGGACAAAACTCAAGCCTCAGTCTTGTACCAGCTTATGATTTTGATTATTATTTTTTTAAAGATTTATTTATTTATTATATGCAAGTACACTGTAGTTGTCTTCAGACACACCAGAAGAGGGCATCAGATTCCATTATAGATGTTTTGTGAGCCACCATGTGGTTTCTGGGCTTTGAACTCGGGACCTTTGGAAGAGCAGTTGGCGCTCTTAACCACTGAGACATCTCGCCAGCCCAGATTTTGATTATTTTAATAAGACAGATGGCATTTGGGGCCAAACTAAAAGCAAGCAAACAGCACTCGGGAGGCAGAGGCAGGCGGATTTCTGAGTTCGAGGCCAGCCTGGTCTACAAAGTGAGTTCCAGGACAGCCAGGGCTACACAGAGAAACCCTGTCTCGAAAAACCAAAAAAAAAAAAGCAAGCAAGCAAACAAACAAACAAACTGTAACCAGGAACAACATGCAGAGCCTACAGAAGGGAAGGGAGCTTTAAGGCAGGGATGGGTGCTTTAACCAGGAAGAAAAGCTGCGTGTGAACAGGAGGGAGAGGTATGGAGTGCAAGAGAAGAAACACTACATGGAAACAATTTATTAAATAAGTTTATCTTGGAATAGTAACAACAGCAGGTCACACCTTGGAGGTGGAGAGCCTGGTAGTTGCTTGGTCCTTGAGATGGAATGCCTCAGCAACTATAGTAGTTCACAGCGTCCATCATTTTCACACTGGAGAAGTCAACAGCATAGTGGTTGCCAAATGCCCAGGACTGCTGCCTCAGCAATCCCAAGAAAACTTGGAGGATTTCTGGAGGGTCAACCCACGGTGGAAGCGTGGAAATGCTGGTTCTGATATCAGTGAAGGAATTGTCACAGTGATCTGACATCAGTGAAGGTAACAGCCACAGCAGGGTACGTGCATGAACTCATTGACGAGAGGGTTCAAGCAGGCAAAAGGAGAATAATCCTTATTCTGCCATACCCCATTTATCTGGCTGCCGCAAATGGGTACATTGTCCTACATTGACTAATGCAGTTAAGACAATTTCTCAACTGACTCTTCTAGTCAGGTGATTCTTTCTTTCTTTCTTTTTTTTTTTTTTTTTTTTGGTTTTTCGAGACAGGGTTTCTCTGTATAGCCCTGGCTGTCCTGGAACTCACTTTGTAGACCAGGCTGGCCTCGAACTCAGAAATCCGCCTGCCTCTGCCTCCCGAGTGCTGGGATTAAAGGCATCTGCCACCACGCCCGGTTTAGTCAGGTGATTCTAATTTGTAGTAAGATGACATTAAAACCAACCATCATATTATTACTTTATATGCATATGATGCATTATGTGGATGTGGACACTCATGTGACATGGTACAAATGTGGACGCCAGAGGCCAAATTTTTATGTATATAATTTTTTATTATTTTATTTCTTTACATTTCAAATGTCCCTCTTCCCCGTCTCCCTTCCGCAAGCCTCCCTCCCTCCCTCCTTCTTCCTGTTTCCTTTGCCTTTAAGAGGGTGCTCACCTACCCACCTACCCACTCCCTGCTCACCCTTCCAGCATCTCCATTCAATGGGGCAAAAAGCCTCCATAGGAACAGCTGTCTCCCCTGCCATTGATGCCAGATAAGGCAGTCCTCTGCTTCATATTTTGTGAAAGCCATGGACCCACTCTTTGGATGGTGGTTTAGTTCCTAGGAGCTCTGTGGGGTCCAGTTAATTGATACTGTTGTTCTTCCTATGGGATTGCACTTCCCTTCAGCTCCTTCAGTCCTTCCACTAACTCTTCCATTGGAGGCCCCAGGCTCAGTCCGATGGTTGGCTGTGAGTATCTGCATCTGTATTGGTCAGGTGCTGGTAGAACCTCCCAGGGAGCAGCCATACCAGGTTCCTGTCAGCAAGCACTTCTTGACAACAGCAATAGTGTCAGGGTTTTGGTGTTTGCAGATGGGATGGAGTGGTCTTTCAATGGCTTTTCCTGCAGTCTCTTCTCCATTTTTTTTTTTTTTTGAGACAGGGTTTTTCTTTCTCTGGCTGTCCTGGAACTCACTTTGTAGACCAGGCTGGCCTCAAACTCAGAAATCCGCCTGCCTCTGCCTCCCGAGTGCTGGGATTAAAGGCGTGCGCCACCACGCCCGGCCTCTGCTCCATTTTTGTTCCTATGTTTGCTTTAAACAGGGACAATTCTGGGTTAAAATTTTTGAGATGGTTGGGTGGCCTCATCTGTCCCACTGGAGGCTGTGTAGACTCTTCAGGTCCCATCTCTTCGTTGTTGGGTATTTCGACTATCATCATCCCCATTGGGTCCTGGGGGCCTCTCAAATCCATAGAATATGGGACTTTCTAGTGGTTCCCCCTGTTCCCCATACCCCACTGCTACTTATTTCTATTCATTCTCCTGGCCCTCTGGACTTCTCTGGTCCTGCCACCCCCTTTTCCCTCCCCTTCCCTTTTGCACCCTGTCTCTCCCTTCCTCTGCCTCTGTGATTATTTTGTTCCACACTTTGGCCTTCCTTCTTGTTAAGCTTAATATGGTCTGTGAGTTATATCATGGGTATTCTGAGCTTTAAGGCTAATATCCACTTATCAGTGAGTACATACCATGTGTATCCTTTTGGATCTGGGTTACCCCATTCCAGATGTTATTTTCTTTTTTTTTTTTTTTTTTTTTTTTTTTTGGTTTTTCGAGACAGGGTTTCTCTGTATAGCCCTGGCTGTCCTGGAACTCACTTTGTAGATCAGGCTGGCCTCGAACTCAGAAATCCACCTGCCTCTGCCTCCTGAGTGCTGGGATTAAAGGCGTGCGCCACCACGCCCAGCCAGATGTTATTTTCTAGTTCCATATGTTTGCATGCAAAATTCATGAAGTCATTGTTTTCAATAGCTGAGTAGTACTCCATTATGTAAATGTACCACATTTTTTTATCCATTCTTCCGTTGATAGACATCTGGGCTGTTCCCAGCTTCTGGCTATTATAAATAAGGTTGTTATGAACATAATGGAGCACATGTTCTTGTTATATGTTGGAGCATCTTTTGAATATATGCCTATGTCTTCTTACTGGGGAATTAAGTCCATTGATGTTGAGAGATATTAAAGACCAATGATTGTTGGTTCCTGTTAGTTTTGTTGTTAGAGGTAGCATTATGTTTGTGTGGTTCTCTTCTTTTAGGTTTATTGTAAGATAATTCATTTCTTGGTTTTCCTTGGGTGTAGTTTCTCTCGTGTTGGAGTTTTCTTTCTATTATCCTCTGTAGGGCTGGATTAGTGGAAAGATATTGTTTAAATTTGGTTTTGTCATGGAATATCTTGATTTCTTCATCCATGATGATTGAGAGTTTTGCTGGGTATAACTGCCTGGGCTGCCATTTGTGTTGTTTTAAGACCAGCATGACATCTGTCCAAAACCTTTTGGCTGTTAGAGTCTCTGTTGAGAAGTCTGGTGTAATTCTGATAGCTCTGCTTTATATGTTATCTGGACTTTCCCCTACCACTTTTAATATTCTTTCTTTGTTCTGTGCATTTAGTGTTTTGATTATTATGTGACAGGAGGAATTTCTTTTCTGGTCTAATCTATTTGGTGTTTGTAGCCTTCTGGTGCATTTATGGCCATTTCTTTTTTTATGTTAGGGAAGTTTGTGTGTGTGTGTGTGTGTGTGTGTGTGTGTGTGTGTGATTTTGTTGAAGATGTTTTCTGGCTCTTTGAATTGGGAATCTTCACTCTCTTCTATTTCTATTCTTAGGTTTGGTATTTTCATGGTGTCCTGAATTTCCTGGGTGTTTTGAGTTAGGAGCTTTTTTTAAGGGAGTTATGTCCTCCTTAAGGTCCTCTATCATCTTCATGATATGGGATTCTAGGTCAGAATCTTGCTTTTCAGGCATGTTAGGGTATCCAGGGCTTGCTGTAGTGGGAGAACTGGGTTCTGATGGTGCCAAGTGGCATTGGTTTCCATTGCTTATGTCTTTGTGCTTGCCTCTCACCATCTGGTTATCTCAGGTGTTAAACTGGCCTTGCTGTCTCTGATTGGAGCCTGTCCCTCCTGTTAGCCTGGTTATGATAGACCTCTTTGAGTCAGGCTGTCTCTGGGTTTGGGAGGGAGTCTGCAGCTCCCCATCTATGAGCCTGGTTATAACAGATCTCCTGTGAGCCTGGTTGTAAAGGATTTATTGGGGTCAAGCCGTCTCTGGGTGTGGGAGGACTCTGGAGCACCCGCTTTGTCCCCAGCACGGTTTTGGATCAGAAGGATGATGAGTCTGCAGCAGGGAAGATAGGTCCTGCTTCCGCTGGAGTCTGTGGGGGTCCCAGTTATGCCAGGTATTGGGGCAGGAGGGGCTCATCTGTGAGCCTGGTTGTGATCTACCGAGAGTCAAGCTGTCTCTGTTTGTGGGACGGGGTCTGGATCGCTGGCTCTGCCCCTGGCAGAGTTGTGGGCTAGAAGCCAGAGGCCAACTTTTAAGAGTCATGTCTTCTAACTGCTGTGATTCTGGGGATCTTGCCAGATTTTGTTTTTCAGGGAAAGGGAGGTCTCATACTGTAACCCAGACTGGCCTAAAAACAGATATAGACAGGTCTTCTTTTCTCACCTTCAAAAGTACTTGGATAACAGGTGTACTCTGCTGGTCTGGCCTCTCATTTTTGTCAAATTCAAAAGAAACTCTGAACAAATGGCTATCTGGCTGGGCGTGGTGGCACACGCCTTTAATCCCAGCAGAGGCAGGTGGATTTCTGAGTTCGAGACCAGCCTGGTCTACAAAGTGAGTTCCAGGACAGCCAGGGCTATACAGAGAAACCCTGTCTCGAAAGAAAGAAACAAAACAAAACAAAACAAAACAAAAAAAACAAATGGCTATCTATAGTACCTATGAGCATACCAAAGTGCATGCTGGCCTCCAGGTTCTCTCAACATCACAAATACCTGGTATGGTATCCATGCTGGCATCCTGGCTCCATGATGATCCTTGCTTGCAGGGCCCATGCTAATCTTTGTATCATTCTGATTTTAGTTCATGTGCTGCTGAAACAAGCAAAAGATTGTGTGTGAGTGAGTGAGTGAGCAAGTGAGTATGTGTTTGTGTCTCTGAGTGGTATTTGTGTGTATTTGAATGCTGATGTGCCCTCTAGTGTTCACTGGAGCATTTTAGAGAACAGTTTTGGCTATCCTGCTTTATCATGCTTTTTCAGAGAAAGGCAGAGTCTCTCTGAACCTGGAACAAAAGTGGCAGCCAGGAAGTATGAGAGATTCTCCACATTCTCTACCTCCTTACAGTGCTAAGGTTACAGAAAAACACTGCTGAGTCTTTATATGAGTGCTGAGTTTTTGTACTCATGTTCTCAGGCTTGTGTAGCAAATATTCTTATCCACAGAGCTATCCCCTAAGCCCAGATTTCAAATTTAAACACTTATTTTGTATTGTATGTGTATGAGTGTTTTGCCAGCATGTATGCCTGTGCACCACATACATGTCCAGGGCCCACAGAGGCCAGAAGAGGAAGTTAGGTCCCCTGAGACTAGAAAATATTTTATATATATATATATATATATATATAATTTATTTCCCTAGTTTCATCCCCATACCCCATCTTGATGTCTAGACATAATTTGGCAGAACCAGACCAGAGGCAGGGGTTACAAGTCATCGTGAAATATCTTGCTGGGCTGGTAAATAGGCAAGATGGAATCAGAAACCATCTTCCAGTAGGACTGTGATTCACCATAAAGTCTTGATAAGAGAGGACAAATGAGAGCCAGTCCCACAACACCCAGAGGAAGCTCACTGACAGGCACTTAAACACATCCAGGATCATAGGATCAGAGGTGCTCTGAGCAGTCCTTCGGCGCTAACTTCACAGCCAGTCCCACAAGACCCAGAAGAAGCTCCACTCCCAGTTGCTCCAACACGCCCAAGACCACAGGATCCCAGTATCCCAGCATCCCAGGAGCTTGGTCACACCAGAATCTCAGGGTTCCAGAGGCAGCTGGACTCCCAGGAGCTCTGACATACCCAGGATCTCAGAATCAGAGGATTTCAGAATCAGAGGATCACAGAGAAAGCTCTGAGGAGTTCTGACACAACCAGGATCACAGGAAGGACGGCTCCAGTCAGATATAGCGAGGGCAGGTAACACTGGAGATAATCAGATGACAGGAGGCAAGCATAAGAATATAAGTAACAGGGGCCGGGCAGTGGTGGTGCACGCCTTTAATCCCAGCACTTGGGAGGCAGAGGCAGGCGGATTTCTGAGTTCGAGGCCAGCCTGGTCTACAAAGTGAGTTCCAGGACAGCCAGGTATACAGAGAAACCCTGTTTTGAAAAACCAAAAAAAAAAAAAAAAAAAAAAAAAAAAATTGTCTCTAGAAGAGACAATGAAACAATGCATCTTACCTGTGGCCTAGATCTTCTTCATCCAGAAGAAGACTCCTTAGTCTATGTCACAGCTAAATTTATATCTGTTCTAGCCTTTTAGCTCACAGCTTTCCAGGACTGTAAAAGGCTACACTCGTGGTGTATAGAAAGTAGACCTCGGGCTGGTGAGATGGCTCGGTGGGTAAGAGCACCCGACTGCTCTTCCGAAGGTGATGAGTTCAGGTCCCAGCGTCCACATGGTGGCTCACAACCATCCGTAACAAGATCTGGCGCCCTCTTCTGGAGTGTCTGAAGACAGCTACAGTGTACTTACATATAATAAATAAAATAAATCTTAAAAAAAAAAAAAAGAAAGTAGACCTCTTGTCAATTTGGTGAAAGTGTAAAAGGAAAATAATTTTAAAGACTGGATTGTTAGTCTAGGCTGAACTTTAACTTGATATATAGGTAGGGATGCCATCAAGAGTCTTCGCCTTCTAAATGATGGAATATAGACATTGGACACCATATCCTCTTGTGTAGGGAACTCCGGGCTCTGTGAATGCTAGGCAAGAACAAACTAAGACAGTGGGTTTATTGACCTATATGCCCAGAAACAATAGTAATAATCATCAATGGATATCAATTTGCTCAAAAACATTTGTTTTTTAAAAAATATTATCTATCTATCTATCTATCTATCTATCTATCTATCTATCTATCTATTTTTATGAGTACACTGTAGCTGTCTTCAGACACACACCAGAAGAGTGTGCATTGGATCCCATTGCAGATGGTTGTGAGCCACCATGTGGTTGCTGGGAATTGAACTCAGGACCTCTGGAAGAGCAGTCAGTGCTCTTAACCACTGAGCCATCTCTCCAGCTCCAAACATTTGTTGACAAATGATATTTAATTAATTTCAAAATATTTTCCCATAAGTCACTTATTAAGAGTATGGCCCACTAACTCAAGTTGGAGAAACAGGAAGGCAACATTTTAACTCAGCATAATCAGTAGTGGAGGTTATCAACACAATGTTGCTTTTGTACTTTCCAAAGAAGAACAATGTGAGGAGGAAATGTAGATGTTTTCAAATGAAGGGCCAGTCTACAAAATATCTAGTCTGTCGTTTTGAAAAGCATCAAGGTCATGAGGAGGAGGCATAATTGAGGAACGGTTCCTAGCCGGACTCCTGGGTGCTAGAGATGAACCCAGTGTTTTGCACAGGTTAGGGAGGGGCTCTACTGTTGAGTCGGGACCTTAGCCCATCTGGGGGATTCCAGGCCCTGAACTTTATCACCTAGCCCTACATTTAAAAGATGTCATTCGGCTGGGTGTGGTGGCACATGCCTTTAATCCCAGCACTCAGGAGGCAGAGGCAGGTGGGGGAGGCAGAAGCAGGTGGGGGAGGCAGAGGCAGGTGGGGGAGGCAGAGGCAGGTGGGGGAGGCAGAGGCAGGTGGATTTCTGAGTTCGAGGCCAGCCTGGTCTACAGAGTGAGTTCCAGGACAGCCAGAGCTACACAGAGAAACCCTGCCTCAAAAAAAAAAAAAAAGTTATTTGTGCTTGCTTCGGCAGCACATATACTAAAAGATGTCATTCAAGCTTTGAGAATTATATGGTAATACAGGGTTAATGTTAAATTTCTGATCTTGAAGGTTGTCCCCTGATTATATAGAACAATGTGCCCATATTCAGGAAATGGCTCAGCATGGTAGCACACAATTGCATTCCTAGTATGTGGGAGGCCGAGGCAAGAGCATGACTCAAGATTAGCCTGACTTACATAGTAAGATCCTATCTCAAAAACCCAAGACAGGGCTGGGGCTTTTGCTCACTTGGTGGAGTGCTTGCGTAGCATGCATAAAGCCAGGGGTTCCAGAGTGCTGATGCAGACCTGCCATCCCAGCCCTCAGGAGATGAAGACAAGAGCAACATTCTGGCTCCACAACAAATTGGAGGCCAGCCTAGGATACCTGAGATCCTATCTCAGATACGAACAACAAAGCAAAAAAGGCAGATAATGGCTAGCTACAAGATGGCAGTATGTGTACCACTGCAGACTAAGTGCGTCTCAGAGAGGTAGAGGCAAGGGGAGGACGGTAAGAGCCAAAGGAGAAGGAGATATCCTCGGACATAGAGAACCATAACAAGAGTGACATCAGTCTGAGAAAGTGCAAAAAGTGTTCAGCAAATGTCCTTGAATAAACATTTTTGTAAAGTTTCAGTGTTTTCAATAGTAACTATTGTTATGATAGTTACAAGGCAGAGGCATGGGTGAGTGAAATATTCCTCCTTTATAATTTCGGAGTTTCTGAGTTTTATGCTTTTTTTTTTTCTGCTGACATGAGGTCATACTATGGCTATGTCAAGTAGGCTGACCTACCTCACAGAATCTACAATTCTTAGAGATTTGCCTGTTTCTGTCTCTGAAGGCTGGGATTAAAGGCCTGTGCCACCACATCTAACTTTTTTTTTTTTTTTTTTTTTTTTTTTTTTTTTTTTTTTTTTTTTTTTTTTTTTTTTTTTTTTTGGTTTTTCCAGACAGGGTTTCTTTGTGTAGCCCTGGCTGTCCTGGAACTCACTCTGTAGACCAGGCTAGCCTCGAACTCAGAAATCCCGTCTGCCTCTGCCTCCCGAGTGCCGGGATTAAAGGCCTGCGCCACCAAGCCCGACATCACATCTAACTTTTTTAACTTCTTTTTACTGTTGCTGTTGGAACTGAACAAAAGTGATTCTACATTGGTTTTCTTTCTTTTTTTCTTTTTTAAAAAAGATTTATTTATTAATATTCATAAGTACACTGTAGCTGTCTTCAGATGCACCAGAAGAGGGTGTCAGATCTCATTACGGATGGTTGTAAGCCAGCATGTGGTTGCTGGGATTTGAACTCCGGACCTTCAGAAGAGCAGTCAGTGCTCTTAACTGCTGAGCCATCTCATCAGCCCACATTGTTTCTTTTTTTTTTTTTTTTTGGTTTTTTGAGACAGGGTTTCTCTGTATAGCCCCGACTGTCCTGGAACTCACTTTGTAGACCAGGCTGGCCTCGAACTCAGAAATCCGCCTGCCTCTGCCTCCCGAGTGCTGGGATTAAAGGCATGCGCCACCACGCCCGGCTTCCCACATTGTTTCTTATAGGTTCATATTCTGTTGGCAAATTTAGAAAAATGTTACTAAAGCCCAGCATGGTGACTCATGCCAACCATGCCCACACTTAGAACTTGGAAGCAGGAATTCAAGGTCATCCTTGTCTGTATATACACCTCAAAGCCACACTGGGCTTTATGAAACGCTCTATCAGAAAACCAAACCAAACCAAACCAAACCCTCACCACCATAACCACCACCAACAACAAAATGAAGCTTAAGGTGTAGCTCAGTGGTGGAGCACCTGCCTAATATATCAGGTTCCATCACAGGCATTGTAATAGTAATAATTCATACTAATAAAGTGGGGCTGTGCTGGCATATGCTTATAATCCTACGCTTGTGATGGTGAAGCAGGACCTGGGCTACATAGTAAGACCTGTCTCTAACAAATAAGGAAACACAATGATTAAAAACTGCTAATGTGCCGGGCGTGGTGGCGCACGCCTTTAATCCCAGCACTCAGGAGGCAGAGGCAGGCAGATTTCTGAGTTCGAGGCCAGCCTGGTCTACAGAGTGAGTTCCAGGACAGCCAAGGCTACACAGAGAAACCCTGTCTCAAAAAACAAAACAACAACAACAACAACAAAAAAAACCAACCCCCCCAAAAAAACCTGCTGTTTGTCGCACAATATTTATATTAGTTAATGTGTCCCCATGTTGTACATGGCTGGACCATAATGCTTCCTACAGAATCTTGATCTTTTTGTTTTCCTTCATATGGTTGGCCTCGCTTTCTGTGGAGTTGAGGATGACCTTGAACCTCCTGGGTGCTGGGATTATAGGCATGTATGACCAAGCCCAGGGCTTTGTGTATGCTAGGAAAGTACTAGTACCAGTGTTAGGTTGGCAGTCAGCAAACCCCAGCCGTCTTTCTGTTCACACCATCTACAACACTCGGGTTACAGGAGTTCGAGGCCATAGTCAGCTCTTTTGTGTGGATGCCAGGGATCCTCATGTTTGCCACGCAAGAGCTCTTGCCCACTGATCCATCTCAACAGCTTTCTACCATCCGTTTTTGTTTGTTTGTTTGTTTTTTGTTTTTTTTGGGGGCGGGGGTTCGAGACAGGGTTTCTCTGTGTAGCCCTGGCTGTCCTGGAACTCACTCTGTAGACCAGGCTGGCCTCGAACTCAGAAATCCGCCTGCCTCTGCCTCCCGAGTGCTGGGATTAAAGGCGTGTGCCACTATGCCCGGCGCCCAGGCTGGCCTCGAACTCAGAAATCTGCCTGCCTCTGCCTCCCGAGTGCTGGGATTAAAGACGTGCGCCACCACACCCGGCCATTTTTTTTTTTTTGAATGCATCTCTTTATTGAATGATTGACAAGTAAATGATGATGGCTTTAGTTTCCTCCACAGAACTCTAATCCCTTTGGGCTGATTTTCTTCTGCAAAATGTGATCATATCCACCCTAGGATTGGCAAGTGTGATAAAAATGTAGCTCAGTTCATACTGTTTGTGCCTAGCACGGAAGAAAAACTTGATTCCATTCTAGCTCCGGATAGCACTGGGAAGGTGGAGGCCAGAGGATCAGAGAGGTTATCCTTGGCTACAAAGTGAGTACGAGGTTAGCCTGATCTACATTAAAACTGTCTTTAAAAAGAAACAAACAAACAAAACAAACGGGGGGGGGGCGGGGAAGAAGCGGAAAGAAGTTACTTGGCAAGTGTGAAGTTGTTTACTTAAACTCTCCTTTGTTCTGCTGCAGGCTCTGGCAGCAAGTCTACAGCCAGAGATTGGGATGGGGGAGGAGCCGGGATGAGGCGGGGTCCATTTTGGGGGTGGAGCCAGAACGCAGCAGGGGCGGAGCCAGAAGCTGCGGCGCCGCGGGGCCTGGACCGCCCAGGACGTCCCGTATTTTGAAGGCCCCACCTCCTTGGGCGGGGCGCGCATGCTGATTGGCAGATGGTACTCAGAGGCAGTCTTCATTGGTTCGCCGTGCTGTCGGCTCGGCGGGCGGTGCCCGGACGCAGGTGCTCGCCGGAGCCGGAGCAAGCCGCTGCTGACGGGCCGGGCCGGGCCGGGACCCGGGCCAGGAGAACCGAGGGGCCTGCGCGGCCGCCCGGCCCGGCCGCGGAACAGGTAGGCACGGAACAGCGAATGGGCCTGACCCGAGTATGTAGGCAGGTCTCCCAGGTCTCGAGTTCGAGACCCCGGCTGAGTACTCGGGCGGGACAGATAGGGCTGTACCCTTGGCCTTAGCCCTGCTCAGGACGCAGGCACCTCAATTATCATTTCAAGGTTGGTGAGAGGTCTCCGAGCCTCGCCACGCAGGAGAAACCTCTGTGAGCCTCGGTTTCCCCATCTATGAAAAGTGGGTCATCTCGGAGCCAACCTGATTTAGGAAATGGCTGATGAGAAAAGCGTCTGGCATACAGTAGGAGGTCAATAAGTAGCTGTCACTCTGAAACCCTCTTCATAACGGTTCTGTCTGGATGATTATTAACATGATAAAGAGTTGGGGCGCTTCACAAAAAGCTACTCAGTGCACTGTACCGAAAATGTTGTTTTGCAAACAGTAGTCAGGGACTGCCAAGATAGCTCAGCTAGTCAAGGTGCTTGTCTGAGTTCAGTCTTGAGGTCTCATATGGTGAAAGAAAAACTGACAACAGAAAGTTGTCTTTTGAACTCCATAGACACACCCTTGCATGAATATACACCACATACATATATGCACAAATACACACAAAATACATATAATTGAAAACACTTTTTTAAAAACTCCGTAGTCAGAATTAATGTGGTTAGTGGGAAACATACTAGGTAGAAGTATTAAAAGTAATTCCTTTCATCTAAATGAGTAAGTTGAAGTTCCGGGAAGTTAAAGCTGTTGCGCAAGGCCACACAGCAAATAAGAAGTAGAGCTTCAGCCGGGCGTGGTGGCGCACGCCTTAATCCCAGCACTCGGGAGGCAGAGGCAGGCGGATTTCTGAGTTCGAGACCAGCCTGGTCTACAAAGTGAGTTCCAGGACAGCCAGTGCTATACAGAGAAACCTTATCGGAAAAGAAACCTCGGAAAAAAAAAAAAAAAGTAGAGCTTCTGGGATTAGAACTTAGTTTCTGGACTGGGGGTGTAGTTCAGTACTTGCCTAGCATTGCACTAGGCCCCTGTTTTATCTCAGTACTGCCAAGAAAAATAACACACACACACACACACACACACACACACACACCCTAAAGTAAGAAAGAGATGGATGAAGCCCAGAAAAGCAAATTAACTTGAACTAAGGCATACAGTATCAGTGGCCGAGGCAGGATAAAGTGCCTTGGGTATGGAGCATGGTGGTCTAGGCCTGTTAGGTCAGGTGCTCTGGAGGGCGAGGCAGGAAGACTTAAGGTTCTGCTTGGTTATTTAGTGTAACTTTGGTATTGTTTAGTTGTTTTATTTTTATTTTATTTTTGAGAAGGTCTTATTCTGTAGCCTTGGCTGTCCTGGAACTCCTTATGGAGAACAGGCTGACTTAAGAGATTGGATTGCCTCTGCCTTCCAAGTGCTGGGACTAAGCTTGTGTGCCACCGTACCATTTTTTTTTTTTTAAATGTATGTGTGCCTCTGTGAATTTATGTTTATTATGTAAGAGCCCTCAGAGGTCAGAAGAAAGTGCTGGATACCCTGGAACTGGAGTAACAGGCAGTTGTGAGCTACCACATGGGTACTGGGAACCAAACCTGGGTTCTCTGCAAGGGCAGTAAATAGTCTTAACTGCCGACCCATTTCTCTAGCCCACGATTGTGTTTTTAACATTTATCCGTTTGTTTGTCTTGTTTGTGTGTGAGTTTGTGAGCCCTCACCCATGATTGATAGCACATGTAGAGATTAGTGATAGCACATGTAGAGATTAGTGATAGCACATGTAGAGATCAGAAGACAGCTTTGGGATTTAGTTCCCCCTACTGATTGGGTTCTGGGGATGAAACTCAAGTCATCAGACTTGGTGGTGGCATGTCCCTTTACCCAAGGAACCATCTTACCAGCCTTTAAAAACAAAGAAAGAAAGAGTAAAAGGGAGAAAGAGGGAAGTCTCTGGAAGCTGTTCTTGGTGGCCCATGCCTATAGTCAGTCCAAGCTCTCAGGAGAATGAGGCAGATGAGGCAGGATGCCTGCTGCAGGTTTGGGTATAACCAGAATCACATAGCCATAAAGTCTATACCATTCTAGATGGGGGGAAAAAAAAGGGGATGGGGTGGAATGTAGCTTAGTGACAGAGTTTTTACTTAACATATTTGAGGGCCAGGTGTTACTTATGAAGCTTTCCTGAGAATCTGTGGGCAGTTCATGGTTGCTGAGGGAGGTAGAAACATTTTCTTTAGTGATGAAGACACTGGTAAGGTGCCCACATGCTTACCTTACTCCTATTTCTTATTGGCTTATTCCTTCAACAACAACAACAACAACAACAACAACCCCCTAAATACATTAATCTAAAAAAAAAGAATCTGAGTGTGATGATACATTCCTGAAATCTTAGCGGGCAGGAGGCTGAGGCAGGAGAATCACTATGAATTCAAGGCCAGTATGGGTTAGGTAATGAAGCACTGTCTTAAAAGGAAAGTAAAGGAACAAAAAACTAGGAGCTGGAGTTGGTTAAGAATTCTTTTTTTTTTTTTTTTTTAATTTATTTTATTTTTATTTATTATATGTAAGTACACTGTAGCTGTCTTCAGACACTTCAGAAGAGGGCGCCAGATCTCATTACGGATGGTTGTGAGCCACCATGTGGATGCTGGGATTTGAACTTATCACCTTCGGAAGAGCAGTCGGGTGCTCTTACCCGCTGAGCCATCTCACCAGCCCCTGGTTAAGAATTCTTGCTGCTCTTACAGAGAACCTGGGATCAGTTTCCAGAACTCACATGATGGCTCACAGCCATCTGTAACTCCAGTTCATTGAGATGCAATTTGCCTTTTCTGGCCTCTTCAAGCACCCACTGGACATACGTGCATGTAAGTAGAATACTCATACATGTAAAATAAAATTAATAAAACACAGTAAAATTAATAACAAATAAAATTAAATAGACAACAACAACAGAACCCCTGATGTCTCCTGAGGATCAGACAACACACTGTATAGTTTAAATCCTGGCCGTGCTAGCTGTGTGACCTTTCTGAACTTTGGCCTCTTCTTCAATCAGCGAGGCTAATTACTGGACTTAAGTCATAGTTTTGTTGTGAAGACCTGATGAAATCCATCGCAGTAGTCCTAGAACTGTTTTTCATCATAGAAACTGGCAGGGCAGCCTCTGAGACTTATGTCTCCCAATTGGTTACAGAGTTGGAAGTAAGAAATGAATTCAGCAAGGCTACATGCAGTCACTGTGTGCCAGATCTAGGGCTAGGTGCTGAGGGCAGCAGGAAGAATGTACAACAAGGCCCCTCTTTTCCAGAATTCACTGAAGAGCATGAAGATGCGCATTACAGGTCTATTAACAAATACAACATTTCAGAGAGGACCCTATGCCATAAGTGAATTGTGTGTCATTTTAGCCAGATTGGTCTAAGAGGGATGTTACCTTTGAAGGAGACACTTCACAACAATTCCTTGAAGTTTGAACTTAGATAGCTTGATAATCTAATATTTTGTGTGCATTATTTTGGAGAGAGTGTCTCATGTAGCCCAGGCTGTCCTCAAATTCAATATATAGCTGAGGATGACTTTGACCTTGTGATCCTGTTGCCTGAGTGCTGGGATGTCCTGAGTGCTTGGATGATGATGTCATGGGGAGAAGCAACCCAGTGCTCTGTAAATGCTAGATAAGCATTCTACCAACCAAACCACTACCCCAGCCTTAGTATGCAGTGTTTAATACATTTTTGCTGCTATTTTTATTTGAAACTTATTATATTGTGTGTGTGTGTGTGTGTGTGTGTGTGTGTGTGTGTGTGTGTGTATGTATGTATGTATGTGTGTTTTCTCTCCTTCCACCATGTCTTCTGGGACTAGAACTCAGTCATCAATGCTCTAACCTGCTAAGCCATTTTACCTGCTGATGATTGTTTTGGTTTTCGATGCAGGGTCTCTTTTAGCCCCACCTGGCCTCCAGCTCTCTGTAGCCCAAATAAGCTTGAACTGTTAATTCTCTTGCCTTAATTTCTAGAGTGTGGGAATCACAGGCATGTACTACCTTGCCCGGCATTGCTGTTAATACGTTATAATTTAGGACTGATGTGAGCAGATTTACTAATATTGATGGATTTCCCCTTCAATAGTAGATAAAGTAAGGAGTTGTGATGATTCTTGTAATGCACAGTTGTTTATATAAATACTAAGGTCTCTTATCTTCTAGTATTTGGAAAGCAGAGGTGGGAGGATCAGGAGTTCCAGCCTGAGCTGTATAGTGAGACCTTGTTACCAAGAAAAGAGAATGAAAGAATGAGAGAGAGACAGAGACAGAGACAGAGCGAGCGAGTGAGCGAGCACTGGGGAGGTAGTTCAGTTGGTAGAGTGTTCACCTAGCATGCACAAAGTCCTGGGTTCTATCCCCAGAACTACATACAGTAATGTGGCATTCCCAAAATGACAGTGTTTGGAAGGAAAAGGTGCAAAGACCAAGAGTTCAAGGTTGGGACTTCAGAGATGGCTCAGGGTTACAAGCACTGGCTGCTCTTCCAGAGGACCTGGATTTAATTCCCAGTATCCACATGGTGGTCTCAACCACCTGCAACTCCAGTTCCAGGGGATCTAATGCCCTCTTCTTGCTTCACAGGCACTAGAAGAGGTGCATGTAGTGCATATATATATACACACAGGCAAAATGCCCATGCACATAAAATACAAATAATAAAATTTAAAAACATTTAAAAAATGATAGTTAAAAGTCATCTTTGGCCAGGCATGGTGGCGCACGCCTTTAATCCCAGCACTCGGGAGGCAGAGGCAGGTGGATTTCTGAGTTCTAGGCCAGCCTGGTCTACAGAGTGAGTTCCAGGACAGCCAGGGCTACACAGAGAAACCCTGCCTCAAAAAACCAAAAAAAAAAAAAAGTCATCTTTGGCTATACAGTGAGTTCTAGGTCAGTCTAGAAATCTTTTCTTTAAGAAGAAAAGAAGCCGGGCAGTGGTGGCGCAAGCTTTTAATCCCAGCACTCGGGAGGCAGAGGCAGGCAGATTTCTGAGTTTGAGGCCAACCTGGTCTACAGAGTGAGTTCCAGGACAGCCGGGGCTATACAGAGAAACCCTGTCTCGAAAAACCAAAAAAAAAAAAAAAAAAAAAAAAAAAAAAAAAAAAAAAAAAAAAAAAAAAAAAAAAAAAAAAAAAAAAAAAAAGAAAAGGAGAAAAGAAGAAAAAAAAAGGGGGTGTGGGGGAGAGAGGAAAGAATGTAAAACAAACCATCAGAGGCTGGGGTGGACTATTTCTGCATGCATTCTCTTGGAGGGCCCAGCACTTCCCCCACTGACCTCTCAGTTGTACACTCTGCTTAAAGGAGCATCACTGTCCACAACAAGGCAGGCCTGGCCGATGCCCTGTAGCTGTTATCTCTGGCTCTCAGCCTTCCTCCTGGCTATGTCTGACTTTGGGTGATACTTGCTTATCTGACCCCTGGATCACCTGTAGAGGCCTAGGAGGTTGTGCTGTTTTTTTTTTTAGCTGAGCTCTTCAGGGAAGAGCTGATTTGTTAACAGACTGTCTGGGTGCAAAAAGTCAGGTAATAATTTATTTCCCATGTTTTTGGGTCTCTGATTTTCACAGGCAGTGCTGGTAAGAATTGACTTGGGGCCAGGCTGTCCCTAGTTGGAATTTACAAATACTATTAGGGTTGCTGTGGGCTCTGGATTTAACTCTTAGAGTTCTGGATGTTGGACAGATTGAAACTAATGATCTTTAGCTCTGGATTGATGCCTAAAGAGCCTTCTCTTACTTTCATGGATTTTTTTCAGAAGAGTCATGCCGAATGGTACATTCCTATCACCTCAGTTATTTGAAGAGCTGAAGCAGGAGAGTCTTAAGTTCAAGGTTTGCCTAGGCTACAGAGCAGGTTTCAGACCATGTGGGCTTAAGTAGCCTGGTAATACTCTGTCCAAAATTAAAACATGATGAGTCGGTGAGATAGTTCACAGGCTATCAAGCCTGATGACCTGAGTTTGAGCCTCCAACACTTCCTTGATAGGAGAGAACTGACATTCGTATTACTCTATACTGCATCCACTTCCTCCTCCATAAATGAGTGTAATATAAAATTAATAAAAATTTTTAAAAATCAAAAAGAAAGAGTTTTAAAGTGTATATGTGGTGGTGGTGGCGGAGTTGGGAGTATAGCTTAGTGATAGGGTGCTTGCCTTACAGTAAGACAGGTCTCTCCCTACTACTAGGAAGGAGAGAACATTCATAGAAGTAGTTTACACCAATCGAGAAGCGAGAATCCTGGTCATGCTGCTCTGGAGAGGAGGCCCAGTCTTCATAGGGTTCCCTTTTAGTGATTAGACCCTGAGGCAGAGGGCAGAATCCCACCAAAGCTATCCAAAGCAGAGGAGAATGGCTACCTAAGGTGTTCGTTATCTCCTGTAGCCTCTCCTTGGGAACCGAGGACAGAGCAACTGGTCTTCTGGGGACACAAAAGTGTCATTTCCTAGATGATCTGAGGTCTCTCAGAGTGCACAGTTGGACAGAGGCCTTCACAGTGGACCTGAGTGACTCACTGTTCTGGTGCAAAACATTAAATTTCTAGTTCCCTTCATCCCCCACCCATCCCAGGTGTGTGTGTGTGTGTGTGTGTGCTGGGAATTGAACCCAGAGTCTCATACTCTCACTGCTGGGGCAGTGCTTTATGTGTCCCAGGCCCTCAGTGGATTCTAGGCAGGTTCTCTGCCTCTGAGTCATGCTTGAGCCTCTCTAGCTGCATTCTGCTTTCACCAAAGAGAGCTTAATATGTTTGGAGCTCAGTCTCAAGGATCTGGTTTTAGCTAGAATGGGGTGATTCTGGCTGTGTAAAAAACTGAGCAAATGGCATGGCACACAGGTGTGCAGTCACTGTCCATCAGTGCTCCTCTATGTGAAAATGTGACTGGAGACTGGTTTGTAGGAATTTGAAGTGGGGCCATGCCTGCCTTTTTCTAGAAGAATGAGAGAAAATCCAACACAAGCCCCAGCTGTCTTCTAAGCCTGCCTAAGTTATATACATCAACTTGTAGAGTTCTCACCTACATTTTACAAATGCAAAAATTCAAGGAGTCAAGTCTTTGACCATAGTCTTAGAGTCCTGTTTTAGCGTTATTTCTGTTGCCCTGATAAAATAGCAGGACAAAAGCAACTTAAAGGCTGTCTTATGGTTTTACTGCTGTGAACAAATACCATGACCAAGGCAAGTCATATAAAGAACAATGCTTAATTGGGGCTGGCTTACAGGTTCAGAGGTTCAGTCCATTATTATCAAGGTGGGAGCATGGCAGCATCTAGGCAGGCATGGTGCAAGACGAGCTGAGAGCCCTGCATCCTCATCTGAAGGCTGCTAGCAGAATACTGACTTACAGGCAGCTAGGATGAGGGTATTAAAGCCCACACCCACAGTGACACACCTACTCCAACAAGTCCACACCTAATCCAACAGGGTCACATCTACTCCAACAGGGCCACACCTAATAATGCTACTCCCTGGGCTGAGCATACATAAACCATCACAGAGGAGAAGAAAGGATTTATTTTAGCTTTCAGTTCCAGGCTATCATTTCAGAGAAGTCACAGTGGCAAGAGCTGGAGGGCCTTCATCATATCATATCTGTAATCAGGAACAGAGAACAATGTATGTAGGCTAGTGCCCAGCTCACTCTGCCCTTTTCGTTCAGTCCAGTGTGTAGCCTACCTACATACAGGGTGGGTCTTCCCACCTCAAGTAACCAACCTAGAAAATCTCAAGGGGCTGGTGAGTTGGCTCAGTGGTTAAGAGCACTGACTGCTCTTCTGAAGGTCCTGAGTTCGGATCCCAGCAACCACATGGTGGCTCACAACCATCTGTACAGCTATGGAGTACTCGTATACATAAAAATAAAAAAAATCTTAAAAAAAAAGAATTAGGCTGGTGAGATGGCTCAGTGGGTAAGAGCACCCGACTGCTCTTCTGAAGGTGATAAGTTCAAATCCCAGCATCCACATGGTGGCTCACAACCATCCGTAACAAGATCTGGCGCCCTCTTCTGGAGTGTCTGAAGACAGCTACAGTGTGCTTACATATAAAAAATAAAATAAATCTTTTAAAAAAAAAACAAAAAAAAAAGAATTAAAAAAAAAAAGAGAGAAAAAAAAGAAAATCTCTAGATAGCTACCCAAAGCAGACAAGAATGTCTACCTGTCTACCTAAGGTGTTCATTGTCTCCTGTAGCCTCTCCTTGGGAACCGGAGACAGAGCAACTGCTCTTCAACCTTGATTTGAGATCAACCCCTAGGACCCATATTGAGGAAGAAGAGAACTGAGTTTTGCAAGGTATCTTCAGACTCTCACATGCATGCTCTGGAACATACACATCTACATACATACACATATTACACACAAAACAAACATAATTTAAAAAGAAAAAAGAATGTCTCCCATGGGCACGTGGTTATATCCCAACCTAGTCTAGACAATTCCTCATTGAGCCCCTTTCCAGGTGATTCTTGAGTGTGTCAGTTTGACAAGAAAATAATCTTCACAATCGCTGACAAGACAGGACTCAAGAGCCAGGCATGATCTATAATCTAGCATTCAGAAGGCTTAGATATTAAGTTCCAGGCTAGCCTACACTACAGAATGAGCTCAGAGGCTGTGGCGATGGCTTGGAGGTTAAGAGCACTGGTTGCTCTTCCTTAGGACCTGGATTCAATTCCCAGCAACAACATGGTGGCTAGCAACCATGTGTACTCCGGTTTCAGGAGGTCTCTGCAGGCACCAGGCAATAGTTTACGGACAGACGTGCAGGCAAAATACCTATACACATAAACATAAAGTAAAACAGTGAGATCAAAAGAGGGGCTCAGGCTGGGGACCCCACTCTGTGGGTAGAAAGGTGTGGACTTTAGTTTACATCCCCTGAACCCATGTAAAGTAAGGCCCAATAGGCCTTCCATGCAGTCCTAGTCCTCATACTGTGAAGTAGGAGGAGGGCACAGGAGAATCTCTGGAAGCTGGGTATGAGCACAAGCAGAGACTCTGTCTCAGGCAAGGTGGAAGACAAGGGTGTTCTCCTGCCTCTGATCTCTACTAATGTACCTTTGCACATGTTCACTTGCACTCTCACACACACACTTGCAAGCACATGAACATAAACACACATACATACCTAAAAAAAAAAAGAGGAAACAGAAGTGCTGTTGTGACTCACTCATTTTGCCTTGCTCTCTCTGCCCCTCCCTCCCAGGTTTCTGGGACCATGGGCCTCAGGCCCTGAGGACAGGAGGCTCCCTGTGGCCATGACGACAGGTGACTGTTGCCACCTCCCCGGCTCCCTGTGTGACTGTTCTAGCAGCCCTGCCTTTTCCAAGGTTGTTGAGGCCACAGGGCTTGGGCCACCTCAATATGTAGCGCAGGTGACTTCACGGGACGGCCGGCTGCTCTCAACCGTCATCCGGGCTTTAGATTCGCAGAGGTGAGTCATGACCATGAGTAGCCAGGCTTTTGTCCCCATTTCTCTCTGGGTTGAATGATATTCTACTAGTCTGGGGTCAGGAGTCCAGTCACTGAGAGAGTCAGAGGGGTTAATATGCTAGAGAAAAAAAAGCCAAATACGGATGTTGGAGGGATGGCTCATTGGTAAAAGGACCTGCTGCTCTTTTAGAGATAGGAGTTCAGTTCCCAATACCAACATTGGACAGTTCATAACTGTCTGTAACTCCATTTCTAGGGGATCCAACACCCTCTTCTGACTTCTTTGGGTGTATACACGTACATACACATATATGTAGTATTTAGTATATATATGCATGTATACACACATATATAGTATTTAGTACATATATATTAGTGTGTACACACACATACATACATACACAGACAGACAGACACATGTGCATCCAAGTAACTGGGGTGTTTGTTTATCAGTGGAGCTGGGGAGATGGTCCAGTTCATAAAATGCTTGCTGTACAAGCTTGAAGACCTGAGGTCCATGCCTGGAATCTATGTAAGAAACTGAGCATTGTAGCCTGTGTTTGTAATCCCAGTACTAGGGAGGCAGAGACAAGCAGATCTCTGGAGCTCTCTGGTGAGCCAAGCTACCTTAATTAGTGAGTCCTAGGCCAATTAGAGACTTAAAAACAAAACAAAACAAAACAAAACAAAACATGGTGGACATCCCCTGAGGAATATCACCTGATGTTGACTTCTGGCTTTTACATACACAGACCTACTCCAACAAGGCCACATTACTTAAAAGTGTCACTCCTTATGGGCCTGTGGGGACCAATGAGTTTATGGGACTTACTTATAGAGCATGGGTATGTGGTTACTTACAGGAACATGGGTACTCCAGTATCCTAGTTAGGGTCTTACTGCTGTGAAAAGACACATGACCAAGGCAACTCTTATAAAGGACAGCATTTAATTGGGGTTGGCTCACAGGTTCAGAGGTTCAGTCCCTTATCATCAAGGTAGGAACATAACAATATCTAGGTAGACATGGGCTGGAGGAGCTGAGAGTTTCACTACTTGTTCTGAAGGCAGCTAGAAGTAGCCAGCTAGGACAAGGGTCTTAAAACCTACCCCTAAGCCCTTCGGTGGTGGTGGCGGTGGCGCACGCCTTAATCCCAGCATTTGGGAGGCAGAGGCAGGAGGATTTCTGAGTTCAGAGCCAGCCTGGTCTACAAAGGGAGTTCCAGGACAGCCAGGGCTACACAGAGAAACCCTGTCTTGAGAAGAGAAAAAAGCAAAACAAAACAAAAAAAACAACCTATCCTTACTGTGACACACCTACTCCAACAAGGCCACACCTACTCCCAAAAGGCCACACATCCTAATAGTGTCACTCCCTTGGCCAAGCATATACAAAACCATCATACCCAGAATAGCTGAATCACTAGAAAGTCTTACCCAGCATTGATGAAGACTCTCCTACAGCGTCATATATGGAGTCCCCTTTCGTGAAGCTCCCATGTACTGTATTTAGTCTAGCACCTTATAGACCATAAAAAGTCATGTGTAACTGAGAAATAATGGAGTATATTTAGCAGTAAAAGATGTAGGAGTCTGGGATCAGGGGAGGATCTAGTGACCTTCTCACCTCCTCCTCTGGAGGGGAAGGTCTATAGTCCACAGGCTGGGTCTTGAAGGTTACTGGCAAATAATACCAGCTCCTCTGATGAAGATGATGACAGCTCTCCTGCTCAGACCTTGGGTTTTGGGGAAGCAATGTGGAGAGAGAGAAATGTAGAGGACAGCACCTAGGATGAAACTCCTATAGATGCCTTTCTCTCCCCAAGTGACCTGGAACAAGTTGAAATGCCTTTCTGGTGGGATTATTCCAAGAACATAGTGTTACAGTCCTCCGAATGTGGGGATTTGCTGTACACCTCCCACTGTGAAGGCATCGTAAGCTGAAATGCTGACAAGATTTCTCAGTGTATAAAAAACTGGCGCTGTGTGCCTGGCAATCTGAGTTCAACCCTGGGAACCCACATAAAGGTGGAAAGAGAGGCCTAACCACAAGTTGGGCAAGAGACGTGGGCAGATCCTGAGAGCCTATTGGCTAGCATGTCAGCCTAGCTGAAAATGCAGACTTCCAGTTCAGTGAGAAACCTTAGGAAGACACATGCCTTCACATGTTTGCTCACAGGCACACGCACCTGTAACTCAATGTGTACCCCCCCCCACACACACACACAGAGTCAGTGCTCTTAACTGCTGAGCCATCTCTCCAGCCCTGCCTTCTCTTTTCTCCTTCCCCTCCCACTCCCTTCCCTCCCTCCCTCCCTCCCTCCCTCCCTCCCTCCCTCCCTTTTTTTTTAAAAAAAAAATTCTCAAGACTTTATTCCATGTAACCTATTCTGACCCCAAGCTTGTTATGTATCTTGGCTGGCCTTAAACTCCTGAACTTCCCACTTCTACCTTCTACTACTAGGATTATAGATGTGTGCTACATTGTCAAGCTTTTGTGGACTTTTCAACATCTATAAAATGGAAGCAAGTGAACACTTTCCTCCAAGCTTATTATGAGAATGAGATAAATGGCTGGGCAGTGGTGGTGCATGCCTTTAATCCCAGCACTTGGGAGGCAGAGGCAGGTGGATTTCTGAGTTCGAGGCCAGCCTGGTCTACAGAGTGAGTTTCAGGACAGCCAGGGCTACACAGAGAAACCCTGTCTCAAAACAAAAAACAAAAAACAAAAAACAACAACAACAACAAAAAACCCAAAAAAACTGCTGTTTGTCGCAAGTTAGAGGCCAACCTGGGCTACATGAGACCCTGTTTGAAAACAAACAGACAAACAAACAAAAAAATGTTGAAGTCAGATGTGGTGGCATATGTCATTAATCCTAGTTCCTGAAAGTCAGAGACTGGCATATCTCCATGAGTTTGAAGCTAGCCTGATCTACATAGAGAGCAATGTAGTCTACATAATCAATCAATATAAAATCAAGGCTATATAATGAAACAATGTCTTTTTTTGTTGTTTTGTTGTTTTGAGACAGTGTTTCTCTGTGTAGCCCTGGTTGTGTCTGGGAACTCACTCTGTAGACCAGGCTGGCCTCGAACTCGGAAATCCACCTGTCTCGGCCTCCCGAGTGCTAGGATTAAAGGCATGTGCCACCACTGCCTGGCAGGATTCTTCTTTTTCAAGACAGGGTTTCTCTTTCAAGCCCTGGAAACTATGTCTTAAATATATAAAAACATGCTAGAAAGATGGTTCCGTTGGTAAAAGGCCTGCTATGCAAGTGTAAAGACTTGATTTCAAATCCCCAGAATCCATGTGCTCAAGCGTACAAACCTTTACCGCTCCTCAAAAGCCTCAAAAGCCACTCCTACAGAAAGATGGGCCTGGGGACAGGTGACACTCCTCAAAAGCCGCTCCTACAGAAAGATGGGCATGGGGACAGGTGAGACTCCTCAAAAGCCGCTCCTACAGAAAGATGGGCCTGGGGACAGGTGAGATTCCTCAAAAGCCGCTCCTACAGAAAGATGGGCCTGGGGACAGGTGAGACTCCTCAAAAGCCGCTCCTACAGAAAGATGGGCCTGGGGACAGGTGAGACTCCTCAAAAGCTCAGAGGAGAGAGCCTGGCCATAAAGTACTGAACACTGACCCTGCCTCAGACTAGGTACTTGTCCTCTGTCTGACCTCCACCCATATGTCATTACACACATACATACATACATACATTAATTAATTAATTAATTAATTCATACACACACATACACTCATATAAGGTAAACTAATTAAATGAAACAACAAAAACAACAAAAACAAAAGGCCCCAGAAGTACTGCATACATGGGGAGTGCCCAATAAACCGTTAACTTTTGCTCTTCTGCCTTTGTTGGAATTAGTGTTCCTGAGTTCCCAGGGCTTCCTTCCCAGAAGAAAGTAAGCAGACGAGCTTACTTTCCTTTCTGCTGACACTATGCTTTCTGGGCAGAAATGTTTAGAAAACAATGACTCATATACAGGACAGTTCGTGGGTCCACTGAAGCCGCACCTCCTACCTTCCTGAGCTGCCCCAGAAGAACAGGACTTTCTCAGAGAAGAGGCTGTGATTGATTAGTGCCTCCCTTGGTTTCTGTGCCTGCCGCCCCACCCCACCCTTTGTCTTCCTCAGCCATGCACAGAAAAACAAATGCGTGATTTTCTCACATGCACAGGTTTCTCAGATGCTGTGACCTTTATGTACAGATAGAGCTAGGAGTTTTAATAATGTCTTTTTTAAAAAAAAATCTTGAATTTGTAATGTACATATGTATATGTAATCATGTATGTGTGTGGTGTGTGTTACTGTAGTGTATATGTTGTAATCCTGTGTGTGATGTGTGTTAGTGCATGGGTATATGATCATGTGTGTGCTTGAGGACTGTATTAGTTATTTGTCTTGTTGCTTTGACAAAACACCTGGAAAAAGCAACTTAAGAAAGGAAAGGTTTATTCTGAATCACAGGTCCAAGCTCGTCCATCGTGTCTGGGAAGTCACAGTGGCAGAAGCACCAGATGGTTGGTCACATTGCGCCCATAGTTAGGAAGCTTAGGAATCAGAGACATGAATGCTTGTGTTCAGTTTGCTTTTTCCTTTAAAAATGTAAGTGTATATATGTGTCTATGCCTTGGCATATTATGGAGGTCAGAAGACTCTTCCATCATGTGGGTTCCAGGAATTGGAGTCAGGTCATCAGACCTGTCAGTGCCTTTAACCACTGAGCCATCTTGTGTCTCTGTTTCTTCCTTTTTATTCAGTTCAGGACCCCAGACCGTGGAGTGGTATCATCCATGTTTGGGGTGGGTCTTCCCACTTCCATTAACTTAATTTAGAACATCTTTCATAGACATGCCCATAGATTTGTCTCCAAAGTGATTCTATCTCCTGTCAAGTTGACAATCGAAAACATCAGCAGAACCAAGAATGGACCACAGAAGGACCACCAAGAGATGATAGTTACTCAGGAATATCATGATGGTATTTCACCAAAAGAAGAGAGCATTAGGCAGGCAGATGAATGGACAGGATGCTCATTCTAGGCTACAGAGAGCCCATAGCAGCTCTGGGGAGGGAACCTATGGGCCAACCAATGGGAGTTTGAAAAGTTATGTGAAGAAGAGGACATCTGGAGCTGGGCTGTTGAAGGATGAGTAGGGATTTTCTAAACAGCAACTCGGAAGTGACAGTGAGCTTGTAACCTAGCAAGTACTGATGTTAGTATAAACAAGGAACCTTACCATCCATCATTCACAAGTCTTATCTCTGTGTCCCTTCAGTGACTGTCCCTTCTGCCGAATCTGCCATGAGGGAGCCAATGGGGAGAACTTGCTGTCCCCATGTGGCTGCACTGGCACCCTGGGAGCTGTGCACAAGAGCTGCCTGGAGAAATGGCTGTCTTCCTCCAACACCAGCTACTGTGAGCTGTGTCACACTGAGTTTGCAGTGGAAAAGCGGCCCCGACCTCTCACAGAGGTATATTGCTTGGGGGAGACTGGACATCCTGAAGGAGGAAGGGCAATTTGAGGAGAGATATAGCAGCTAGCCAGGTCAGCTGGAAAGCTGATTATGTCCCTGCCAATGCTGGGGAGGATTTGCTGATATAACCCAAGTGGTCAGGCTGCAGCTCTGCAAGCCCCTCCCTGCCACGCCCCACCCCCTCTCCTCTGGGATTGTTTTGCTCTGCTTTTGAAACAGACTTTCAAGTGTGCTAGGCTGTCCTCAAGTAGCTCTTAGCTGAAGATGACTTTCCAACTCCTGATCATCCAGCCTCCACTTTGCAAGTTCTGGGATTACA
Organism: Mus minutoides; assembly: GCA_902729485.2. Classification (NCBI taxonomy): domain Eukaryota; kingdom Metazoa; phylum Chordata; class Mammalia; order Rodentia; family Muridae; genus Mus; species Mus minutoides. The sequence continues at coordinate 237,957 of LR750687.1, read as the reverse complement.
GGCATCTCTGATTAATGCTGTACTAGCAGTGGAACCTAGGGCTTCATGCATGCTAGGCTAGCCCTCTATTAACTGAGTCATAATCCCAGTTCTAGCCAGCAACCACTTTTAATATTAGCCTTCAGTTTGCTACTTTCTTCCTGTCTCTGGTTCCTGTTATGAGTACAGGCATGTACCACCATGCTGGGCTGGTTTTGTTATGGTTTGGTTTTGTAAGTAGATTGTTGTTCTATCTCATGGAGGCCTGGAACTCAGGGTTAGGTTAAGGAGATCCTCTTACTTTGGCCTTTGACTGTCAGGATCACAAGACTTGACCCCTAGGGCTACCATTGATAGTTCTTTTTTATATTTTTGAGACATGGTCTATTGGAACTTACAAATTGCTTTATAACAGACTGTCTTTAAAGTCCTAATCCTGGGATTAATAAGTATACCACCATGCCTAGGTTTTTATTTGTTTACACCTGTCTATCTATCTATCTATCTATCTATCTATCTATCTATCTATCTATCTATCTATCTATCTATCTATCTAAGACAAGGTTGCATCATGTAGCCCTGCTAGCTTGGAACTTGCTATGCAGACCAAGCTGTCTTTGAACTATCTGTGAGCCTCATGCTCCAGCTATCACACAGTTGTCGGGAGTAGTTTTTTTTTTTAACTTTCTTTTTAGATTTATTTATTTTATGTATGTGAGTACACTGTCCATCTTTTCAGACACAGTAGAAGAGGGGTCTTAACTGCTGAGCCATTTCTTCAGTCCCTGGGGAGTTTTTGAGGCAGGTTCTCTCTAAGTAGCCCTAGAACTTATCTAGAAATCTCTATGAAGACAAGGTTAGGCTTACAGAGATTTGCCTGCCTCTGCTTCCTGAGGGCTGGAATTAAAGGTATGGTCTACCATGCTATCCTGTTATTTCATTTTAAAATACTTTTTAAAAAATTAAATTACATGTATATATGTGCATTTCTCTGTGTGTGTGTTTGTCTCTCTGTCTCTCTTTCTCTCTTTCTGTGTGTGTATGTGTGAGACACACGTGTACCATGGCATATGAGTGTATGTTATAGGATAGCATGCAGAAGTTAGTTATCTCATGGGGGACCTGGGATTAAACTCAACTTGTCAGGCTTGGTGCTTGGCAAGTGCCTTTACCTGCTGAGTCATCTACCATCTATCTTTCTTCTACCTACCTACTACCTACCTACCTACCTATCTCCCTATTATAGACCCAGTTGACCCAGTTGGAATCCTCTTGTCCCAGCCTTTTCTGGTTGCTGGGCTTAGTCACCAATAGGTGCTACCGAGATCAGATCACCAGGTATTTCTTTGAGCACCTCTGGTGTGCCCAGTGTTTTGTCAAGTGCCGGTCCCAGTCACTAAGACACCCAGACTGGCTAATTAGTAGGAATAATTATGAGAATGTCTTAGTCCCTGTTTTGTTTGTTGTGATAAAATACCCTGACAAAAACAAGTTAAGCTGGGCGTGGTGGCGCACGCCTTTAATCCCAGCACTCGGCAGAGGCAGGCGGATTTCTGAGTTGGAGGCCAGCCTGGTCTACAGAGTGAGTTCCAGGACAGCCAGGGTTATACAGAGAAACCCTGTCTCGAAAAACCAAAAAAGAGCTCATAGCTCTCCTTTTACTGTCCAGGCTAGCCGATAAGGTGGTGCCATCCATATTCACAGTTAGAGTCTTCTTACTTCAGTTAATATAATTAAGAACGTCCCTCACAGGCAGGTCTACATGCCACCTTGATCTGGACAGTTCTTCCTTGATACTCTGATCCCCTGAGATTCCAGATTCTGTCAAATTGACTATTAACACTAAACATCACAGGGCTGGAGAAAAGGCTCAGTGATTAAGAGTATTGGCTACTCTTCAAGAGGACCCAGGTTCAATTCCAGGCACCCACATGGCAGCTCACAGCTGTTTGTCACTCCAGTTCCAGGGGATCTGGCACCCTTCACAGATATTCATAGAGGTAAAACACTAATGCATATAAAAATTAATTAATTTTAAAAACCTCACTAAACATCAAAGAGGGAAATGTTGCAGGAGTGGGATTTGTGCAGGGCAACACTTGGAGGTCAAGAGAAGACTTAGGAGCTGGGATTTAGCTCAATGGATAAAGTGCTTGCCATAGAAGCACGAGGGTCTGAGTTCAAATCCCCAGAACCCACATAAAGATAGGTATAGCCTATTTCTGTATTCCCTAATGCAAGATGGGAGGTATAGACATAATCCGTGGAAACACACTGGCCAGCTAGCCTGGTTTACACAAGAGGAAGACATCTCAGAGTGGAGGGTGAGGATTGATATATCAGTTTGTCCACTGAACTCCATGTATGTTGTGGTACATGCTTTCCTGTACTCATACACCAACACACACAGGCACAAAGATTGCAATTGTGTGAGTGAGGGAGAGACTTTGGCTGAGGGTGAATCCCCAAGTTGAGATCTGAGGTAACAGGAATTTAGAAAGCCTAGGGAAAAGATAGTCTTGGCAGAGAACACAGCACATGCAAAGGTCCTGAGGCCAGGAGGAGCGTATACAAAGCCCTGAGATCAATCTGTAGAATCCAGTAAAAATCCCAGCACTTGATAGGTAGAAGCAAGGGGATTAGAATTTAAAGGTCATCCTTGGCTACATAGGGAGTTTGAAGCCAGTCTAGGCTGCAGGATACCTGTTGTATAACACTATTCTTGGGGATATTCGAACAAACATATGTGATGTTTTGAACAAAGAACCGAGATGGCTCAGTGGTTAAAGTGCTTGCCATGTGCATGAACAACACTGGGCTAAACTGTGTAGAACAATGTCCAGTCCTGAGACCAGGAAGTACTGCCTAGATCAGTCAAGGCTATTATAGGTCACTTGGGAGACCTAAATAAAACCTCCAGCCCACCTGGGAGCTAGGCTCCAAGGAGACAGTGAGTGGGACCAGTATCTGCATAAACTATCTCCTACCCTTGTCCCAGATCTCAGTGTGCCAGTTAAAAGGCACTACCGCAAGCCCTTTGTGATGTCCCTGCTGTCAGTAGTGCTGCCTCCTTACCCGCTCCTCCTGTCCATTCTGCAAGGTCTTTAGCTCCCTAGCCATCCTCCCCATTTAAAAAGATTACATTTTTCTCTGTGTGTGCATGTGTGCGTGTGTGTATATATATCCACACATGTATGGTACAGCACACATGTGGAGGTTAGAGGATGACTTGCAGGGAGTTGGTTCTCTCCTACCTTTATGTGGGTTCTGGGGGTTGAAGTCAGGTCATCAACCTTGTGTGGCAAGTGCCATCTTGCTGGCCCCTAACGTTCCCTGCTAGCATACGAGAACAGGGACCCTTTCCCTGCTAGCATAGGAGAACAGGGACCCTTTCCCTGCTAGCATAGGAGGACAGGGACCCTTTCCCTGCTAGCATAGGAGGACAGGGACCCTTTCTGCTGGCTTCCTAGATTTCTTTTTAAATGAACCATGCTTGTTTCTCTTGGTCTATCATCTCTGTGAGTCTGTCGGTATGGTGACAAAGGGTGCTATAACTCTTATCCAAAATGCTTTGCTGGCTGTCAGGGGTACACAGGTAGTATGCTCAACAGTCAGAGACAGAAGGATCACAGAGTCAAGGCCAGCCTGGCCTATACCTTGGGCCTGGGGTCTGTGGTTCATCTGGTATATGACCTAACATACATAAAGCCCTGGATCTGATACTTAGCCATTTATAAAACTCTTCATGGTACCACACGACTATAGTCCCAGCACTGAGGAGGTGGTGTGGTGGGAATCAGAAGTTCAAGACCAGTATTGTCTATATTATTGAGTTCATGTTCAACTTAGGCTACATGAGACCCTGTCTTGAAAAAAAAAAAGGTTGGGAATAGAGTGGTTTTGATTTTGAGTATTCCGGGAGGGGCGGTTGGAATGTTTTCATGAATAATAGAGGCGTATATATACCTTATACTCTCCTCCTAACGTAGGTTTATAAAAATGTATTACTTTAGTTAATTAGTTTCTTGTATTGCTGGAACCCAGGGCCTTGCTCACACTAGGCAAGAACTCCTTCACTGAGTGTCTTGGAGTCAACATATATGGTGTCAGATCTTTCTTTTTCTCTCTTTCCCTTCTTTCTGGAAAGAGATGGCTCAGCAGTGAGATCACTTACTAGTTTTTTGGAGGACTGAAGTTCAATTCCCAGCACCCACATCAGTCTATTCACAACCACCTGTAACCTTAGCTCCTGAAGGGATCTGACTCCTTCATCTGGCCTTCACGGCCACCTTACATACCTCATACACACACGCACACATATATAAAAAAAATTAAATATCTATCAGTCTTAGTTTCTTTCCTATTGCCGTGATAAGACACCATGACCGGGCTGGTGAGATGGCTCAGCGGGTAAGAGCACCCAACTGCTCTTCCGAAGGTGATAAGTTCAAATCCCAGCATCCACATGGTGGCTCACAACCATCCGTAACGAGATCTGGCGCCCTCTTCTGGAGTGTCTGAAGACAGCTACAGTGTATTTACATATAATAAATAAAATAAATCTTAAAAAAAAAAAAAAGACACCATGACCAAGGCAAGTTTATTGGGAGCTTACAGTTTTAGAGGGTGAGTCTATGGTCATCATGACAGGAGCATAGCGGCAGACAGGGAGGTGGGCATAGTTTAGTATTTGAAAGCTTATATTTTACCTGAAAATAGGATATAGAGAACGACTAACTGGAAATGATGTGTGGTTTCAAAACCTTAAAGCCTGCCCCAAGTGACATATCTTCTCCAGCTAGATACTCAGAAACAAAGAGACAAAGAATTTATTTTTATTTTCTATTCTCCTCCACACCTCCTAGTTCTTCCCTAGTAGTTTCATCAACTGGGGACTAAGTTTTCAACTATATGAGCATACGTAGGTCATCTTTACTCAAACCACCACTTTCTACGTCTGTCTGTTGAGGAAGGTTCTCACATATTCTAGGGGGACCTCATACCTAAAGAGGCTGACCTTGAACTCATGATGCTTATTCCTACCTCTCTCAGGTATTGGGATATAGGATTACATCTTTACCTCCTCTGTTTCTTTCTTTTCTAGGGTGATATTAGTAATTGAACTTAGGGCCTCATTCATGCCAGGCAAGTGCTGAACCATTAAATTATACCCCTAGATATAATATTTTAAATAATTTTGAGCTGGGCATTGTACCGTACTTTCAGCACTTGGAAGCACAAGGGCCAGAAGTTCAAGGCCCACTTGGATTGCATGAGACTCTGTCTGAGAAAACAATTAGGTACCTACAACAGTGGTGATGATGATGATATATCACACACACACACACACACACACACACACACACACACACACACACAGAGTTTCACAGTGTGGAATTTTCTACTTCTGTACCACAATGGTGCACCTTTAATCCCAGCACTGGGGAGCAGAGGCAGGAGGATCTCTGTGAGTTCCAAGGCCAGCCTCGTCTATATAACAAGTTCCAGGACAGTCAGGACCACATACAGAGATACTCAGAAACAAAGAGACAAAGGATTAATTAATTAATTAGTTTATTTATTTTGGTTTTTCGAGACAGGGTTTCTCTGTGAAGCTCTGGCTGTCCTGGAACTCACTTGTAGACCAGGCTGGCCTCGAACTCAGAAATCCGCCTGCCTCTGCCTCCCGAGTGCTGGGATCAAAGGCGTGCGCCACCACGCCCGGCTCAAGAATTTATTTTTATTTTCTATTTAGGTATATGTATGTATGTTCACTTGGGTGCAGATGCTGAGAGGCCAGTAGAAGACATGGGATCTCCTGGAGCTGGAGTTGCAGGTGGTTGGTTATGAGCCCTTAACATAGATGATGGGAACTGAACTCTAGTCTTTTGGAAGTAGCAAGTGCAATTAACTTGTGGCCCAGCCCTGCAGTCCCTCTTTCCCCATTATGCTCTGTCTTAGAGTTTCAGGTTGTTAGAACATTTTGGACTGTAGCGTTTTAGGATAGGAGTAGTCAGTCTGCTCTAGCTATGGGAATTGGCATGAATGAATGAACTCTTATTTTGATGTCCCCATTTGCACATCAGAAAAATGGGGACAAGCACTCAGCAGACTTTCATTAATAGAAATATGGAGATCTAGGCTTACAGTCTCCCCCCAGCCCTATCCATTCTGCAGCACCCATCCACATAACCCCTCTCTGTCATCTGCATCTCTACAGTGGCTAAAGGACCCAGGGCCGCGCACCGAGAAGCGGACATTGTGCTGTGACATGGTGTGCTTCGTGTTCATCACACCACTGGCTGCCATCTCAGGCTGGCTTTGCCTGCGAGGGGCCCAGGACCACCTCCGTCTGCATAGCCGGCTGGAAGCTGTAGGGCTCATTGCCCTCACCATCGCCCTCTTTACCATCTATGTGCTCTGGACACTGGTGAGTGGGGAAAGCCCATGTGGGTGGGCTCAGCTGCAATCCCTAGGCTGTGTATGAGTGTAGCTTCTGCTGGAAGTGGTCCCCTCAGCTTCCTGTTGTTCCAGGTTGGTATTGTATCACAGGTCCAGGGATGCCCTCAGCCAGTAGTGAGCCTTTTGCTTCAAGTGCACAAGAGCATCTAATCACTGTGGGTCAGATGAGAAGAAGGAAGACAGATCAGCAAAAGGCTGAAGCTAAGAAGACATTGGGAGTGAAGTGGAACAGATACATATTAAGAAACTGAGGGTAGGGCTGGAGAGATGGCTTAGAGGTTTAAGAGCACTGACTGCTCTTTCGGAGGTCCTGAGTTCAATTCCCAGCAACCACATGGTGACTCACAGCTATCTGTAATGAGATCCGTATGTCCTTCTCTGGTGTGTCTGAAGACAGCTACCATGTACTCATATAAATTAAAATAAATAAATTGAAAAAAAAAAAAAAAAGAAAGAAAGAAACTGAGGGTAGGTAAAACATCTTAGCAGTAAAGTAGCTGGCCCTGAGTTTGACTCCCTGGACCTGTGTGGTGGAAGGTGAGCTGATTCCAGGTTGCCATCTGTCCTAACATAAGGGTGCCATGGGGTATGCTGCCATGGAAATAACTAAATAAATGTAGCAAAAATATAGATTAAAAGCCTTCCAAAAACTTATGAGCCCTCACCTCTCTCTGCTGAACTGTTGGCTTCTGATAGACTCCGGAGAAGGGGAGACTTTGTCTTCAGTTGTGTGGCCATGGCTGGGCCCTCTAGGTTCTGGTATATACCAGAATCCTTAGCCACACAGAGTAAAACAAAAGACATGAATATGGGGAAAGGCTTTGTAGGGAGGAAGGGTTTGATGAGGTTAGGGGTTGAAAATGAGTGGGAGTGAGAGTAAGTAGAATGTATATATGCATAAATGAAATTGTGAAAGAAGATATTAAATTAATATAAAAAGTTAAAAAAGACACACGGAAAGAAAGAAATCTGGCAGGATGCAGCTCAGGTGGTGGAATACTTACCCAGTTTGCTTAGTACTTAAGTACTAAGTCTTAAGTACTGCCAGTGTTTATACAGCAAGGATGTGATGTAGTTTTCAAGATGCATTCCTATCACAAAGGGACACATTTTTAAATATATAAATTGCATGAAAAGATACGTACTGCTTGTTTTATCCTTTGTTAATAATTCTTTCAAAAGAAAAGAGGTAGCTCTGGAGAACACCAATTCATTGTGTAGCTATACTGTATTTATTTAGTCAATTCCTTTTGACATACTCTGAGACTTTTGGTAATATGTGGGATTTTTGCCTGTTACAAATAGTGTTTTGGGCCACTACCAATGAAGTTCTTTCTTGCTTCTTTTTTTCCTCCCCCACCTTCCTTCCTTCTTTTTTCCCTCCCCCCTTCCTTCCTTCTTCTTTCCCTCCCCCCTTCCTTCCTTCTTTTTTCCCTCTCCCCCTCCTTCCTTCTTTTTTCCCTCTCCCCCTCCTTCCTTCTTCTTTCCCTCCCCCCCTTCCTTCCTTCTTCTTTCCCTCCCCCTCTTCCTTCCTTGTCTTCCTTCCGGTGGTGCTGAGGATTGAATCTAGAGAGTTGAGCATTCTAAGTAAGTGCTTTACCATGGACTTAGTCCCTAGCGCTTAGAGAACATTTTATATGTTCATAAGTATATGAGTGCAGATATGCACATGTATACATATATGTGGAGGCCAGAGAGATCCTAATATTGGGTGTCTTCCTCAATCACTGTTCATCTTTTTTTTTTTTTTTTTGGTTTATTCAAGACAGGGTTTCTCTGTGTAGCCCTGGCTGTCCTGGAACTCACTTTGTAGACCAGGCTGGCCTCGAACTCAGAAATCTGCCTGCCTCTGCCTCCCAAGTGCTAGGATTAAAGGTGTGCGCCACCACGTTTTTTTTTTTTTTTTAAGATTTATTTTTATTTATATGAGTACACTGTAGCTGTCTTCAGACACACAAGAAGAGAGCATCAGATCTCATTACGGATGGTTGTGAGCCACCATGTGGTTGCTGGGAATTGAACTCATGGCCTCTGGAAGAGCAGTCAGTGCTCTTATCCACTGAGCCACTTCTCCAGCTTATTTGTATATTTTGTTATTATATTCATTTATTTTGTATGTGTATGTGTGTATATATATGAGCCATGGCATGTATATGGAGGTTAGAGCACAGCTTTAAGAAGTATGTTCTTGCCGGGCGTGGTGGCGCACGCCTTTAATCCCAGCACTCGGGAGGCAGAGGCAGGCGGATTTCTGAGTTTGAGGCCAGCCTGGTCTACAAAGTGAGTTCCAGGACAGCCAGAGCTATACAGAGAAACCCTGTCTCGGGAAAAAAAAATTTTTTTTTAAAAAAAGAAGTATGTTCTTTCTTTCTACCATAGGGTTCTGGGGATTGAACTTGGGTCTTGAAGTGGGTCAACCACCCTTATCCTCTGAGCCATTTCTCCAGCTCATCCACTTAAAAAAAATTTTTTTTTAAATTTTTTTGAGATGTAACCTGGAACTTATGTAGACCAAGGTGGCCTGGAACGCAGAGAGATCTACATGTCTGTTTCTTGAGTACACTTATTTATTTTCTCTCTCTATGTGTATTGGTTAGATGACAGCTTACAGAAGTTGATGGTCCCCTTTCATGCTCTATAGTTCATGGTTGTTAGGCTTCGTAGCCTTTACCTACTGAGCCATCTAGCCAACACTCCACTTGTCATTTGAGACAGAGTTTCTAGCAGTACCTGGAACCTACTGTTTTGTCTAGACTGGCTGATCAGGGATCTTTAGAAATCTGCCTGTCTCTGACCCGAAGCACTGGTGTTACATATACATTGCACAATGCACAGCTTTTTTTATGCAAACTTTGGGGGTCTAAATTCAGGTCTTCACACTCTCATGGCAGATACTTTATCAACTGAGCCATTTCCCTAGTCCCCTTGCCCACTCTCCTTTTTGAGACAAGGTCTCATGTAGCCCCTCACACTTGCTGGGTAGCCAGAATGGTCTTGAATTCCTGGTCCTCATATCTCCACTTCTAACTGCTGAGATATTACCACATCTGGTTTATGTACTAGTGTACATTTTTTTTTATTACTCCTCTGTTCTCCACCTGTTTGTCCCGCTCTCTTCCAATACCCCTGGTGACCACCCATCTTTTTATTGTCTCCATAGATTTTCCTCCTCTGAAATGTCACGTACTCGAAGTTGTACAGCATGACAGCATGCAACCTATTAAGTTTGCTCCATGCCTTATTGTGGCTTGATGGCCCGCTTTTGTTGTTGTTGTTGTTCCATACTGAGTATTGAATCCATGGCTCTCATATTCTAAGCAGTCATGCCGCTATTGAACTCATTCCCAGCCCTGTTTCTATATTGTTATTTTAAGACAGTATCACTAAGTTTCTCAGACAGGTCTTGAACTCACTTTGTAGTCCTGGTAGATCTTAGATTTGTGATTGTCCGGTCTTAGTTTTCTGAGTAACTGGATTTACGCAGTTAATTGGGTTACATTCCTACAGTACCACATGGACTCTTTAACGGTTCCACCAGCCACATGCTGGACAAGCACTTTACCCCGTGTTGTGTGTGTCTGTATGTGTGAGTGATAGTGTCTTAGTTAAGGTTTTACTGCTGTAAACATTAGACACCGTGACCAAGGACAAGTCTTACAAGTGACATCATTTAACTGAGGCTGGCTTACAAGTTCAGAGGTTCAGTCCATTACCCTCAAGGCATGAATGTGGCAGCATCCAAACAGGCATGGTACAGGAGGATCTGAGAGTTCTACATCTTCATCTGAAGGCTGCTGGCAGAATACTGGCTTCCAGGCAGATCTTATATCCCACACCCACATACCTATCCCAACAGGTCCACACCTTCTGATAGTGCCACTCCCTGGGTTGAGCATATACAAACCATCACAGATGTGTGTGTGTGTGTGTGTGTGTGTGTGTGTGTGTGTGTGTGTGTAGGAGGGTATATATGTAGGTATATGTGTGTGTACACATGTGAATGCTACCAGCCATCTAATCCTAGCAATTCTCTTGTCTCTACCTCCCTCTCCTCCCCAGTTTTGGGGTTACAGGTATGGTACAGGGTCTTGCTCAGCTTTTTACATGGATGCTGGGGATTTGAACTTATGTCCTCAAGCAAGTTCTCTTACCCATTGAGTCATCTTCCCAGTCCAGTAAATGCACCATCATTTTTATCCTCTTACCTAAGAAGAGACACCTTGGTTGCTTCCAGGTTGGGCAATTTTGTGATTGGTTGGGGTTAAATAATCCCAAGAGACTGGTAAGACTCCATTCTCATCAACTGTTAGAAGTGTCATGCTCCCTCCTGGGATCAAAGTGGTAGATCCCCCAATTTTACAGGACTTGGAGCTTATCAGAGTATTCTCAGAGGACTGAATGGGTGAGTGTATGCATAGTATTCAAGAAATGCCCAGAGGTAGCACGGCTTCTAGGTTTGGCCCATGACAAATGCCAGGGCTCCCTTTCCTCCCCAGGGTGGAGGCCTGTCTCTACCTTCCCACCCACTGCAGGACTGCTCCCGCAGGTCTCTTTCCGATACCATTGCCAGCTGTACTCGGAATGGAGGAAGACAAATCAGAAAGTCCGCCTGAAGATTCGGGAAGCAGATGGCTCCGAGGACCCACATCACTCCTTGCTGGCTACTGGACTCTTAAAAAAGGTGGCAGAGGAGACCCCTGTGTGAAGGCCTGGCTGGCAGGGCTCAGAGGTAGTAGACAGACCAGAGACAGCTGGCAATGCAGCTGGCATTTGGAAAGATGGAGGCTGCCTGACTTTTCAGGCACAGCTGTGATGCTTCTCAGGCCAGTAGCCACAGCAAGCAGAGCCTGCTCTGTGGACTGTGGGAACACATTGCCGAGGGTTTTGTTTTGCACATTGTTGTATATGACAAGCACAGATGGACAGATTTGAGCTTTGGATGGAGTAGGCACCTCTGTCTCATTCTGAGATCTGTTTGACACCTTTTGCTCAGCAGCTTTAGCTGTGGTGTCAAGAGCGCCCATTGGACTAGAAGGTTCCAGCAGGCTTCTTGCGTTACTCTGCACCTAGCTGGCTTGCTTTACTGGCACTCTTGACTTATAATCTTATAAAGTTGCACTGCATTTCAAAAACCCACCCCTGAATGAATAAAAGGAGCCCTTGTTGGCTAATATGGACTCATCAGTTATGTTTTTAAACTGTTCCAAGTGAGTGATTCTGTGGGGGCAAAAAGTATAAAATGTTTGGCTTGTTTTGTGGGATCTGTTATGAAGCTTCTTTTATTTTCTTTTCTTCTCTTATTTTTATGATAAAGGAACTTAGGTGGAGGTACAGTTGTTAAGAACATGGCTACTCTTGAAAAGGACTGGTGTTTAATTCCTAGTACTCTTATACAGCTTGTAATTGTCTCCAACTCCAGTTTCCGGGGATCCAGTGCCTTCTTTAGGCTCCCATAGACACTGCTCACACATGGTGCACATACATAAATGCAGGCAAAATATTCATACACATAAAATACATTTTTTTAAAAAAAAGATAACTTAGCCCTGGGACTAAACCATCAATCAAAGAAAACACATGGTGGGACTCATGGCTCTAGCTGCATATGTAGCATAGGATGGCCTAGTGGGTCATCAATGGGAGGAGAGTCCCTTAGTCCTGTGAAGGTTCTATGCCCTGGTATAGGGGAATGCCAAGGCCAGGAAGCAGGAGTGGGTGGGTTGGGGAGCAGGGGTAGGCGGGGAGGGGATAGGGGATTTTTGCAGGGGAAACTAGGAAAGGGGATAACATTTGAAATGTAAATAAAGCAAATATCTAATTTTTTAAAAAGGTAATGTAAGGGAGAAAGCATTTGGTTTTAGCTCACAGCTACAGGTACAGTCCCTCATGGTAGGGAAATCAAGGCATAATTGAGTTGGGTATTTCTATATCAATCTGTACAATCAAGATGATCCCCATAGTCATGCCCAGAGAGATTCATCTCACAGGGGACTCTAGATTCTGTCAAGTTGACAGTTAAATCTAACCAGCATGGAAGCCTAAAGAAAAATAAAGTCAGAGTTGGGTATTTTTTTTTTTGTATTTTTTTTTTTAAATAAAGACTAGGATTCAGGGCCTTGGGAGACACTCAGTAGTTAAAGGGCTTGCTACACAAACATGAAAATTTCCCATCACTATAACCTATATAGATCAGAAGTGTATATGTTTCTGTCCTCTAGGAAATCCTAGTAGCAAGCTGGCTAGCTAAACTAACCACATGGGCAAAGTTTTAAGTACAGTTGAGACACCTTGCCTTAATATATTAGGTGGAAAAGATGAGTGAAGACACCAACATTAGCCTCTGGCCCCTGCATGCACATGCACAGGTATAAACGGGCATGCACATGCACATACATGAGGGAAAAAAAATAAAAACAAGAAATGAGGTTAGCTTATTTTTTATTATCATTTTAAAATTATTATTATTATTATTATTATTATCAGCTGGAAGAGGTCAGAAGAAACCTTACTAGTAGAGCAGAGTCTCTCCTTCTACCTTCATGTGGGCTCCAGGGATCACACTCAGGCTATCAGGTTTGCCCAAGTGCTCTCATCCATTGACACCCCATCCCCCAGGCACAGCTGTGATGCAGGATTTATGATGAATGATCTTTTTAAAAATATTTTGTAAAGATTTCATTCTTGTGTAAAAGTGTTTTGTTTTCCCTGCATATAAGTGAGTGTACCATGCGTATGAAGTGCTCAAGGAAGCCAGAAGAGGCCAAGAGAGTCCCTGGAACTAGATGGAGTTACAGATGGTTGTTAGTTGACATGTGGGTGCTAGAAACAAAACCTCTGTCTTCTAGAAGAACAGCAAGTGCTTTTAACCACTGAATCATCTCTCTGGCTACAATAAATTTTTGTTTGTTTGTTTGTTTGTTTGTTTTTGTTTTTGTTTTCGAGACAGGGTTTCTCTGTGTAGACCTGGCTGGCCTGGAACTCACTTTGTAGACCAGGCTGGCCTTGAACTCAGAAATCCACCTGCCTCTGCCTCCCAAGTGCTGGGACTAAAGGCGTGCGCCACCACGCCCGGCAATAAATGATTTTTTAAAAGTTATTTTAGCTGGTGATATAGTTCAGTGATTGAGTATTTGAGGAACAAAGACAAAGTTCTGGGTTAGATTCCCAGGATCATTAAATATATTAAGTTTTTAATATAATTTTAGTGCACACATACACAGAAACACACACACAGTCTCTAAGTAGCTCTGGCAGGCTAGAACTCAAAGAGATCCTCTTGCTTCTGTCTTCTGAGTGCTGCAATTATTAAAGGTATGCATCACCATGCCTGGCAATACATATATTTTCTCTCTGTCTCTGTCTCTCTGTCTGTCTGTCTGTCTGTCTGTCTCTCTCTGTGTCTGTCTCTCTCTCTATATATATATATAAATGTATATAATGTGTGTATACTATATGTATATGTTATTTATATATACATGTATATTTTAAAAATGCTACTGGGGATTGAATTTGAGCTTCACATATTCTAGGGAAATGATCTACCATGGAGTGATATACTCAGCAACTCATGACTTTAAGAATAAACCAAGTTGGGGGTGTGTGTGCTGAAGAAATGGCTCAGTGGTTAAGAGCACTGGACTGCTCTTTTATTGAAGAGGACCTGGGTTTGATTCTCAGGATCCATGTAATGGCTCACAACCATCTGTATCTCTAGTATCACAGGATCCAACATACTCCACTTATCTTCACCGATACCAAGTATACACTTAGTACACAGACACACAGGCAGGCAAAACAGCTGTACACATAAAATAAATCACAAAGGGCCTGTTGTGGTGGTACATATCTTTAATCCAGCATACAGATTTAGAGATAGGCAGGCAGATCTTTATGAGTTCGAGGGCAGCCTGAAATACATAGCAAGTTCCAGACTTCCCATGGCTGCATAATGAGATCATGTCTCAAGATAAAATAAGCCATGTGTGGTGGCATATACCTTTTGTCCCAGCCAAGAGGCAGAGGCAGTAGGAGCTCTTTTGAGTTCAAGGCTAGCCTGGTCTATATAGGGAGTTTCAGAACAGCTTAAGTATTTTATCTTAAACAACAGTGATGACAATGGTAACAGCAACAATAAAACAAACAAAATAATAATAATAATAATATAACTTGACAGTATACCAGTAACTCAATTGTACAATCTTAGGGTTGTTTTGTTTTGTTTTGTTTTTCGAGACAGGGTTTCTCTTTGTAGCTCTGGCTGTCCTGGAACTCACTTTGTAGACCAGGCTGGCCTCGAACTCAGAAATCCGCCTGTCTGCCTCCCAAATGCTGGGATTAAAGGCGTGTGCCACCACGCCCGGCCATTTTAGGATTTTACTGCTGTGAACAGATACTATGAACAAGGCAACTCTTTTTTTTTTTTTGGTTTTTCAAGGCTTTTTTCAAGGGTTTTTCTGTATAGCCTTGGCTGTCCTGGAACTCACTCTGTGTAGACCATGCTGGCCTTGAACTCAGAAATTCACCTGCCTCTGCCTCCCAAGTGCTGGGATTAAAGGCATGTGCAACCACTGCTCGGCAAGGCAACTCTTATAAGAACACCATCTGTCTTAGTCAGGGTTTCTATTCCTGCACAAACATCATGACCAAGAAGCAAGTTGGGGAGGAAAGGGTTTATTCGGCTTACACTTCCATACTGCTGTTCATCACCAAAGGAAGTCAGGACTGGAACTCAAGCAGGAGCTGATACAGAAGCCATGGAGGGATGTTCTTTACTGGCTTGCTTCCCCTGGCTTGCTCAGCCTGCTCTCTTATAGAACCCAAGACTGCCAGCCCAGAGATGGTCCCACCCACCAGGGGCTCTTGATCACTAATTGAGAAAATGTCTCACAGCTAGATCTCATGGAGGCATTTCCCCAACTGAAGCTCCTTTCTCTGTGATAACTCCAGCTGTGTCAAGTTGACACAAAACTAGCCAGTACACCATCCAATTGGGGCTAGCTTACAACTTCGGAGATTCAGTCCATTTATCATTAAGGCAAGAGCATGGCAGCATCCAGGCAGGCATAGTGCAGGTGGATCTGAGAGTTCAACATCTTCGTCTAAAGGAGGCTAGTGGAAGACTGACTCCCAGGCAGCTAGGTCAAGTGCATTAAAGTCCTCACTCACAAGCCCACATCTACTCCAACAAGGCCACACCTACAACAGTGCCACTTCATGGGCCAACCATATACAGACCATCATAGATACAAAATATTTTTATCATGTGGGAAGTCCTGGTTCCATTCCAAAAGGAAAAAGGTAAGAACAATTTTCACATATTTTTTTTCCAGTTTGCCAGATCCCATATACTCATTATAACTAATGGTAATACTCTCTATAGCAATCTGGGATTACCATGGATGAGACCCAACTCTGAGCTTGTTTCCTATCTCTCCTCTTCTCTGGGGAAGTAACGGTTATTACCTTGATTTTTTTTTTTTTTTTTTTTTTTGGTATTTTTGAGACAGGGTTTCTCTTTATAGCCCTGGCTGTCCTGGAACTCATTTTGTAGACCAGGCTGGCCTCGAACTCAGAGATCCACCTGCCTCTGCCTCCCAAGTGCTGGGACTAAAGGCGTGCGCCACCACGCCCGGCTATTACCTTGATTTCTAAAGGTGGGAAGACAGAGGCTCAACATATGAAAGCATTTATCTGAAGTTCTGTAGCTTTAGAAGCTGGGGATGCCCCAGTGTTAAGCTTTGTGCCCCACCCTCTGGCAGACTCTGGGAAGATGCAGAATATGGCTGTGCTAATAACAGCTTCCACTGCTCCTCATTCTCTTTTGTTTAGTTGGCCCTGGAATAGTATAAATAGACTGTTCTCAAATCTGTGGTACTCCTCTAGTGTCTGCCTGTGGAGCACCGAGATTACAGGTATGTGCCAGCATCCTGGCCAGCTCACTTTTCTTCTCTTGTTGCATGCTGAGTTATGTAACAGCCCAGGGCTCTTGGCATTTTTCTGCATTTAATGCGCAGGGCAGCCCT
This sequence comes from Mus minutoides, assembly GCA_902729485.2. Taxonomy (NCBI): domain Eukaryota; kingdom Metazoa; phylum Chordata; class Mammalia; order Rodentia; family Muridae; genus Mus; species Mus minutoides. The sequence goes on along the minus strand of LR750687.1, from coordinate 221,494 downwards.
AAAAGGTGGTTTCTGGGGAGCCTTTTACTTACTTACTGGGTTTTTTTTGTTTTTGTTTTTGTTTTTTTGAGGCAGGGTTTCTATATGTAGCCCTGGCTGTCCTGGAACTCACTCTGTAGATTAGGCTGGCCTCAGAGTCACAGAGATCCACCTCCTCTGACCCCCAAGTGTTGGAATTAAAGGTGTGTACCACTACTGTCTGGCAGGAGTCTTTCATTAACCCTGCTTCCAGATGAGCACATTTAGCCTCAGAAAAACAGTCTCATCATCCCAGTGATCCAGTACAGTCTGGTCTTCCCTGTTGTTTACTGCACCCAGCTCTTGCCTAGTACACAGGCTCATGCATGGCAGTATCTTGCTGCTCTGACTGGAAACTCAAGGGGAAGTCAGTTTTTCAGAAAGCAAAGACTCAGAGGCTGGAATCTGGCCTATAGGAAGAGCAGGTTGGGAGACTTCATGACTGGAACAATATGATTGAGGAACAGAGCTGATGTGATCAGGCATTGGGTGGGTGACTGGTGACCTGATACCCTTAAAAAAAAAAAACAAACTTATGTAAACACACTCAAGCATCTTCACTCTTCTGGCCTACCAAGCTTGGTATCTACTTCTCATCATAACTTTGGAATGTAGGGTTACAGGAAATGGTGTAAGGGAGGTGCCATAAAGGAGAGATAGAAAAGGAGGAAGGGAGGAAAGAAGGGGAAAGAGGAGTGAGGGAAAAGGGGTGGAAGGGAGGTTTCTGTTTTACATCTCTTCTAATGCTTTGAATTACATGGAGAGTTTTAGTTTGATATTAACCTGTTAAGAATTCTGCATGCAGGGTTGGCTCTTTTAGTGGGTAAAGATGTTTGCTGCCAAGCTTGACAACCTAAATTTGATTCCTGGAAAGAGAAAATCAACTCCCCCATGCAAGCCATGGCATGCTCAAAGCCTGTATTCAATCACCCCCCCCCCAATAAAAAGAATTCCTGCCAACATAATTTTTATTTTTTTTTCTCCATTTAAGGAAAGCTGATATCTCCTTGACATGCCATGGCCATTGTCATAGCAGTTGTGGTTACTTGCACAAGATAGAACCCCATCATGTTGGGGTGGGGGAGCCTTGGGAGGTTTTACCCTTCCCTGAGGACCTATTGGTAGTAGTTGCTGGAGGAAAGAGGTATCATTTTCTTCAGTGTTGTAGCCACCCATTTAGTTGCCCCAGTAAATAAACCCCTAATCTATGCTCTTGCAAGCAAACCCAGCTCAGTAGGTCATAAAACAAAGACAAGGAAGTACATGGAGGAACTTGTTGGAAAGAAGGTCCAGTGGAAATGAGGGAGGGCTGGAGAGATGGCTCAGTGACTGACTGCTCTTCCAGAGGTCATGTGTTCAAATCCCAGCAATCACATGGTGACTCCCAACCTCGTCTGGTGTGTCTGAAAACAGCTACTTATATATAATAAATAAATCTTTTAAAAAGGCAATGGTAAGTGAATATGATATAAGAACAGTATAGGGTCAGAGATTGAAACTGATAGACTGCTAGCATGTTCAAATCACTGGGTTCAATTACTAGCACTGAACAAACTGAGCCTGGTTCCTCTAGCCTATCATTCTAGCACTCAAGAGGTGTAGGTGGGCAGCTCAGACATTCAAGGCCAGCATTGGCTAGAAACTGTCTTAACAACAGCAGCAAAACCCCACGCAAGCTCAAAATACATGATATACATATATGAAGTAGTTTTAAAAAAAATAAAAAAAGCCAGAAGTGGTGGTGCTTGCCTTTATTTCCTGCACTTGGTAGGTATGGAGAGGCTGGAGGGCTACATAGTGAGGCCCTGCCTCAAAAAAGAAAGCTAATGAGTAAAACAAAACGGAAAAATATAAAGTAAGCTAGAACGACTAGGTCAGTGTGTGCGCTCGTATTATAAGTTCGAAAGAGCGATACCTATCTCTCCCCTTGTCCCACAACCCAACTGGATCTGCGGACGTCGCCAAGAGAGGCCCGCCACTCGAGGAGGCGTGGCCTGACGTCCAGGGGGCGTGACCCGAGGCGAGCAGGAAGCGGGAGCCGGTCGCCGCGCAAGGAGGCGTTACTGGTCGTTCGGGGTCACGTGAGCGCGCAGGCGCAGCTCGACAGAGCCCGCTCCCTCACACAAAGCCCAGACGCGGAGAAAATGGCGGCAGGGGTCGAAGCGGCAGCCGAAGTGGCGGCGACAGAACCCAAAATGGAGGAAGAGAGTGGCGCGCCCTGCGTGCCGAGCGGCAACGGAGCTCCGGGCCCGAAGGGGTGAGTATTCTGACAGCAATTGCTCCTTCTCCCACTCCAGCCAGGTCACTTCGCAGCTCCGTTAGGTCTGTGGGCCGCTTTCTCGTCTCCCACGGCGGCGCGGCGTCTGCGCAGGCCTTTTCCCTGCCGAGAGTTGGGGGCGGCCGAAGCCGTGACGACGACGAAGCCAGGAGAGCTTCATGGATCGCCCCCTGCCGACAGCGCTTGCCTCCGCTGCCTCAGCCTCCTGGCCGGCTGAGCGCGTCGTCGAGGCCTCAGGCCTGTGGCCTGGTATTTTATTCTCAGAGCAGTCCGTGATGGCGCGCGGGCTGCGGGAGATCAGGGCCCGCAGCACCTCTCGCTGGGGTCTCGAGGGTTGAGCCATTAAGACTGTGTAGTTTCAACCCTTCGACATCCAAGCCATAGTAGTGGAAGTATTCTGTCTCAGTTTCTCAGCTCTGAGAAGTTAGGGGCGGGAGGCTTGCGCTTGCGAGGTGTCACGTGTACGGTCGGCGGCGCGACCCGGAAGGTGTCGACATGGCCCTCGTTGCGGGGTTCCCAGACACCGGTGTTACCCTCATTCTGCAAGAAGTGCTTCTTCCATCAGAATGGCCCCGGCCCCGGGCTCCTGAGCTGGAGTTCTTACCCCTCTTTATATCCCTACTTCCTAAAGTGCAGTTGGTACCAGTGGGAGAAATGGTCCTTGTTTGCTCAGTGTTCATCCTTAGCAACAGACCTAAAGTGAGCGGGTAGAGGCACCACTTCGTGGTTTCAGAAATTAAAATAGACAGACGTCATCATCCCTTTTTTGGAATCCTGCTTGGAGATCTGTCTAGGGACCTTGGTTTGTTGTTATAAGTGTCCTAGCACGGCCTGATGAGTCCTAGCCTTTTGGGAGGAGTTGGAAGCTGCAGGATCCAGAGTGCAAAGTGTGGGGCCAGGCTATATAGAGTGAGTTTAGTCTAGGTTGACATTTAGCCATTGGGAAATTGAGCTAGACCCTGACTCTCAAAAAGAAGGATGAAAACATAGCAATAGCCTGGCACTCCAGAGTCCCCAGATTCGATTCCTAATATCAGACCACAGGGTGGTCTTTCTGAGCCCTAAAAAGTTTTCTTCAAGGAGGAAACCATAAGATTCTGCTCCTGTGAAACCCTCCTCATACTGATATACCAAGGAGGTCTGGAGAAACATTTTGGTTCTAAAATCAGCAGCCCATGTCTCTGAATTTTTGTTTTCCATCAAATTTATAAGGTGGGAAGTTTTTAGGACTCTGGGAGTTGAGAGTACTTAAAACATTTGTTAGTGAAGCATTTACCAAGTAATGGCTATTTTGTTACTGGAGGAAATTTCATATCTTTTTTTTTTTTTTTTTTTTTTTTTTTTTCCGAAACAGGGTTTCTCTGTGTAGCCCTGGCTGTCCTGGAACTCACTTTGTAGACCAGGCTGGCCTCGAACTCAGAAATCCACCTGCCTCTGCCTCCCGAGTGCTGGGATTAAAGGAGGCATGCACCACCACGCCCGGCTCATATCTTTTATCTTAGTTAGGGAGAAGTAAAACACCATTGGTTAACTGGTTCCTGTGTGTTATTCAGCACTTGAGAGGCAGAGAGTTAAGAATAAGCACGGAGTTCCAGAGCTGATTTGGCTACATAACAAGTTCAAGATTTGCCTAAGCTACATAAGTACTTGCCTGATGTGTATGAGTGTGTGAGATTATAGCCCATTATAGAGTATTTACCCAAGATGCACAATGTCCTGGGGTTCACCCCATAGTACTAAAAGGAGAAAGAGGCCTCTCTTTACTACCAGAAAGGCTCAGCTTAGGAGTATGCTCATTTTTAACTTTCCCTTCCATCCTCTTGGGAACTTAGGGTCTTGAGGATGCTAGAGAAGTACTCTTACCTCTGAGCTACACTTGAGCTATTAGTTAGTCTCATAGTCGCTGTTTTCAGCTGTTGTCGTGAGACGCCTTGTAGGATCACATTCCCCCTTTCTAGTCTTTGTTGTTTCCAGTTTTTGAGTTAGATGCCTGGGCAAACTGGAGAGTCTACAGTGTGGACTGATGGCCTCGAATTCAGAACAACACCCCTGCTTCTGTCACCTCCATCCAGTTGCTGGAATTACAAGTGTGTACTACCACATCTGGTTCACCTTCTAGGATTTCTGAGGGCCTTATTTAAAAAGCTTCAAAGAAGTTATTTTCTGTCCAGGCAGTGGTGGCACACGCCTTTAATCACAGCACTTGTGAGGCAGAGGCAGGTGATTATCTGAGTTCAAGGCCAGCTTGGTCTACAGAGCCCAGGACAACCAGGGCTACACAAAGAGAAACCCTGTCGTAGGGGCAAAAAATGATTTCCTGTATATAGAGTGCAATGCTGCTAGAGCCTTTCTATATGAAAGATTGCATTTTTAATAGAACATGGTCCATTGGGACAGTTTTAAATTTCCACTGTGTGTATTCAGATAGATAACTTGTGGCTGAGTCACTGACAGACAGAATGTGCATAGGAAGTATCAGATGAAATAGCCCCTGTTGGAAAGAACCTGAGTGGTCTCAGACTGCCTTCATGGAGGGCACCTGCGAAAGTGGCAGCACTTAGTTTTGTAGTGTGGGTGAAAACAATTGTTATTTTTGCATCACAAAGTTCTTGAAACAAGACTTAAAAGCAGAGTCTTTTTCTTCCCACCTTTTGACTAAGAATTGAACCCAGGTTTTTGTGCTTGTTAATTATACATGCACATAACCTTCTCACCAGCTTGCTTTTTTTTTTAAATTAAAAATATGAGAATGCATGTTTTGTCTGCTTATGTGTCTATGCACAACATGCATGCAGTTGCCCATGGAGGCCAAGAGAGGGCATTGGGTCTCCTGGCACTAGAATTTTAGACAATTGTTGGCTGTCATGTGGGTACTAGGACTTGAATGCAGGCCCTCTGGAAGAACAGCCAATATTCTTAACCACTGAGCCATCTCTCTAGCCCATTTATTTAGTTTTTGATAGTAGAGATCAACTGATGACCTACTGCATGCTAGGCAAGAACTCTACCACTGAGCTACATACCTAATGAAAACCTTTTTATTTTTAAGTGTTCTGTGTATGCACACTGGTGAGTGCCAGTGCTTGGAGGCAGGAAGAAGGTGTCAAATCACCTGGAGCTGGAGTTACTGGAAGTTGGGAGCTACGGGTGCTCTTAACCACTGAGCCATCTCTACAGCCCCATTGTTTGGGGTTTTCAGACAGCATTTCACTCTGTAGGTCAGGCTGGCCTTGAATCCTGCTGCTTCTGTCTCCTGAGTGCTATGAATACATATGTGTACCATCATGCTCTGCTCTATTTGCTGTACTTTTAAAAAGTGATTGTGTACTTGGTGAAAAGTACTTTTGAGGCACATTAGATTGTTAGCTCAAGATTAGAAATGGAAGCTCTATTATTTGAGTGTGTGCTGTTAGAGCTTTGCTGTTTCTTTGTCCTTTGTCCTATTTTTTTTTTATGACTTCAGAAACAGATACCAGCCTGCAAAGATAAACTTGCTTTTACTTATTTTTTCTCTCTTCAAGGGCTTCCCAAATGGACTCTCATATTACTCTGCTTTGCAGTATTAGTTAAAACTGTCCCTTTGGTAGTTTGTAGTGAGTTCAGTGCTTAGGTTTCTTCTGTGATGGACAGTGGTTGGAATGTTTTAAAACCTCCCAAGTGAATACAATACAGAAAGGCTAGGAGCAAATAGGTCTCCCTTTTTACACCTCAAAATTATTATTGGTGTGCTGTGTGCTAATTCTTTTAAAGACTTGTGACTTAGTAGTAACCTCCACTTACAAATGAGAGATATATTATTCAGACTTGGATGTATGACTCTAGCTCTTAGTTACCCACAGTACTGGTCCTTACATATTTTGCTCTTAACATATACCAACTTGACAGTGGGGTTTTGTTTGTTTTCTGTTTTTGTTGTTTTGTTTGAGATAGGGTCTCTATCTCTGGCTGTTCTGGAACTCATTATATTGTCTAGGCTGGCTTGGAGCTCAGGTTAGCCCTGGGGTTAAAAGCATGTACCATCATGCGTATTAGTAAATAGAGCAGTATAAAGGCATTTAATCTATATAAATTGTGACCTTTGTATGTAGTATAATTTAAGTGTGGCAGAACAGTGACTTGATAAATGTCAATTTTCAAGCAACTCAATAAAGCAATCCCAAAAGTTGTATTAAACAAAGTTGATTTAATGTCTTGCCGGTACCTAACATGTTTTAGGTCTTAACAGTATATTATGAGATACAGCAATGTATTAGACATTAGAAAAGATTATTTTATTGGGCTTAAGTAGAACTTTAAGTAGCTAGCTTACTGGGTGTAAGGATCTACTTTTCTTTGGCAGTTTGTAATTGAGAGCCATATGTTAAAATACATTAGCTGCCTGAGATCTGTCTGTTGTGTCTGCTGTTTCTTTGAAAGGTTACAGTTTTGTTAGTTTATGTTAAGGTTACAAGTCAATCTACTGGCATGTATTAGGATGTTTAAAAAACATGAAAAGAAAGTATAAATTTAACCCAGGCTAGGTGTTATATACCAGTAGTCCCAGCACTCAGTAGGTAGAGTTATCTTCCAGATAAGTGCTCTAATTCTTCTTAACCCCACTTTGTAACATTTTTAAAGTCTTTTCCTTGTTACTCCAGATGTTTTTGATAACTTCCCTCCAGGTATATGCCATTGATTCTCAGTGGATTACCTTCCTTTCCTTTGGGAATCTTAACTGGGGGTTGGATTGTTACTGTTGCCTATTAAGTAGAGTCAGGATGCCTCTAAGCATCCTGAAATGCAGAACATAGGATAACAAGAATATCTTCCTAGGATACCGAGGCAGTGAGATTGCCAGTTCCAATCTAAAAATAAAGAGCAGAAGATAGAGCTCGGTGGTAAAACATTGCCTAAGGTGTGCAGAGCCCTGTATTCCTCAGGACTGACTGCCAGACATTAACAACTCTCATCCCCAGACAGTGAAAAAACACGCAAAGACGATTTCTTTTAAAAGTGAACCATGTGTCTGGCTAAAGTGCATAAATCTAAAATATGTTAGTGAAATTCAGAATAAAGTAATAGACTAATTACAAATAGGGTGTGTGTAGGTACAAATAATTACAAATAGGTTGTAGGTAGGTAGGTTAGAGGACAGCGTCTTTCTACCATGTAGATTCCAAGGACTAAACTTGGGTTATTGGGCCTGGTGCCAAGTGTTTTACTTTTACCTGATGTGCCAGCCCAATAACATGGTGTTTAAAAATGGTCAGAAGAGGGCTGGAGAGTTGGCTCAGCGATTAAGATCACCAGAGGTCCTGAGTTCAATTCCCAGTAGCCATATGGTGGCTCACAGCCATCTGTAATGGGATCCGATGCCCTCTTCTGGTGTGTGTCTGGGGACAGCTACAGTGTACTCATGTCAAATAAATAAATGAATCTTTAAAAAAATATGGTCAGAAGAGCTAGGTGTAGTGGAATGAACCTGTAACCTCAACACTAGAGGGGTAGAGGCAGGAGTTCATCATCCTTGGCTAAAGTTCAAGGCTACATTGAGCTAAATGATACCTTGTCTTTAAGGGGGAAAAGGACAAAGATTTGTCAACATCTTACCAAAGAATATGGATTGCAAATTAAGCATATGCAAAAACAAAACCACAGAACTGTAAGTTAATAGAGAAAGAAAATGAAACCAATATACTGGACCCTGGAACTCCTCTCTGGACCAACTTGGCCTCCAACTCTGATATGCCTGCTTCTGTTAGGATTAAAAGCATAAGTCACCATTGCCCAGCTGAATTTTAAATTTCTTTAATACTACTTTTATTTTTCATAAAAACAGCCAAAAGGTCTTATAGATTCAGATAATCATGTATTGTCATTTTAAAATTTGCTTCAGGTACTTCAATCTAATGTTTAATACTTTCCAGATTTGGAGTATTTATGGTAAAGATGCCTACAAAGGGTCAGCGGTTCAGGACACAGTAGTTAAAGGTGCAGGCAGGGCAAACATGATGGAAGTAGAAAACTGACTCCCATAGTTGTCTCCTTACTACCACATGCATTCCAAACAACATGAATACTCAAACACATACATACACAAACTATTTATAATTCAGCACTCAAGAGGCAGAGTTCATATCCAACCTGGTTACATAATCAGTTGCAGGCCATACAAGGCTGCATTGTGAGACCTTGTCTCAAAACAACAACAACAACAACAAAAATTTTTCTATTAGTACATTTTGTATTATTTGCTTAAAAGAGGGACTTTCAGAATTAAATGTTATATATTAAGAGGACCCGAGTTTAATCAAATGTGACACCTCAGATCTGTCAGTAATTCCAGTTCCAGAGGGATTTGACACCCTCTTCTGCCCTCCTTGGACACCAGACAAGCATGTAGTACAAAAAAATATTATGCACAGAATAAAGTAACTTTTTTTTTTAATTGCATATAAGGATTTGAGAAGAAAATATTCAGTGGTCTTGTGACAAGTGAAAAAAATAGCATTGGGTATGTTACGATGTACTTTGTGGGATAATACCTGTTATATAATCTGCATTTGAATGTCTGAGAAAAATCTCTGAGTTATATTTAAATACCTTTCTATCCACAGTGCTCTGGTAGATGGTGACAAGTAGATTGATGTATAATTTACGAACTTTAGATAGCATGTTGTCTGCCAAGAAACATTGAGAGATGTTTTGGCAGATAGTGTTGTATTTGGTAAACTTAGGTGACAGATCTGCCCCCCACCCTCCAACCCGTGCCTGGGGAATTGCATCGCTCCCTTCTTCTGTGTTAGTCAGTGTAAAGAACCTTATCTTAGGTAAGAAGATGCTCTTCTCTTGAGCATCTGTTGATGATAGGTAGGTTTGTTCTCACGTAACTGAGGCTGACTCTGCCTCCTTTTTATCTAGGTGTTAGGAATACAGGCATGTGCCACTGTGCCCACTTCAGGAGTAGGGTAGGTTTCAGGGAATGCCTAATTGCAGATATCTGCTCTGCGGAGACCTTAATTTTCAGGATTCCAAATCAAAACCAGCATTGACAACGTCATATATAATTGTGGGATTATATATATCTGGTACAGACAGATAGTGTCTTTTCCTTGTATTAACTGAGGAACTTTTTTTCTCTTGAATTCAGTGAAGAACGACCTACTCAGAATGAGAAGAGGAAGGAGAAAAACATAAAAAGAGGAGGCAATCGCTTTGAACCATATGCCAACCCAACTAAAAGATACAGAGCCTTCATTACAAATATACCTTTTGATGTGAAATGGCAGTCACTTAAAGACCTGGTTAAAGAAAAAGGTAATGGTACTGGTGGTGAAGTAGGGTAAGAAGGTCAATGTGTCATCTTCTCTGTGGCTATCTCCTGGTTGTTTTTTTTTTTTTTTGTCAGTGGAAGCTGCTCTAGGAAGAGCTTGTGTTCTGTTCGGGTTTAGCACTATCCCTCAATCCACCCCCATCCATTCTATGTGATCATGCCCATGTGTTAAATAGGGTGATTTATATGGTCCGTTGCCCTACAAATGATTTTACTGGCTTAATATGGTTATTGGGATGCCAGTTAGTCAGTGAGGGGAGTTTTTATGTTAAGGAAATGTAACAAATTCTTCACATTATTTGTTGTTTTGGGGTGTGTGTGTGTGTATGTGTGTTTAATTTTTTTTAGTTTTTTAAAAGTCTGGTTAGGAGATAGTTTTAAATTTTGTGGGTATCCTGGAATCAAAATTTAGTGCCTAGAATGTATGCTGTTCAGATTCTAAACTCTGCAACAGGATTTTCTGTTTGAACTATGAACTCTCCTCTGAAGTCAGAGATTGGCAATGGGAGATTTCAGTTTATCTGTGTATGTGGTGCCTTAAGGGTATATGGTGTCCCAGCCCAGGCATCCAAATTCTGGGCTAAGACAGGGCAAATGACCAAGTGTCTCTGAACGCTGGAGCGTCGCCCTCTCCTGCACTGTGTTTGCTTTTGTCCTCTTTTCCTTCATGATTCTTATCCTGTTGGTGGCTCTCGGAACTGAAGAGATTGCTGGGTCCTGGTTTAGATAAGGTAGGGTGCCTTGAGCAGCTCCTCTCCTCCAAGGGAAGCTAAGATCAAATCACCCTAATGGAGTTTCTTTGAAGGACTGAAAGGAATTGGTTTTTTGGAAGCATTCATAATGAAGAGAAGTTTGAGCTTGATTTGTTGAATGGTTAATTCTTAGTGACAAGGGTACCACTTGGATGGCCCTTTTGGTGTGTGTACTGGTGTCCCAGCATTGGGTTTTGAAACGGATCATTATTCTCTCACTAACTTGACCGTGACATGCCAGAAGCACTAGGCACTGTGAACCTTCAGTCACATGTGCTGCTCCCATGTGAGATTTGTTTCTTGCTTTGATTGGCCAAATCATTCCTGCCAATTCTCCTAGAGCAAGAGTGAAGTTTCTTTTGTCTGAAGGGAGTGTCATGTGGCATCCCAGATACAGTGTTCTTGGTTCTATGGGACTGCTGCTATAATGTATTATAATTTAGAATTTCTGTACAGTACAGTTGGATCTCATTCAAATTAGTTTTCGGAATAAACCTCAAATTTGTGTTCTTTCGTGATTTGGTTGAACCACTGAATTGCTATCTCCATTGATAATAAGGTATAGTAGTTCCAAGAACCAGGAATGTGGCTTTGAAAATGCAATTGCTAGAGTTTTGTAAGAGATTGCAGTCCAAACTTTTTCAATTTTAGGAGTGTGTGAACCAGTTTTGGGACATGATAAAGTATGTGACATTTTTAACTGCTTACCATTCAGTAATTAAGTTTTGGAAGCCATAAAGTAGCAGCCATGATGTTTCTGGATGTAGAAGCAGTTCACCTCAATTTACTATTTTGTCCTGTATTAAGTGTGGAGCCAGCCTGGTGATTTTCAGATCCTTCCAAACTGGTTCTCATATTCCCCTGGCCTACTGCCATGGATGTGGGTGCTTCTCCCTCTCAGTGTACTTTTGGTGGTGTTACTCAGAATTACAGGTGTGCAGTAAATCTTGTTTTTATTGAACATTAAAATGTTCTTGTTTAGAGCTCCCCAGTACAATCTAATTATTCTGTATAAAAAAATTAGCAGTATTAGCTTGGGAATAAAATGATTCATAGAGAAAGTTTAATTTTTCTATAGTAGTGTTGAGATTCAGTGAAGTTTAAAGACATTTATATAATTTATGGTTTAAAATGTCCTTGTTTGATTTTTTTTTTTTTTAAACCTGTGGTCTTTCCTTTGTCCCCCCCTCCCATCCCCCCCCAAGACAAGGTTTCACATTGTAGCTGTTTATCCTGGAGCTCATTATATGGACCAGGGTAGTCAGAGATGAGATCCAGCTGCATCTGCCTCCAGAGTGCATAATGTGTTGTCAGAAAGCCCTAAGTTTTTGAAAAGCTTAAGTGGCAAATAGAGGTACTTAAATCCTAAAAGGATTTGTTTCATAGTAACATAACTAAACAGATAATAGAGATTAGACTGATACAATCAAAGCAGTTTTCTCAATCTGCAGTCTACCCTGATAAACCTATGTCCTTCTGGTATAAGAGCTAGGATAAGTTGTCTTTACCTCTGGTTTCTACCATTGCAACAGTGTCTTTAGTTGTAGCCTCTCAGAACAAGACAGGAAAGGCAACAATACTACCAATAGCATCTCATGTATCCTTTTCTCCTTTTCCTGATCTTCCCTTTCTCTGATATCAAGTGTCTATTTTGTGTTTAATTTTAGCACTTTAGAATAGTCTATAATGATGCAAAATTTGTTTGGTGGTGTTAATGATGACATCAGAGTTTGCTACCTTTTTTTTTTTTTTTTTTTGGTTTTTCGAGACAGGGTTTCTCTGTGTAGCCCTGGCTGTCCTGGAACTCACTTTGTAGACCAGGCTGGCCTTGAACTCAGAAATCTGCCTGCCTCTGCCTCTTGAGTGCTGGAACTAAAGGTGTGCGCCACCACACCCTGCGTGTTACCCATTTTTAAGACAAGATGTATGGAAAGCATTGTTTTCCTATGAGCCATTTTGCTGTTTTGTTCAAATCCTGTTAGTGTATGTCCTAGATTAAGATATTATTTGTGGATCTTACTGTTTGCTTGAATACCTGCTCCTTGCTCCAAGGTGTTCCAAAGGAACAAGTGAAGGTTTTTATTTATTTTTATTTTTAAATTTTTTTGGAGACAGGCTTGTCTAAGGTTTGCTTCTTGATTCCCCCCGCCTTAGTCTTCCAAGTGCTAGGGTGACAGATGACTTCCACAACTTAAGCATTCTTTTTAATGGAGGCAATGGTTGTGGTGCAAGACAGTTCCTTTAGTGAAAAGAAAAATGGGAACCACTTTTACATGAATTTAAATTAGAGGTTCTAGAACTATGTTTGAAAGTAACTTTCATTATCCACAGCTACTCAGATGAATTACATTGAATAATGGGATACTGTCTTAAAAGTGTTTGACTGTAGGGCATGGGTACCAGAAATGAAGATTTCTTTTAAACAAAAAGGTGGTGGTGGGGTGTTTTTGCTTTGTTTTGTTTTTGTGTTTTGTTTTGTTTTGCATATTAATGTGTTAGAGACCTTAAAATTCTCAGAATGAAGAAAGTTGGGTTCCGAGCTTATTTCTTGGTTTACCTAGGGAGCTAGCAGTGTGGAGGTGAGGCAGCTGCCGCTCAGGCTGGACTTTGAATAAACACTTGCCCAGTTTGAGGAAGAAAGAAAAGTCAGTGATACAGTTTACTTTCAAATCCTAGTTTAGCAGCGGTCAGTTTACTTTGTATAACCAAAGATTTCTTTAAGCCTTTAATCCTTCCACTCTTATTTAATGATCATAACTTTGAGTAAATTTCAGATTGCTGCTGACAGAAAACTGAGGCCCAGAGGGCAGGTGTAGCCCAATAGAAAACCTCTCCTGTTTCTTTGCAATATGCATTGTGGATTAAATGAGACAAAGCTGCTTTCAATTTAAATGAAGTTCCTATCTAGTCTATTCTTCATATTTTCCTGTTGGAAATTGAGCTGTTATTTTGCAAGAACTGCTATGGGGAAAAAAAAGTACTCAGATGTTTAAGTACTACTGTTAAGCCACAGCAGTACAGCCTGTGAAGTTTTCTTACCCTCTATAAGCCTGAATTTGGCTTAGTCAGTTTCTTTCTGATCTGTCCATAAGTCAGCTCCTTGTTGTATAGAGTAGTTTGCCATATTTTAAGTTGTCTTTTTTTTTTTCTTTTTTTTTTTTTTTTTTTGAGACAGGGTTTCTCTGTATAGCCCTGGCTGTCCTGGAACTCGCTTTGTAGGCCAGGCTGGCCTCGAACTCAGAAATCCGTCTGCCTCCCGAGTGCTGGGATTAAAGGCGTGCGCCACCACGCCGGGCTTTCTTTTCCTTTTGAGACAGGGCTTCACTATATTAGACCAGAGAGACCTTGAGAGCCACCTCCCTCCAAGGGGCTAAAGGCATGCTCCCAACTGAAGTTGTCTTTATAGAGAAACTTTCTGGACTATGCAATTTTTCCTTAGGTTGACTTAGAATTGACCATTATGATATAAAAAAGCATGTTCAACAGTGTGTCCTGCTTTCTTTCATGTACATATTCCATTAAAAAAAAAAACAGGTATGGTAGCACACCCATGTAATCCCCAGCATATGGGAGGTGAACGCAGAAGGATTGGGCATTTAGAGGCAAGTCTGAGCTACGTGAGACTTTGGCTTAAAAACATGGACTTGTTCTGTAGGTAAAGGTGTTTGCTGTACATGCATAAAGTCTAGCTTGAATTCCCCATAACAGTACAGTAATCTTACTGGTCCTACAAGGAGATTGTGGCAGACTCCTCAGAGGCTCACAAGCCAGCTACACTGGTGTATGCAGAGGCAAACATGAGAGTACCTTAATCAATATGGGGAGGCACGGACTGATATACCTAAGGTTGTCCACTGACCTCTACAGTGGTGCCATGGAACACACACCCCATCTCATATGACTATGACTATGTACAAGTATATACAAATAAAAAGATTCGGAAAAAAAAGATGAAAGAAAGATCCTAAGTTCAATCCCTAGCACACAAGCACACACTCATATTCTCTTCAGTAAAGCTTTAGTTTCTTTATTCTTTTATTTCTTTTTCAGTTTCTTCTTTTATTTGCCATTTAAAGGTACAGTAGACTTGTCTTAGAAGTCTACTTTTGGGATTCTGTGGAATCCAGGTTGGTGATCAAGGAGCTGTAACATGTTTCATTAACTAGGAGTTCCACGTCTTTGCCTGCTGTTGTCATTTAATTTACCTCCTGACTACAAACTAGTACAAAAAATGAAACAGCCTTTTTAAAGCTTTCGTGATTACCTTCCTCTATAGATATGAATTACAAACAGTTGGCAGATTCCCTAAAAGTAACCAGATGAAGTCTTTCAGGGTATCAAGATTGGAATGATTATGCTGATTGTACCTCAGTATAGAAATACTTATTTCTGGGCCACAGAAAATATTCCTAAGGGGGATATCATTTTTTAATCAAATTTTTAGTGCACAGAATTGAAGCTGGAGGTGTCTCATTACTAGAATGTCAAGAGGAGAAAGCTGCAATTTTCTTAACTTGGTATATTGTTAAATGGTTATGACTGTGGAAAAAGTTTGTTTTGGACTTGTTGTTTTCTAGGTTGCAATTAACATTGTTTTGGATAAAGTGTCTTTGGACACAAACTAGAAATTTCAATTGCAATAGTCCTTGGATTCTGACAAACTTAAAAGTTGTCTTGAGATTGATATAGTGATTCTTTTATTTAAGGGCAGTAGTCACAGCTAGTAGGAAATAAACTTGGAATTTCTTCACTGGTTTGACACTAGGCATTTTCATCAGTGGAGATAAGAGCTGTTGGTCATTGAATGGCTGCTGCTGTTGAAATAAATGGCTTTTTAAAATGGCTTTAGAAGTGGTCTTGGAGTTATGGAACTGTTTTAGCTATTGAAAGGGTAACATAAAGCCAACCTGTACAACTGTCACTTGGCTATGATCAGTTTTTTTGTTTGTTTGTTTACCTGCATAAAGTATGTACTCAAAGTCAAATGCAATGGCCTCTCCCACCCCCACCCCCCCTTTGCACCAATTCTCTTTGTTTTGTGCAAAGTACCAGTTTTGTAACCTTTCAGGAAAGGACTAGGAGGATGAGGCTATAAAGTTTAAACTTTGAACACTTGGCCTTCAACCACTCACTGTGCAACTCCATTAATAAATGCACCCTTAAAATGTTCATTGTGTTTGTGAAATAATTATATTTTGTTATCCATTTGAATCTTTCTGTATTTGAAAAATTCTAATTCTAATGTCCTTTGAACAAAGAGGAGTTGTAAGTAGGGAACTTCAATTAAGGCCATTAATGGGTCATGTTTACCTATGCACTGCTAAACCTAAGTGAGTTGAAGACTTTAATCCTTCTAAGGAAAGAGTGATTGATTCCTAAGAATTTCCCAATCTCTCTTTTTTAAACTTTGGAAAATGGATTTAGATGTTGTTTTCTACAAGTTAATACTTTTGAGCCATCTTCAAGTTCAGCAGCCATTTTGGTGGTTGTCTAGATGATTCTAACATCTGGTTCTGGTGGTCATGAATTGGCAATCCAAACCTTGAGGAAAATCTGCAGAAAATTTGAAAATCTGTTATTTTTTCCATTGCATGTAGCTTAGACTCATTGTACTGTTTAACTGTCTTGTTGCCAACTGGACCCCAAACTTGAATTTTTACCCTCTTATGGGGATTTTTAAAACTGGAAAGAATAAAGCCTGATGCTATTCTGATTTAACAATTGAATAACCAATATTCTTCCAAACCATGGTGTCTTGAACTGTATGCAAAATATAGCTATAGAATTTGAGGAGTCCAGTACAAAATGAGAGGCTGCTTGTTAACACTAGAAATCTCAAGAACATGGTTCAGGCTAAAAACCTGAACTGTTAACACAGTTTGTACACACAAAGCTGGCCCTGAAGTTATGTCTATACCTTTTGGTTTATGTATAGGCACATTCTTGTATTTGTGGCTTGTGAGCTCAGTTCAGTGGCATTGTGATGTGTGTGCTGTTTATCTCGACTTCACCAGTAAGAGTATATCTGCAAAAACATCTTTTCTTCCTTCCCTCAAAAGTGAATCTTGCAGAATTCTTTCCTGTAGATTTGGATTGCCTCTAGTCATGAGTGAGCATTACAGACAGGGAAATTGATAATGGAAATCTGTGGAAGTAGTGTGCTTGTGGTGGGAGGAAAATCAAGGACATATTGTTAATGAGTTTTCACCTATTTTACTGCACACCTGTAATGCCTAGTTTGGTGGTTTAGAGAATATGGAGTGTTTCTGGGCTTTCTTATAAGGCAGAGGCTCCATACAAGGTTGCTGATGATTGTTCTAAATTCCCATTGTTTTCTTGGCTTTTCTCCCTTGGTTTATGTGTCGTCTGGAAACTGATTTGTAGTTGGTGAGGTAACATACGTGGAGCTCTTAATGGACGCTGAAGGAAAGTCAAGGGTAAGTGTCTGAGAGAATTTCTTCTGTGGATTTACTACATGACAAATGTAACTGTATGGTGGCGTGGACTTGAATGAAATCAGGAAGGCAGTGAGTGCTCATGTTACTGTAGCCATGTTTGATTTTGCCAACATTCCAGTAGGGTGGGAGGGGGCTTGCAAACAGGAGTCCCGCTTTCCAAATGGCTGGCCAAAGAGCTCTCTGGTATTCTGTTTGGATAACTGGGGACCAATAGCAGCATTGTCTCTTTGTTTAACAGGAATTGGCTGTGTGTGAATTATGCATGGAATTTTAGTGGTGGTATAATTAAAGTAAAAGTGTGTTCTTGTCTAGAAAATGTTATTCTTGGTTGTTTGCTGATTTGAAAGTTGTGTGAACCAAAGATTCTGAAAAGTAGCCTCTGTGCCAGTAAATTGTAAATCATATCTTACAAACCTGAATGTTCAAAATTGGCCTAGTTTAATGAGAACATAAACTATTTTCTGTTGTGTAATAGAATGGCTTAGAATAATCAAAAGGATGAGTTTAGTTTATGGAAAGGATGGATTTATTTAGTAGGAGTATGGTAAGGATTGATTGAGTATAGAGGGAAGCAGATCAAAAGTTTGTGTGATTTCTTGGAGAACCTGATTTAGGTCTGCTCAGGAGCTTTAGTGCAGTGCTGGTAATGTGTAGGAAGAGGAGAGTAAGGAGCCCAGCTTTTTACAAGGAAGGCTAGGTCATGCACTTCTGTCAGCTTCCCCTTAGAAGGATTAATTTTAAAAATCTTGACTTTTGTTACATACATCATATCTTTAATTTGTTCCTGTCATTGATACTTACTGTTTGTGTTTTTTTTGTTTTTTCTTCCCCCCCTTGCTCATCTGACTGGTCTGTGGCTTCTTTCAAAGGGATGTGCGTAAGTATTATTAATACTTATACTTACTGGCATTTGAATTTTTCAAGTTGTAGGACTGGTTTTCATTTTTTTTTTTTTTTTGACTTTTTTTTATAGTGTTGTTGAATTCAAGATGGAGGAGAGCATGAAAAAAGCTGCTGAAGTTCTAAACAAGCATAGTCTGAGTGGAAGGCCACTGAAAGTCAAGGAAGTGAGCTCTTTTTTTTTCCTCTTTCCTTGGTGGTAGTAATGGAACCCAAGGCCTTGTGCTTACTAAGAAAACAGTATACTACTGAATTATATTCTCAACTCAAAAAGTAAGATATAATTGTTTGATTAGGATAAGAATGGTCTTTGACTAGAATGTACTGAGTAGACAAACTTATTGTTTTTGGTTTATTTGTTTTTTGTTCTTTCATGACAGGCCCTGTAGTCAAGACTGACCTTGAACTCAACTCGTGATCTTTCTGTCTCTCTCTCTCTCTCTCTCTTGTGTTTTTTCTAGCTGTCTTTTTCTCTTAATTTCTATGCACTTAGTCTGATGTTTTAATAGAAGGTAGTGACTTTGTAATAGCAGATCCTGAGTAACATGAGCTGACCACTCTTCAATCCTTGCTGTCTCAGAAATACAAAACCCGAGCCTCTGGATTTTAGAATTGGAATTGTGTTAGGAAGTCTTTATATCCTCCAACCAGAACACTGTTCTCTTTTGTTGCCCATCTGTGGTGGTGGTGGTGTTTCTGGTGGTCTCAGCTTCTTAATGTTATGATTGCAGTGATGTGTCACAGTACACCTGCCTCTTTATTTTTGTCTATGTAGTATGTACCTATGTGTACACATGTGTGTACAGGTGGTCATGGTAATAGTGAATGTTTTCTTCCTCAATCTCTCTACCTTAGATTTGGAGATAGGTGCTTTCACTAAACCTGGCCTCACTGTTGAAGCTAGACTGGCAGGCCAGTGGACTGCTTTCCCATTCCCTTCCTAGGATTACAAGCATGCCCCACAACCCCAGCTTTTTTTTTTTTTCCCCTTGGGTGACTGAGGATCTGAGCTCAGGTATTAATGCTTGTTTATTTACCTGCTGAGCCATCTTCTTATCCCTCTTTGAATTTTACAAAATGAATGTATTCATCTTTATTAAATCCAAACCATGGGGGTTTTGTTTGTTTCATTGTTTTGTTTTTATGGTGTTGGCAGCAAAGATTGAACTCAGGGCTTTGTGCCTACAAGATTGCCACTATACTTTTTTTGTCTATAGAAGGATGTTTTATTAACTGCCAAATATTATTTGCCTCCTTGACTGTGTGTGTATTTGGGGAACAGTGTTAAGATATTTGAAATTAGTTCTTTGCTGTGTATCCCAAGCTAATTTATAACTCAGGATCCCCCTGCCTTACCTGCCTGAGTGTGTAGATTAAAGGCAGGTGTCACGCTTTTAGACCTTTTCCTTTTGGAAGAACACAACATATTTGATACTTAGAGGAAAGCATGGTCAGGTATAAGTCAGTTCTTACATGTTAATGATAAATTGAAGAGGCAGGCTTCAGGAATTGGATCACGCTGTAAAGATGGCTCCGTGGTTGGGAGTGCTTTTTGCTTTTCCAGAGAGGATCTGCATTTGATTTCCAGCACTCAAGCAGGAAATACACAGTCCACATACATGACCTCTATATGGACACATAGACACAAATAAGAATAAGATAGATAGCTGGGCAGTGGTGGCACACGCCTTTAATCCCAGCACTCGGGAGGCAGAGGCAGGCAGATTTCTGAGTTCAAGGCTGGCCTGGTCTACAAAGTGAGTTCCAGGACAGCCAGGGCTATACAGAGAAACCCTGTCTCAAAAACCAAAAAAAAAAAAAAAAAAAAAAAAAGAATAAGATAGATAATCATGCCAGCATCAAATTTGCATAATTCTGTTCAGGTACTGATGCCCAGCATTGACTCTACTTGATGCCAACTCTGGTGCCCTTGCAGAGTTAGGGAACCCGGGATTATAGAATGGTGATTCAAGACTTTGTGAAAAATCATTGATGAGTTTTAGTTTTACATAAGTAACACTAATTAGTAAGAGTCATGCCCATGAAGATCTTGTTTCAATCTGGAATTTTAAACTCAGGTCAGCCAATCCTTTTATCCCTTACTGTTCATTTTAGTTTAAATTGAAGATTGTTTTTAGATTTTTAGTTTTATGCTTTTTGTTTCTGAACTGTTGCTCTTCCTAGAACTCTTCTTGTTGCTGTGGTTTATTTCATTTGTTAATAATTTGAGAAATACCTTTCAAACTGTCTGTTGGTCTGCAGGTTTTTGTTTGCTGTTTTTGGTGTTGGTAATGGGAGTGTATACTGTGCCATTTGATAAAGTCTGCCACTCTAAGTTGTATCCAAAGACAGACTTACAGAGTTCACAGCAAGAGGTATCAGACTGGACTATAACAGAGTCCTACCTGAAGCTTTTTACTTATTTTGAGACAAAGTTCAGCTTTGTAGGCTGGCTTTGAGTTCAAGGAGACCTTGAACTGCTTTAGCAATCCTGAGAATTAAGGTTACAGACCTTTGCCACCACTGCTACTGTGCTTTACTGGGAGCCTTTTAATTTCATTTGTTTAATGATTGGTGCTAGGGATTGCACTTAGGAATACTAGGCAGAAACTCTCTCACTGAGCTGCACCTCAGCAGACGAGAGCCTCTGTAGTGGTGAAGGCAGCAGTTGCACTAGTTTCTGCAAGCCTACATCTGACCTGCTTCTAGCTGTGACGCTTTATGCTTTTTTCAGGATCCTGATGGTGAACATGCAAGGAGAGCGATGCAAAAGGTGATGGCTGCGACTGGTGGGATGGGTATGGGACCAGGTGGCCCAGCAATGATTAATATCCCACCCAGTATCCTAAATAATCCTAACATCCCAAATGAGATTATCCATGCATTACAGGCTGGAAGACTTGGAAGCACAGTATTTGTAGCAAATGTAAGTAAATGGGAACATTCTCTAAAATAGAAAAATAAGGAGGGGTGGAAATAATGTGAAAATAGTGTGCATTTAATTTAATTTTAAATTAAATCAAAACAAATTAGAAAAATGTACAAAACACTTTATATTGATTGTATCACTGTTATACAAGTAATTTAAGTTAGACTTATGGTAGATAGCTTGTTTTCATTTTAACTAGGCCTTCTACTTTGTTCTTTTGTAACCACTGCATTTGTGGCTTCAGGATTTACCTCAGTCCTACTAGGGTCTTGTTTACTAAGGTTTTCAGATGTTTACAAAGGCAGTAGCTGGTTATGCATCCTTATTGGAGTTTATTTAGGTATAGGGAAGAATGAATAGACCATCAATATTTTCACATTTTTTTGTATCTAGAGTAAACAGTGATATTTTTATTCTCTACAAGGACAAATACTTTTAGAATAGAGTGGGTTCAGGAGTTAAAAGGGGAGTGACTTTTTGGGATTTTCAAGACAGTTTCTCAGTGGTGTTGCATTGGCTGGCCTTTGGCTCAAGAGATCTACCTGCCTTTGCTTTCTCAGTGCTGAGATTAAAGGCAGGTACCACCACCATCCTGCTGACTTTAAGTATGAGGGGGAAAGGTTGTTAAATGTGAGGAGACTGGGGCTGGTGAGATGGATCAGCGGGTAAGAGCACCTGACTGCTCTTCCGAAGGTGATAAGTTCAAATCCCAGCAACCACATGGTGGCTCACAACCATCCGTAACGAGATCTGGCTCCCTCTTCTGGAGTGTCTGAGGACAGCTACAGTGTACTTACATATAATAAAATAAAATAAATCTTTAAAAAAAAATGTGAGGAGACTATGCTGTTCCATTTAAGAGAGACAATAAATACCAGAGTTAAGGCCCAGTTCTGCAGTCCTATTTAAAAATTCTACTGAAGTTAATTTTCTTGTAAAGTCAGTCAAAGCAAGTCTTAATATAGTAAAAGAAGTGTGTCTTTTTCCCCAAAGAACTTTACCTTGAAGTTTTCACCTTCTTCTTTCACCTAGCTGGATTATAAAGTTGGCTGGAAGAAACTGAAAGAAGTATTTAGTATGGCTGGTGTGGTGGTCCGAGCAGACATTCTGGAAGATAAAGATGGGAAAAGTCGTGGAATAGGCACTGTGACTTTTGAACAGTCCATTGAAGCTGTGCAAGCAATATGTATCCTTTTATGGGAATTCAGCTCATGGCAAACAGTGCCATATACCTAGGTATATTACAACAACAAGGTAGAAGTAACTATTCACGCTATGAATGGTCTTTTCAAAGGAGTTTAGGAAATCAACCATTTATGAGAATTGAGGCTTTTATTTCTTTATAATATGGACTGGACCCTCTGTTGTCGAGAAGACATTGTTTGAAGAGATCCCTTTCCTTGTCGTAGGCTTGCCCTCGGGTTACATCTTTTTAATTACAGTGAGTAGGTCACACATAACTACAGAAATTAAACTTAGGAGACTATTACTGGTTGCTTTACCCAGAAAACATGATATTTCAGAAATACTAAAGACTCTTGGTCTGTTGAACACATAGATAACCGCTTTAACTAATTACCAGAAACATTTTGTAGTGTAAAGTCATTACTAAAACTTGATGCCTAGAGAGTTGGAATTTCTTATGAGTTCACAGAGAGGGCCTGGTAGCTATGGAGGTGTTACCTTTGCTTTAACAGTTGTTAGAAATAGCCTTAATCGTAATATCAGCTATGTTTAATGGCCAGTTGCTGTTTGATAGGCCGATGCACGTCAAGATGGTAAGTTACTAGAATCACTTTCTTTGTAATATGTTCAAGTAAGTTGGGAAAAATGTAGAATTACTAAAACTGTAGCCCTCAAACTAAACTTGTTATTTAGTAGGCTGCAGAACGATGAGTCCCTTTGCTCATGGAAGTTTTTTCTGTACATTCCTGTCTGGTTGATTATTACTGTTAACTCCTATGTTCAGGAAGCCCATTGAGTATCCTGCTTGAGCTACAAAGGATCGTTAGCATAGAACTCCAGTTTTCAAAGTACAACATATAGTGTTTGGTTAGTATAAGGAACAAATATTTGATTCAGACAGCTTTTAAAGGTCTATTGGAGTTCAGTCTTAATAAACAGTAACCCTACTATAATGTTGTCAAAGATAATTTATAAAAACAGTACTAGAAGATATTGAGGCCAGTCTGGGTTAGGATTCAAATTCAGGAATAAAATAAAAGGAGCTATAAATTTTGTTATTTGAAAGAGTTTTTTGAAGTCTTTGAATAGCTGCGCCGGGCGGTGGTGGCTCACGCCTGTAATCCCAGCACTTGGGAGGCAGAGGCAGGCGGATTTCTGAGTTCGAGGCCAGCCTGGTCTACAGAGTGAGTTCCAGGACAGCCAGGGCTACACAGAGAAACCCTGCCTCAACCCCCCGCCCCCAACAAAACAAGACAAAACAAAAGTCTTTGAAAAGCTAATGAATTCATAAGACTCAAAAAAAAAAAAAAAGAAAGAAGAAAAGAGGGGCTAGAAAGTCGGCTCAGCAGTTAATAGCACTGGCTATTCTTTCAGGAGACCTCGTTTTAGTTCCTAGCACCCACATGACAGCTCACCACTGCCTGTAAAAATAGTTCCAGCACCTTCAGACAGATACACATGTAGGGTAAAATAGCAATGCACATAAGATAAACATAAATAATAAAAAAAATGAAATGATGTTTTGAGCCTCTCTACTTATTGCCCAGGTTCTGCTCTACATACCCAATAATACAAATGTATTTTATCCTTCCTGTTGGCACAGAAGATAAAAATATGCTCCCAAATACCTCTTTGTGTTTGATATAATTATTTTGTGCCATGGCAATGTCATAGTTTATTTATATTTAACTAGTTACCTTGTTTGTTTAGTTTAAATTTTTGCTTTTTCCCTGGTGCTAGGGACTGGACACAGGGCCTTGTACGTGATAGGCAGGTGTTTTATCTCTGGGCTACATCTGCACACCTGTCTTTGTTATTATTGTTTGTCTTTTATTTCATTTTTTGTGACAGTTTTGTGTAATGTCAGCTATCCTAGAACTTGCTGTGTGTGTATCCCAGAGCTGGCCTTGAATTCCTGACCCTTTTGTGTAAGCCTCAAATATTGGGATTACAGGTGTGCAGCACACAGTACCTGGCCTCTTTGGTTCTTTGTTGTAATTGTTTCCCATCTTTTGCTATTGGTGCTCCAGTGGAGATTAAGATCTTCTTTCTTTTTCTTTTTTTTTTCCAGGATGAGAGGGCTTTACCAAAGGGAGACTTTTTTCCTCCTGAACGCCCACAGCAACTTCCCCGTGAGTATATGAATTAGATTAAATAGAAACTGTTCGAGTTAAATTTATACTTGCAGTTGTGGAAAGGTTACCCTGGGGATTCTTGTGATCTGTTTGTCCTGTCACCACCCCACACTACACAGGTTGCACTACATAGCCTTGGATAGCCTAGAACTCAAAGAGATCTGCTTGCCTCTACTTCCTAAGTGCTGGGATTAATGGTGTGCACTGTACCGTGCATGTCTTGATTAGTCATTTTCTATAGGGTTTTCAGGATAAGAAATGAGTAGAGAAATTTACAACTTAAGAGTTTTGATAGTGGCACTGGCTCAGAGGATAAAGGCATCTCATGCGAAACCTGATGACTTGAATTTAACCCCTGGCAACCACATGTTCAAGGAAGAGAATGATTCCTTCAAGTTGTTCTCTGACCTCTACTAGTGTACCAAGGCATACATGCTTTTCTGTGTGTGGTGGTCTGAGTGATAATGGCCCTCATTAGCTCATATATTTCAGTGTTTGGTTCCCAGTTAATGGTACTATTTCAAAGGACTAGGATGTGTGGCTTTGTTGGAGATAAGTCACTGGGGTGGGCTTCAAGGTTTCATAGGCCCACAATATCCACAGTTAACTCTCTGCTTTGTCTCTGTAAAGATGTTAGCTTTTAATTACTTTTCTAGCACCATATCTGCCTTTCTGTTGCCATGCTCCCTGCCATGATGGTCAGGGAGTCTAACTCCTGGAACCATAAGCCCCATATTACTCTTTTTTAAATGACTTGCCTTGGTCCTGGTATCTTGTCTTATCACAGCATTAGGAAAGTAGCACATCGTGTTTCTCTGTTGCAGACACTTTTTTAAAGAAGGGCTCTTGGATTACACTGTGATGAGGCAGGCTGCCCAGATATAGAGCAAAATTACACAGTTTGAAAGTGTTTTGGAGTAGGTGGATGGTTAAACAAGTCACAAATGGAATAAATGCCAAGTTGAGCTGGATTTTGCTGTATAGTCAGTATCCCTCCCTTTCAGGTGTATTGTAAGGACTAAAACTAATGTCCACATGAAGAAATGACATAAATGCTTAGAGCGGCGTGACTCACTAGTCAAAAAGTCAAGCCAGACTTGTTGGTAGTCTAAAGCAGGCAAATATGAGTTCAACACTGGTCTGAGTACACAGGTAGATGTTATTAAAAAGGGGAAGGGAGAATGTTGGAAGCAATCCATTAATTTATGTATAGATAACTAAAATTTGGCAAAATCAGTTGATTAGTCAAAAGGGGGTGGGGGGTGGAGGCACAATTTGGTATAGATAAACCTTGTTTCCAACTGTGGGCAATGCCCAGAACAGGTGGGTCTAAAAAGCAGAAGATAGTTCCATGGTGCTGAGGAGAGAGCTGACTGTTGTTGGGGATGAGGTTTTTAGAGTGATGAGAAAGTTAATGAAATTGTGATCATTGCTAGCTTGAAAGGGCCTGTAGCTTTAAGAATAGGTCAAAAATACAGATACAGTGATTGAGCACTTAGCAAAGGTTAGTTCAGATTACCCAGTAGCAAAAAAGGGATCAGGGAGACAAGATATGGCTTGTCTGTTGAAAGGACAATATTTCCTTATTACCTGTCTGCAAGCAGGTGGTCACTTTAACATGCTTGTTGTGGTTCTTGTTGATGCTTGTGCTAGAGGTAAAGGAGCACTGTGCCCCCAGGGAACCCATTATCCCTGGTTCTTGGTCTCTTGGTATGACTCAGAGGGTTGACCTCAGAGCTTTGAGTACATTGGAATAATAACCCTTGGTGACTTATTGGAGCTGTTGCCATGCAATTAAAAACCTCCTTGATAGATTAAGTACTTAGAGCCTGTTGTTGAGGTTTTTTGTTGTTCATTATCTTGGTTTAAGTGTCAGGCCTCAGTGGCTCTTTCCCATACCAGTCTGCATTCTTGGTTCCTTAGTTGTGTTTGTAGAGCATAGCAATGAGGATGTGCTGGGTATCAATTTAGTAATTCTTGAGGTGGTAGCACACATCTGTGATACCAACATTCAGAGGGTGGAGACAAGATGATCTCAAGTTGGAGGCCAGCCTTGGGCTGCATAGTAAGACCTTGTTTTTAAAAGAAGGTGGCAAAGAGGGCAGGGGAGAGAGAAAGGTTAGATTTCTTTAGGGGGGGAAAAAAACTGGGATGGGTCTCGGGCAGAGACATGTGGATCTTTGTAAGTTTGAGGCCAGAGAGGGCTACATAGTGGTACTATATATATTATTTTATTTGTTTCTTTAGTGCATTCATTTTGTGTGTGTATGTCTGTGTCTCTGTGTATATGTTAATGTGCAGATGCTTGAAGGTCATAGGACAACTTGAATGCGCCAGCTTTCTCTACCATAGGTTCTGGAGGTAGAATTCAGGATTGGGAGTAAGGTCCTTAACTCTTGAGTCATCTTGCCAGCCTGTGAACTGACTTTTAGCTGCCCTTGTTGTGTAGGTACATATTACATACTCCAGTCTGACTGTATGTAAAAAGCTGCACCTTCATAAAGAGGGACACTCACAGGCATGCAGGTGTATAGGTGTTGAAGTCAAGTCAGGCTCTGGGCTTGCTTGGTCTAGGGATAAAGCATGGCAGCTAGAATATACCAGTTGTCTGAGGGTCACCATATTTTCAGAAAGGGAAGCCATATTCTTGACTTTCTCTGCTTCTTTCAGATGGACTTGGTGGTATTGGCATGGGATTAGGACCTGGAGGTCAGCCTATTGATGCCAACCACCTGAACAAAGGCATTGGAATGGGAAACCTAGGACCTGCAGGTGAGAATTGTAGCGGGGATAAATGGGGAAAATTGACTTTATTAAAAGCCACTATTAGTGCAGTTGAAATGTGGAGATTTTCAAATATGATTAATGCAATTTCAACAAAATCCCCTTTCACCTCAGCCTCGTGTGCACGAAAGCAGTATTGTTTTTATTGAGTTGAATGTTTTTAAGCCACTGTGCCTCTTCATCTCAGTCATGATGACTTTGGAGTGGACAAGGTAGAGAGTTGGTCTTACTCAAGGTCACACTGAGTAACAGTGCAGCCCATTAACTGCAGAACCACAGCTCTACCATTGGTGCTTTAAGCCTGTTCAGAAGACCATTTTGCACCTGATGTTGACAGACTTTTTCCATAAGTATAAGCATTGATAAAAGGAATTTGAAAAGCTTTTATGAATGACAAAGCTCATGGGTCACAAGGAAAAATGGATAGTGTCTTTGTTTAGGAAGACAAGGAAAACATGAGTGAAAGCTTAGCTGTGTGTTTAAGTTTCTGTGCACTATATTTCTGTGCCATTAAGACATATTTCATTCTTTTGGATCTGGACTTGGACTTTTCATTTGAAACGCTGATGTGGATGCTCTGCGTCAGCACTGTCACTCTTGCACATCCCTGATATCACGGCTCTACCAGCCTTAGCACACTTTATTTGATTGGGGCTGAGGGAGGGACTATTTGTAGCTCAGAAACTGCTTTATTATTATTTAAATTTTTGCTTTTAATGTTTATTAAACATCTTTCTATTCTACAACATTTTAAAACAGTAACTACATAGTTTGTGTCTGATTTTTATATTTAATGTTGTCTAGCTTGGTCATTTAATAAAGATTATGTGGACTCCAATTTTAATCCACATTTAAACTTACTCTGTTAAAAGCTTTTGTTTAAAATACAGTCTTGACAGTTGAAATAGTGGCTATCCCACCTTTGAAATGTAGTAACATCAAAGTTTTTTTTTTTAATTCATTGGTTTGGAATTTTGTGCTTTTAAAGTTTAAGTATTACTGTTTTGATTTAAAGTATGTTTGCATTGACTTTCTCTTTTAAAGGAATGGGAATGGAAGGCATAGGATTTGGAATAAATAAAATTGGAGGTAAGAAATTTAAAATAAAGTAATATGTAATCAAAGTGTTTAACCCTCATTTTCCTTATCTTTTGAAACCCTGCATGTGCATTCTTCTTTTGGTTTCTAGAAGTCTGAGTCTAAGAATTACTTTATTTTATTTGTCTATCATTCCAGTGGGTATCTGTAGCCTTGGCTCTGGCTTTCTCTCTAACTAGCTCTGTGACCTTGGGCAAATTTCTTTTTTTTTTTTTTTTCCCTTGTTCTGGTCAACCCCGCTCGCTCCGGTCGGCTTGCTCGCTCCGGATGGCCCCGCTTGCTCTGGACAGCCCCCGCTCGCTCTGGTTGGTCTCTCCGGTCCAAGGATTCGTTTTATTATTATTCTTCATAATTACACTGTAGCTGACTTCAGACGCACCGGAGGAGGGCGTCAGATATCATTACGGGTGGTTGTAAGCCACCATGTGGTTGCTGGGATTTGAACTCATCACCTTCGGAAGAGCAGTCGGGTGCTCTTACCCGCTGAGCCAGGGCAAATTTCTTTATCTCTCTGTGTTCTTGCTTGTGTATTCTTGAGGGGGTTGAATCAAACCAAGTTTTTAAAAAGGAAGTCAACTTTTTTCCTCACCCTAAAGCTCTAAAACTTTGTATATTCATAATGTAATGTCAAAAGTGAAATATAAAAACAGTTTTCCTTGCCTGATGAATGTGAGCAGGCTTGTTGGGATGACATAAAATACTTTTCTTATAGGCATGGAAGGACCCTTTGGTGGTGGTATGGAAAACATGGGGCGATTTGGATCCGGGATGAACATGGGCCGAATAAATGGTAAGAATGGCATTTCTTCCTGCTTGTGTCTTATCTACCCTTTGATAGTTGAGGACTTCTTGTCCTTTTGTCCCATTTCTGGTTTTCCACTTAATCATATACCTGGTGATGAAGAGATGTAGGAAGGCTACATTGTCAGTAATGCAGAGACAGAGGTTTACATTTCCAATGAACTGAGTTTTGTTCTCAGGAGTCCACATGGTTGAAGAAAACTTGAATTCTGCAGGTTGTCCTAGGGTAACTTGGCACATGCACATCTAAACAATGGAAAAATCCTAGCCCAGCCTGCTTCCGCATCTCTAATTGTTTACTTCCTTGAAAGGATAAGTCTGTGAACTGCGTGCAAGCACACTTACAGTTCTACACTAAAAGGTACATACTACACAGTACCAATTTGCCTGATGTTCCTGAGGAGTGAAATAATACTGTTTTTATTTCCTCTCAGTCTGGGCTTAGAACCCAGTGCCTCATGCATGTCAGACAAACATACCATGGATTTCTACTCTCCTGTCTATCCAATACTACTGGATTTTCCTCTAACTTCTCAGTAGAGAAGAAAAGCAAAGTGAAGCTGGGTGGTGGTGGTGCACGCCTTTAATCCCAGCACTTGGGAGGCAGAGGCAGGTGGATTTCTGAGTTCGAGGCGAGCCTGGTCTACAGAGTGAGTTCCAGGACAGCCAGGGCTACACAGAGAAACCCTGTCTTGAAACCCCCTGCCACCCCCAAAAAAAGGAAAAGCAAAGTGATACACATTTGAGTCTTGCATGAGAGAGATGGATGTATATGTACAAGAATAAAGTAGATAGTGGTAGAAGTCATACAAGACTTTTTTTTTTAATGTTTATTTTATGCGTATGAGTGAGGGCCTGTGTATATGTATACCATAAGCATGCCTGTTGCTTTTGAGATCAGAGGAGGCTACTGGAACCCCCAAAACTAGAACAGACAGTTGTGAGCCTATGTGAGTACTAGAAACCAAACCCAGTTTGTCTGCTCTTAACCACTGAGCCATCTCTCCAGCCCCATGAAAGACTATCTTGGGCAGGTATTAAATGTGGTTGGCCTTTCCCTCACAGAACTTCAACATTTTTAAGACATTGCAAAGGATAGGATGACAAATAGCTCTCAACAATATTACAGTGATAAAAAGAACAAATGGATAGAAGTTTGTACCCAGGTATATCTCTTCATTTGGTTTGCGCATCCTTTGCCTCATGCTTGCCAGACATGTGACCTTGGCCAAGTTACTAAAGGGATTTTAGCCTCTTTATGAAAAGGCAGCAGTGGCTATGAGTAATCAGTGATATAATAGCTTTTTTAAAAAAGGATTTATTATATGTAAATACACTATAGCTGTTTTCAGACATACCAGAAGAGGGCATCAGATCTTATAACAGATGGCTGTGAGCCACCATGTGGTTGCTAGGAATTGAACTCAGGACCTTTGGAAGAGTACCTTCCATCATTGCCATTCTGTTATCCCTCTCACCTGTGTGACAAAGATATCAACTATTCCTGTCCTGAAGTGTCTATGAAGTTACATGACAACAGGAACAGGTCCTGTTCTGACCTGGATGGAATCATTACCTTTAGGCCTTGCTACTGTTAATTAATACTATTGCTTTCTAATTAATACTATTTACTTGAATTCCCTGCCACTACTTGTGACCAAACACAAAGGAGTAGAACATTCTGTCCCAAAGAAAATAGTGAAGGTGAATTTTCAGAGTAATGGCCTGGATTGCTTTGGGTTTCCTTCGGTTTTTTATCTGTTATCCCCTTCCTACACATTGTCTCTTTCCAATCATAGCAGTAGATCTTTGCCCTTCTTGGTTCTTTAAAAATAGGTTTGTGGTCCTTGATCTTGGATGCAATTGAAAAGATGATAGCTATGAGTGGCCAGGTGATTGGTCTGATGAGTAGGTGTGTGAAAGCTTTTGTTTTCAGGCCCTAGGCAGCTATATCAGCAACACATGAAGTATGGGAAGACTTAGAAAAGATTGTTCTTTACAACCAGTAGATAATCTATGCTGAAAGCAAAAATGTAGGGCGACCATTGAAGTTGATGACTTGGAGGCCTAGAGATTTGGTACAGTTAGTTGGCATCTGCATGAGGGCGGGGATGGGGTGTCTATGAATATCTCTGGAAAGTTTGGCAGTTTCAATTTATTGAGTATATTTTCCCACATAGCAGAAGACTTAGGAGAATGTACACTTTTAATCTCAGCACTCAGGAGTCAGAGATAGTTGGATCTCTGAGTTCCAGGACAGCCAAGGCTACACAGAGAAACCCATCTCAAACAAACAAACAAAAAAAGATAAAAAACAAGGTGTTTGGGGGCTGCGGGGAAGGGATTATATTCCTTTTCAAAGATGTCCTTATATGACATACAAGGTGAAACTTGCCTACCGTGAAAAGTAAAAGAAAGATAATAAAATGGGTATTTTCTTGTTAAATATTTTCATATATATACTTATATATGCTTTATCAAATGTTAAGATGGTTCTTTTGCAAAATAATAAGAAATAGAACACAGCTGTAGCATGCAAGTTATGTGTGTGTGTTTTGCTTTATAAATATTTATTTTATTCTTTGGCTATATTTTAATTTCTTCTAGACAGGGTTTCTCTGTCTGGCCCTGACTGTACTGGGACTTAACTCAGTAGACCAGGCTGGCCTTGAAGTACAGAGATCACCACCTGCCTCTTCCTCTGCCTCCTCTTTCATAGGGTTCAGATAAAGATGTATGCTACCACTGCCTAGTTTCTAAGCCTACAAATCTGTGCTCTAAGAAAAAAAAAATCCGTTAGTAAACTTCAGTTTCCAGGACGCTTTATCATTTCTTTTGAAAGCCCTCTTCCCTTCTAATTCTGACCTGATGACCTTAAGTACACATTAGGACAGTGAGCAAAACTTTAATGATAAGATACTTCTGTTGTGGACATTCTTAGTAAGTGTCAGTATTCTATGAACCCCAAATAAGCCCTGAATGAGTCTCAGGTGTCCATGTAGCAAGGTTGAGCATTTTCAGATGAATGCCGACTTGATAAAAAGCTTCCATTTCCTGTGTATTTTGTTGCCCAAGAAGCAGTGTTGATTTCCAGCTGCAATGGGGAAACCAGGTCTAATAACAATACTTCTGTATCCAATGTAATACAAATTATTATTATTATTTGTTTGTTTGTTTTTCGAGACAGAGTTTCTCTTTGTAGCCCTGGTTGTCCTGGAACTCACTTTATAGACCAGGCTGGCCTTGAACTCAGAAATCCTCCTGCCTCTGCCTCCCAAGTGCTGGGATTAAAGGCGTGCACCACCACGCCTGGCTACAAATTATTAATCACAAAGGCTTGCGACAATCTCCATCTGGGGACAGCTAGGAGACACAGAAACACAGAGTGGGTGCAGCATACAGAGGCCAAGGCAGGATCTTCTTTCTCTCTTTTCTTTTGAAGGCCATGTTCTTTGTTATGGCCAGGACCTTAACACAGAAGTACCTAGCTTTCCTGCCTTTTCTGGTAGGCAAGCTTCAGCTTCATTCTTGCTATTTCAACACAGGTGGACCTGTATACAATGCCCTTAAACAACACAGCAGCATGAGCTTTCCATTCTAACTGATATACTTCATAGCACCACACTAAGTTTACCTTTTGTCTCCAAAAGCGATTAATCAGGAATGTCTTTTGTCTGCCAGGTCCTATGGAACTGGGTCTTTGGCTCACACCCCTCTAAGCTTGCTGGGTCTGTGCTTAAGCTGGGAGCCAAGTAGCCATTCATTCTCCCCTTTATTTTCCCACATGCCCAGCATGATAATTATTCTACTTATCTCTTCATCACCAATCAGGGTACATTTAAGTGTCTTCTCTCAGTTCCTTGCAAATACTGTGTCCATTATGTTATACATTCCTGCAGAGGTGATGCCCAGGGTGACTTACTTAACCTCTACTCCCTTAGAAACACCACACAGTAGTGGATGTTTCCCAACTAAAAGGAGATGTCAGAGTCTGTAGGAACAGCTCTGTGGACCTCAGGAGGGGCAAAGGTTACCTGGGTGGTATTCTTTCCGGACCATCAGGTGCCTGCCATTGGCAAGTATGCTCTAAGATTGCTATAGCTACATGGCAGAATAGAGCATGGCACAGTCATGTGGTCCTAAGAGATGGCCACAGAAAGTGTATCTGCTTATGTATGTCATCCTATAAAGATTTCCCCTGTGGTCTGGTTTGCAAATCATTATGACTGCTGGGAAGTCCAGCTAGCATATTTGATGTATTTTAAGGACTCATGATAGAAGTTAAAGCTTTGGATTTCTTTTCTTTTCTTTTTTTTCTTTTCTTTTCTTTTCTTTTCTTTTCTTTTCTTTTCTTTTCTTTTCTTTTCTTTTCTTTCTTTCTTTCTTTTTGAGACAGGGTTTCTCTGTGTAGCCCTGGCTGTCCTGGAACTCACCCTGTAGACCAGGCTGGCCTCCAACTCAGAAATCTGCCTGCCTCTACCTCCCAAGTGCTGGGATTAAAGGTGTGTGCCACCACCGCCTGGCAAGCTTTGGATTTCTAAGGAGGGTATTAATAGTAGCAGAAGCAAACTTAAGGAGGCCATCGGCCAGCAAGCAACAGTGTTTTCTCTATGGGACAGTGGGGCAGGGAGATAATTCTTTGTCACCACCACATACTGCCTACTCATTGGGTGCTCAAAGTCCTCACCTCCTGCTCTGTACAGGTACTTTGAATTACTTTGTGATGCGGAGAAGAAGAGTCCAATGCAGGTTCCAGGACACCTGAAGAATCCTTGGTTTCCTGCCCACTGAGCAAGTCTCAGTACTAAGAGTGTCCAGACCACGTTTAGAAAACTGCTACTGAGAAAGGGTTGAGGGCCTCCTCTTTGTTCTCTTTGCTGGACAGATTTGCAGGCACCTCTGTAAACTAGGCCTTACTCAAAAGTTACAAGGAGTCCTAGCATTGTGACTTTCCTGTTTTTTAAAATGATGTTATATATATGTTTCTCAAACCTGTTCCCTTTTCTTAAAATATATATACTTTTAGGACATAATGAGCAGGTTATAGCACAATTTGGCTAATTATTTTTTCTTCCTGATTTCCTTAGAAATCCTAAGTAATGCACTGAAGAGAGGAGAGATCATTGCAAAACAGGGAGGAGGTAGGAATCACTTAGCTTGATGTTCTGTGTGTTGTTGTTGTTGTTGTTGTTGTTGTTGTTAGAACGAGCACTTAATGGGAAGTCAACAGTAATGTGACAAAGATGGGCTATGACACAGGTTACCCAGGGTGGTATCAATTGTTGCCTTTTCCTTTGTGGCTTATGACAAGTGACAAAACTCACCTATAAAATGGGGGGAGGAGACTAATAGTTACAACCTCTGAAGGCTATAAAAAAGCCAGTGCTGTAAAAAGTCTTAAAACTGAAAAGTGCACCGCCTAATGCAAGACAAATGTTTGTTGGAAGCCGCATGCAGGCCCAGGGTGCATTGAGGGTTGCAGACATTTTGGTATATGATCCTTCCATGATAGTTTTGTGAGCACTTGGAATTAAATGTACTATGAAGATTTAAGAGAGTGAGTGGTGTGTGTGTGTATGCAAGTGGAAACCAGAGGCAGCAGATCTCTTGAGAGTTAGAGCTTCTTGGTGGTTGTAAGTTGTAAGGTGTGGGTCTTGGGAA
Source organism: Mus minutoides (assembly GCA_902729485.2). Taxonomy (NCBI): domain Eukaryota; kingdom Metazoa; phylum Chordata; class Mammalia; order Rodentia; family Muridae; genus Mus; species Mus minutoides. The sequence continues at coordinate 187,183 of LR750687.1, read as the reverse complement.
CTGAATGAATTCTGGTACTTTGCAAAAATAGTAAGTGCTCTTAACTGCAAAGCCAGCTCTCCAGCCCTTAACCTTACCTTTTAAAGCTTACCCACTCCACTTTCCCTTTTTCCCTAATCTTTGAGTTTGGCTTTCCCATGGCAGCCCACTTGCCAGGCATTTCTGTAGGATTTTTGCCAAATTCTTTCCTGGGTCTGCTGCTGTGGACATATATTACTATATTGCCAGCATCATTACTATACTCTGTGTTGAGCCAGCAATTATTTTCCCCTTGCAAATGTGAAGAAGTTACTTTGTGAACTACTTCTGTTCTGAAATGCTATTCTTGACGTTGTGCTTGGATTTTGCCAGCCAGTGTGCTACAATTCAGCCACAGAAGTGAGCACAGAAAGATGAGTTGATTTGTGCCAGGTCACATAGCTTTGGCCAGTTATATACTGTTAGAAAAATTGCTGAGTGATCTTTTGTAAATGTGCACCTTGTGTCAGTAGTAGGCCAGCTGTGTGCTAGACTGCTATGCTGAGAAGTGGGCACTGTGAAACTTCAGTTTTGAGCTCTGCTTTGGTTAAGTGGTGATAGTCAGACCTTCCCTGTCTAGGAAGGGAAGGTCTAGGTTTGCAAGCATTACGGATAAGAGTCATCATGCACTGGCCTCTGACCCTCAGCCTCTTCCAGAATTGAACTTGCCATGCTGTCAGCATCTTCCAAAGCCAATGAAGTAGCTATCAATTTCTCTTATAGAAGGAAAGGTTCCAGAAAATGATCAGTTTGTATGCTTGTGTATATTGAGGGTCATTTTTGTTTTATCTTCTGCTTACATGGCTGTGTGATTATTTTGTGCCCTGGAAGCACTAAGGAATTGCAGCCATAGTGGCCATCAGCAGGGCATTTTAAGAGGGACAGGTTCTCTCAACTTGAAGGTTGTAAGTGACTTTGAATTGTCTCCTGTCAGTTACCCTGAGTATGAAGTTTTCTGTGTTTTTGTTTGTTTGTTTGTTTGTTTATTTTCTGTGGTTTTTTAAGAGTATTCGTAATGTCTGCTGATGGGGAGACTACAAAGGTTTTTAGGAATTGAAGTATGACTACTCATAGCCAGTATGGAGGTGAAGTTTTATTCCTTCTAAATTTTATTGTGAAATTTTTACCTGTGCTGTGTAGTGGAAAGGATTATTGTGTGGATTTCAATGTGAAAACATTTGAGAGTTTTTTTAAATAGTAAATTACTTTGAGCATGACTTCCTGATTTGTGGTTGAGCTTAGGATCTGAAGTGCCCAGCCAGGCATATATTGGCATATGAACATCTACATAAGTCTCTGACTTCCACTTGTGCTTTTTATTCCTGTTTCAGGTGGAGCTGGAGGCAGTGTTCCTGGGATTGAGAGGATGGGCCCTGGCATTGACCGCATTAGCGGTGCTGGCATGGAGCGCATGGGCGCAGGCTTAGGCCATGGCATGGATCGAGTGGGCTCTGAGATTGAGCGCATGGGCCTGGTCATGGACCGCATGGGCTCAGTTGAGCGCATGGGCTCCAGCATCGAGCGCATGGGCCCACTAGGCCTTGACCACATGGCCTCCAGTATTGAGCGCATGGGCCAGACCATGGAGCGCATTGGTTCTGGTGTGGAGCGCATGGGTGCCGGCATGGGCTTCGGCCTGGAGCGCATGGCCACACCCATTGACCGTGTGGGCCAAACCATTGAGCGCATGGGCTCTGGTGTAGAGCGCATGGGTCCTGCCATTGAACGCATGGGCCTAAGCATGGATCGGATGGTGCCCACAGGCATGGGGGCCAGCCTGGAGCGCATGGGTCCTGTGATGGATCGGATGGCCACCGGCCTGGAGCGCATGGGCGCCAACAACCTGGAGCGCATGGGCCTAGAGCGTATGGGAGCCAACAGTCTTGAGCGCATGGGCCTGGAGCGAATGGGCGCCAACAGCCTGGAACGTATGGGCCCTGCCATGGGGCCAGCATTGGGCGCCGGTATTGAGCGAATGGGCCTGGCCATGGGTGGAGCCGGAGGTGCTAGCTTTGACCGAGCCATTGAGATGGAGCGGGGCAACTTTGGAGGAAGCTTCGCAGGTTCCTTTGGCGGAGCTGGAGGCCATGCACCTGGAGTAGCCAGGAAGGCCTGCCAGATATTTGTGAGAAATGTAAGTGGTTCTTTAGTGGAATTTCTTGTGGTTGTTGTGAAGTGGGGATGCTAGTGGACTGAGGGATGCAGACTGGAGAGGGAAGTTTGATGAAGGGAGAACTGGGCAGTATGGGTGGTACAGCTTGCCTGTCTCCAGAGTTGAGCTGGAGGTGAGGGGTTACTGGAAGAGCAGTAGTCTTAGTGCCAGGCATGGTGGTCCATTCCTTTAATTCCAGCACTCTAGAGGCAAAGGTGAAGTGGCACTCTGAGATCCAGTCTAACAAGAGCTACCAAGTGAGACACTGTCTCAAATACAAAGAAACAAAAATACAAGAGCCTGGCATTTGCCTGTGATATGCCAGGTTAGGAATAGACTGAGCTCTAAAGGTCTGTGGTTTCTGATCCCTTGGCTTGAGGAGCACTTCAGTCTTGGCACAGTGATTCTGAGAAAGGTAGCTGTGCTTGAGTTATGTATTGTCACCAAATTGTTAGTTGTGCCACTTAATAGCCTAATTCTACATAGACTTGTTTTGTTCCCTGCTGATTGTTTTAAAGAGGTCAGGAAGTGAGGAATTTTGGGGAGTTGGAGGGATTACTGAGGATTAAATCTAGGGCTGTATACATACGAGGCAAATCACTGTGTGCCCCATAAGCTGCACACCCAGCCTAAGTGCCTTCAGGTCATGTTCGCGTGTCTGTTATAATGTCTGCATTAAGACTTTGTCGTATCACAGATTAGTCTGCCTCTTTCTTTCCTCAGCTCCCATTTGATTTTACATGGAAGATGCTAAAGGACAAATTCAATGAATGTGGTAAGTGTTTAAAATAGGCTCTCTGTGCTTTCCTGTGTTGTGGCTTGTTGATGCTGTTGAGTTGGAGCCGTGAAGCTTCTTTCCTAGTCTTGACAACCACTGTCCATGGGCTCTAAAGCAACCATGGCCTTGCCATTGTTCTGCCTCTGCGGGTGTCCAGGCAGGTGTTGGGTGTCCTGGTATGTGTCATGCTGTGTGCTCATTTCATCCTTGCAGTTCTTTTCTAGTTAGTTTTTGGAAGCAGATTCTCTTGCCTCTGCCTTGCATTTGCTGGAACTATAGGTGAATGCTACCACTCCTGCTTTTTTCAGAGTTTCTGAGAGGAGGCAGTATTGTCATCTTTTTACATAAGAGTCAGCAAAGCAGTAGTCCTACGGTCACAGACTTGTAAACACAAAAGTACATTTAAGAAAAGTTGATTTCCTCCATTAAATTCATAGCTGGTTTGGTTCCTCAAAGAACTCATGTTCAGCAGTTGTGGATCTGAGCACACAGTATGGGGTGAAAGTCTCTGGTTCCACAACACGAGGCAACCTTTCTGGAAAGCTTCTTTGATGACCAGGATGCAGTCTTTTCCCTGCTCGAATTGCACCTCTCGGCTAAACCAAGATGTGGGTGGCTGCTGGGTCAAGATACCTGTTTCTTGTTTCTTCCTGCAGAAATGGCTCACATTCCAATGTTCTTGGTTCTTTCCTTGATTCTTTGGGATAAGCTGTAGAGTCAAAGCCAACCTTCTTTTCTAGTCCCATCATTCTCTGAATTGCAATTTTCACAACAGTCAATATTGTAACTAGATATTCTAAAAACTGGGAATGGAATGTGTCACTCTCCCCACTTCTGAGAAAATGCAAATCCAAAAGATTCTGAAAACTTGGTTCCATTTCTCTCCTGCCCTTGAACATGAATCATATGTTCAGATATAGTCTCTGCTTTCCTGCCAGAAAATTCTCTCTGCCCCTTTACTTTTTTCCTCCCCCTTTTCTCTTTTTGAGATAGGCTCCAAAGACCTTATGTAGTCAAGGATGACCTTAAACTCTTCGTTGTATTTTTTGGGGGTGGGGGAAGGGGTGTAGATTGGGCCTCTTAAAACTCATATGGGCCCTCACTATATAGCTGGAAATAACCTTGAACTTGTAGTCTTCTTACTTCTACCTCCTGAATGCTCGGATTACAGAGGTAGCCACCCTGCCTGGTTTGTACAAATAAATGCTGGGGCTCAACCCAGGGATTTTGTGCATGCTAGGCAAAGTGCTGTGCCCACTGAGCTGCATCTTTAGTGACCCTGAATTCTTGATTCTTCTACCTCCAACTTCCAAGGGCTGGGATTACAGGTGAGATACTTTTCCCTCTTTTCTTCTGTCTTGTCATTCCCTTTTGAGCCTGGGCCTTGCCAGGTAGCTCCAGACTGGCCTAGAACTCAAAATCTTGCTTTAGCTTCCCAATTACTGGGATTGCTGGTGTGTACCATTGTGTCCTACTCTGCTAGGAATGTTTTGATGAATTTATACTTATTATCTTTCAGAACTTTATCATGAGAAGCCACTGGAATGTCATCTCTCCCCAAGCCATTAGTAGTACTAAAATTATGGGCCTTAACAGTACTAATGTGTCTCTGACTCTTACTTTATTATAGACCCATTTCTTTTGTGCTTGACACATACCTGGGTACATAATCATCATATAGGTCCATAAGCTACCCACTAAGTATACCTGTCTTACAGAACCATCATATTGGTAATGGCCTTGTGACAAGAGGGTTGTATATCTAAAGTTGGCTCCACAGTTCCCTCTCTCTGTAACTTGCTGGAGCATAAGGACAAACATTTGAAGCCATTTGGCAGGTTCTTCACAGCAGGTTAGGCTGTTGTCATGCTCGGAGAACAATGGCAATGTAGTGGAGGGGGCTGTAGTTGCTGGTGCTGCCATACGTGGTGTTCTAAGCATTCACTTCATACGCAAGGGTCTCTCCTTTTTGACTATGTCACCGAAATCCAACAGGTGATCTGGACTGAGTGGAGCCCAGACTGAGGCTAAGCTCTGGGTTTGCCTGATGCGTGTGGTCTCTTCTTCCCTCCCTGTGCCAGGCCACGTGCTGTACGCCGACATCAAGATGGAGAATGGAAAGTCCAAGGGGTGCGGTGTGGTTAAATTTGAGTCTCCAGAGGTGGCTGAGAGAGCCTGCCGGATGATGAATGGCATGAAGCTGAGTGGCCGAGAGATTGATGTTCGAATTGATAGAAATGCTTAAGCAGTTGCCTTTTTTAAACATCAATACCAGACCTCTGAATTTGTATTTTTTCTTGTTAACCATTTTAATTTGTTGGCTGGATGTATAAAGATGTTTAAAAAATTCAGTTGCTTTTTGGGGTAATTTGAATTAATTTTTTAATGATTGGGGTTCCATTTGACTGTTTGCATTGAGATTGCAATGTGCGCAATTTTTTTTGTAGTTGTGGCATCTTGTTGACATCGAATATGACTTTGATAATAAATACCAGTTCCTGAAAATGGCTTGCCTTTTTTGTTTTTGTGTATTTTGTAGAGGTGGCCATTTAAGATCTGCAGAGCTGTCAACACCAGGGATCTCACCCTCATTGTTACTTGTGTGTGGGCCCCAAGGTTTGAAGAGAGATCCTGGTTATACACTTATTAGTAAAGATTCTAGAAGGTCGTCATTTTCCTAGGTGTGATAATAGCAATCCTGAAATATCTTAGAGCAATCCTGAAAGTCTTCCTGTAGCTTTATTCTGTGAGTCCCAGCTCACTTCACTTTGGCTTTTCTTTGTTCAAGCCCACTGAGAATGTCACTGTTTGGGGCATACTTCATAATGATGTCTTGTTAGGCAGGAGCCCCACCATAGACTCACTCTCTTGGCAACACAAATGTTTGCAGCCTACAAGGGGCTTTTGGATGCAGCTACTAGTCATCCAAGTTGTGTGTGGCTGTATCCTCTCATCATCTCCTTTCAATTGGGAGGGTAACTGATTTCCCTCCCTCCCCCCACTTTTGGTGCCAGGCATATGCCTGTGTTCTCCTGTATGTGCCAGTTAGGAAGAAGAGAAAAGACAAGAAACAAGGATATTTTAAAGAGGAATTTTATATAAGCACATGCCTTTGGGTGTCTGTTTGCCAGGCTGGGATCCCGGGCTCCTGAGTGAGCAGTGGCTGGACTGTTGGTCTTGGAACCCACTTATCTGCTGTTCCATACTGTCACCGAGGAAATGGTTGCATGTCCAGAGGGTCTACAGAGAAGGATGAATTTCAAGTGACCCTGTGCCACAGAGGCATGATACAAAGCATCTCTATGGGGAATCACTGTACATACCCCCAAAGCTGACGTCATCATATACCTCTGTTTCCCTGGCAGAGAGAGCATGATATAGTCAGCAGAGGCCAACCCTGGTGTTCCCCATTCCACCCAGGCAGGACCAACACTTACAAGGGCAGCAATGCAGTTCTGGGCACATAGCCATCTGCAGGAGAGAATGAGTAGAGTGGATTCTCCGCCCCAGCACCCCTCCTTTCTCTAGATGTAGGCCAAACACACTTACACTTGCCCTTGGGGTCCCGGCAGAGCATCTCATCCTTGCTAGTGAACTCGATCACCTCTAGGATCTCTCCACGCCGGATGCCCAGGTGCTTGCCACCCCCACGCCGGGTCTTGGCGTTGGGGTCAATCATCATCTTTGTGTGAATCACAATCTCACCTTCAAACTTGGAGAACATCATGTTAAGACTTAACTTCTGCTGTTAGTTTGGTTTCTCCCTCAGGATGGAAGTCCTGGGTCCTAGATACCAGTCCTCCCAGAATTCTTTACTCCATGTTCTCACCTTAAACTTCTTTCTAAATTCTCTCTCAGCCTTTTCTGCCTTTCTGATCTGTTTCAGCAGCTTGGGGTCTGTAGCTGGCAGCTGCTGTGGCTGAGTGGCCTTCTTCCTGAAAGACCCAGGTATTTGGAGTATTTATGAGCAAGAATTAGCCCCATCAGAGTACCAGAGCTCAGCCCAACACCTTAACACCCCATTTGCCTTGTGTACCTGAGCTCTGGCTCCTGTTGAGGCCATCTGGTGGCTTGCTGGGTAGACTGCATTTCATCTGAGAGCATTGGACAGAGTCAGGACAAAGGCCCCCAGCTGTATACCTCTACCCTAGTGACTTGTGAGATGATCCTACCCACTCTGGGTTTTCAGTGATCCCTGAATCTCAACCACTTTTCTCTACCTTTCTCATTAGTTCTTGTGGGTAAGGTTCACTTTGGTGAGGAAAATAAAGGCTGAGAAGTTGGTCAGCTGTCTAAGGCTACCCAGCTAGTAAAATTGTAGAGGTGGGATGGATTTGTGGGGTGGGCCTTTTTGTTATGTAGACCAAGTTACCCTGGAATTCAGATCTATCTACCTTCTCCTTGAGTACTGGGATTAAAGGTGTAGCCACCATGACCAGCCTATAAGTTGTAGGCTTTGGGAGCCATTTTGCTTCTGCCTCCCAGAATATAGTGGAAGTTATAAGATTTAGATTCAGAGCTAAAAACAGGCATTCTCTTCTGGCATCCACTGCTTGCCTCTGAGGAGTAGGCCAGGGTGGGGTTCTTAGCCTGAACCTTCTGATGCTGATGCTGAATGGCCCTTTTCCCAGGGGGGCTAACTTGTAAGTAAGCCAGCAGTAAGCCAGGCTTCCAGAGTGAGTCCAACTGTTAGCAGAGTGTTTGCATGCCAATCTCTTGAAACCTGAGTGAGTGAAGGCCTGAATCAAAAGCCTCGGTTTGTTAGTGACCCAAATGTCACTGTGGACATTTCAGACTGTCTTTTCTGATGAGCAGCCCACAGAGGGGGTATCAGTGCACCACTTGATGTCCACTCCAGCAGATACCTGGTTCCTACCTAGAACCTATACTGCACCTGCTTCTCTCATCTGCCTCAGCCTTGTGTGGTCTCACAGAAGCAAACTTGACTGTGGTCCTGGGTTATCCTACAGCTTGTTCTGAGCAGGCCACTGAAAGTCTGCCCTTTTTTGGTCTGCACATATCCTGGAAAGGCTGAACCCTGCCTATCCCCCAGTTGAGTCCCCAGCTGAACAAAGAGGTGGGCTGTCATGCTTCAAAGGAACCCAAGTGTAGGAGGGAGAAGCTAATGGTTTTGGGCCACTCTGGTACTAGATAGATCAATGAAATGCTCAAAGCAGCCTTTAAGAGGCTCTGTATCCAGAGGAAGGCTCACACCATGTTCCACTGAAAGAAACTCAAAGAAGTCTGATATATTTTATCATGATCTTGAAGAAAGGTGGATAAAGACTGGGAGGATTACTAAAATCATTGGGGGCCAGGGGTGTGGTCTATTTAGGAAAAGCAGGTCCTTGGAAACAGTAGTCAAGGCTCTAACCAGCCTCTGCAAAGCCCTATCAAAAAACCAACCCAACCCCCCATCCTCCCCCAAAAAACAAAAAAACTCAGAGTATCTTCTCAATGGAAGCATGAGGGGGCAAGGTAAGAAACTACCACCAGCTCTTAAGAGGCAGAGTCTTTAAAGTTCAAGGACAGCCTGGTCTGCAGAGTGAGCTCCAGGATGGCCAGGACTGTTACACAGAAACCCTATCTCAAGAAATAAAGAAGAACTAAAGGAAGTATTGCAAATATTGTCATAGTTCTACCATGACAGGCAAACAAAAGGGACCCAGGAAGGAGCAAGGGCAGGAGAACCTGAAGGCACCTGGCTTTGTATGAGGACCTCCAGCTGGGACTGGGAGAGCAAGTGTATCTCAAAGCCTAGAGTCCCTCCTAGGAGGCCCAGTAAGACAGTCGGTCGGCTGGAATCCCAACAGATGGAATCAACTGGTTGATCTAGTCTTAGATATTTGAACTTGGTAATGGGGTACCTCCTTGGCTGTAGCTTCAGGATCAGCAGTTTTCTCATAGAAACTCATGTTGCCATGAGGCACCAGTCCTGGAGCCTCCAGCCTAAACTCCTGATTCCAGGGGTACATCTTGCTGGAGCATCCTCCTAGGATGGGCTGCAAGGAACCGCATGGCTAGGATTTGCTTTGCTTTTGTTGCAAGGTTTCATGTAATCCAGGTTGGTCTTGATTGCTAAGTAGCCAAGGTTGATCATCCTGCCCACTTCTAAATGCTGAAGTTACAGGTGTGCATTATAATTAATTGTACCCAGCTTTGCAACCTAATGCCTTACTCTGCCATGAGTGCTAGGCTTTATAAAGGGAACATTCCATGCCATGATCTCACTGCCTAAGACACAGTCTTGTTTGCCAACTTTGATTTCTTTAATTCTTTCATTGCTGTTCATTCTCTTGTCAACTCATTGGACCATGCCTCTACCTACAGCAAACCTGGCTGCTTGGGTACTTCTGGGTTTTCCCTGCCTCACCATCTGGCCTGTCTGGATCACTTCATGATCTTAAACCTGGGGCATGAGAGAATGCCTTTGCAATTAATGTTTCATGGGTGCCCAGGCCAACCACCAAGACGACCACCTACAAACCTCTGCCTCTGGGGCTGATACTAGAGTCATCTGTGGCCTCCACAGCATCATACAGTTCATAGATCTCATCCGGGTTCCTGAAAGGATACTTAGAATGAGGACTTTCTTTAGCCTCACACCCATGTGGAGGCCCCGCTCTCCATACACTCACTGTGCAAGAAGTTGAGGTTGTTGGGCTTGGACGTGGGTCCCAGTAGAAGAGCCTGTCTTCAGTACAGCTGTGGAGGAAAGAGCAAGGGAGGGAAATGGCTCTGCGCAGATATTTAGTACCCTCCTGTGCCGGAGCCTTACTCACCTGTGCCTGTTGCTGGGGCTCTCCTGAAGCTTTGGATATTGATGGGGACAGGTGGTAGTGCGGGCTTGGCTGGGGGGTGTCCCAGGCTGCTGGCTGAGGGTAAGGGCCGCCGTCTGGGTGGGCGCTGGACTTGGAAGTCTTCTGATCTCCAGCGGGGTATCCCAGGGACTATAAGCCCAGGGCTGAGAGGACACTGGGGGCTGGAGCCCGCACTAGCAGAGGGCAGGGAGCATTCAGACACTGAACCAGGAAGCTTGGGCTTTCTAGGCAGTCCCTTGGGGAGCTCAGGCTGAAAGAACTTGCCATGTTGAGACTGCAGAAACTTCCTCGGGAGCGAACTGAACTCGGGGTCCGAGGATGTTCTAGGGAGATGACCCAATTCTGGCTGTGAGGGCTTCTTAGAAAGCACATTGGGGCCTGGCTGCTGAGTCTTTTTGGGAACCTTGCAGACTTCAGGCTCCGAGGCTGCCCTGGTAAGGTCACTTGGCTGGAGCTGTGGATGCTTCTTAGAGAATGCATTGAAGTCTGGCAGCGGGGAGTGAGACTGGGGGTTACATGACTCAGGCTTCCAGGGGGGTGTCTGGGGGATCTCATAGAACATGGGCTGCTTTGGGGACTTGGGACAACCAGTGGCTTGAGGATATGAAGGTTTCCTAAAGTTCTCATTGAACTCAGACTGTGCGGTGTTCTTAGGAAAGGTACTGATGTCAGGCTGTGGGGACTGAGAGTAAAACTCACTGGACCCACACTTAGAGGGGGATATCTGAGAAACTTCGATGGACTCTGACTGTGTCTGGAGCTTCCTAGAGAAACCAACAGCCTCGGGCTGCAGTGGCTTCTTGGGAAAGGTACTGGATTCAGATGGCAAGGGCCTCAGTGGGGCCTCATTGGACTCAAGGTGCCAAAGCTTCTTGGGTTTGACCTCTACTAGAGGCCTGGCAGGATTGTTGAGCTCTGGCTTCAGGAGCTTCTGGGCAGGAGCACTAGGATCCTGGGGTGTCTCAAGCTGTGGAGATCTCTTGGAAAGCTCTCCAAACTCAGGTTTGGGGGGCTTCTTGGGGAGATTAGGGAATTCGGGATGTGGGGGCTTGGGGAGGCTGGCAAACTGGGGCTGTGGGGGCTTCTTGAGATCTGTGAACTCAGCCTGGGAAGGCTTTTTGAGACCAGTGAACTCTGGATGTAGAGGCTTCCTTGGGAGTTCAGCCTGTACAGGCTTGTTGGCTAGATGAGTGAACTCCGGCTGTGGTGACTTTTTAAGAACTCCAGGCTGTGGGGGCTTCCTGGGGAGGTCTGCAAACTGCAGCTGCAGTGGCTTCAAAGACACTGCACTGAGCTCAGACTGTGAGGACTTCTTGGGCTGCTCACTTAACTCAGTCTGTGGAAATTTCTTCAGGACTCTGTTTAACTCGGGCTTTGGGGTTTTTCTGAACACTTCTCCAAGTTCTGGCTGAGAGGTTTGGAACTTAGCTTGGAGGTTTCGGAAGTCCTGATTGCTCCCCTAAAAGGACATGGGTCATTCAGGAAGGCTCTCATAACAAGGCGGCAGATGGAGAGACGGTTACAGGTTACAGTTGGTCACAGGCACACAAACCCATCACCCTCCTCTTCTCTTAGGTTCCCATTCTAACTTTGGTTCTTCCCCAGTCTCAGCTAGCTTCTCTTTTTGGGTAAGAACTACTCCTGACCCCAGGTTCCTGGAACCCACACCCTCCAGACTCCTCCACCTAAGCTGTGTCTAACCTCTAACTACTTATGCCTCTCCACTAGTCCGCGGGCCCACTCTTCTGATCAGCAATACCCAATATCTTCCAGCATCTTCAGCCTTTGTGCCACTGCTCCCCCTTGATCCTCTCTTTGCCCTCTGCCTGATCACCAAGTTCTCCCCAGTCCTTTTTTTTTTTTCTTCCTGATTTCAAAATACATCCGGAATTCAACTACTTCTCACTGTCACCCCAGGTAGAGGAACTGTCCTTCACAGTCCAGATCACTATAATGGGCTCCTCCGTGGTCTGCTGCCCTAGAGGAGGCCTATAAAGTGTCTGCTCCCAATCTCTCAGTGAGTTCATCTCTGAGGAAAGCAAACAGTCTCTGAATGACTCAGCAACACCCCCCCCCCCAGCCTCTGTCCTGTCTGTAATGCATACCACTCAATGCATGGCTCTCTCCTCTTCCTCCTCTGTGTCTTTATGATAATGCTCCTTAAGGGTGACCTCTGAGATAACCCCATTTTTTTTTTTAAAGATTTATTTTATTTATTATATGTAAGTACACTGTAGCTGTCTTCAGACACTCCAGAAGAGGGCACCAGATCTCGTTACAGATGGTTGTGAGCCACCATGTGGATGCTGGGATTTGAACTTATCACCTTCGGAAGAGCAGTCGGGTGCTCTTACCTGCTGAGCCATCTCACCAGCCCGAGATAACCCCATTTTAAATCAGTTTTCTCTTCCCAGTTGCCCACAGTCACCAACATTTTCTACTTTCTTTGTCTCCCATTACCCATGAAGTTTTTTATATTAGTTCTGCTGTCTTTACAGGATTTTTATTTTTGTGGTGTTAGGGATGGAACTTAGCACCTTGCTAAATAAGCTCTAGCAATCTATCTTCACAGTGATGAGGGTTTTTTTGTCTCCTCCTCCTCCTCCTCCTTCTCCTTTTTTAAATTTTGTTTTTTGAAGCAGGGTCTCATATCCTGGGCTGGCCTCAAACTTGCTTTAGAGTTGAGGATAACCTTCTGCCACACCTCCCTGAGCTGAGATCACAGGTGTGTGCCACCATTAGTTTAACTTGACTGCTTTCTTTTCTTTCTTTCTTTTTTTTTTTTTTTAAGATTTTATTTTATTTATTATATGTAAGTACACTGTAGCTGTCTTCAGACACTCCAGAAGAGGGCGCCAGATCTCGTTACAGATGGTTGTGAGCCACCATGTGGATGCTGGGATTTGAACTCATCACCTTTGGAAGAGCAGTCGGGTGCTCTTACCTGCTGAGCCATCTCACCAGCCCCAGACTGCTTTCTTTTCTTCTCTCTCTCTCTCTCTCTCTCTCTCTTTCTTTCTTTCTCCCTTTCCCTTTTTTTTTTTTTTTTTTTTTTTTTTTTTTTTTTTTTTTTTTTTTTTTTTTTTTTTTTTAATTTTAAGTCAGTTTCTCACTATGTAGCCCAGGCTGGGATTCAACAGTTCTACTTCTTCAGCCATCTGAGTGCTGGGATTACAGGTGTATACCACCATACCCAGTTTGACTATAAACTGTTAAAATTTAGTTGGGGGGATTAGAGAGATTTCTCAGTAGGCAAAGTACTTGTCATGTAAGCCTGAGTTCTATCTTCAGTACTCATACATAACAAAGTCAGGAGCAGTACCTGTCCTTAGCTCTGGAGAGCTTAGGCCAGGAGGCTCTCTAGAGCTTGCTGGCCAGCCATTCTTAGCTAAGTTAACAAGCTCTACATACATCTATCTAAGATGTGGATATAAGGTCTCATAGTCCCTGACATGACTCATGAGGGCCAGAAGGGAGTCTCCCCAAATGTACAGGCACCATATGACATGTTTAGAACATCTCTGGTGCTCTCAAGTCTGACCTGCTCTTTGCCATAGGTGCTGGCAGATATATAGGTAGATATCCCCAGCCTATCTTCACCAAGGGTAAAGAAGATTGGAGGACAGAGAGGACAGAACCTTGTAAATCTATCTAGAGATGGACTCAAAAGGATCTCTGGGGCCGGGCGCGGTGGCGCACACCTTTAATCCCAGCAGAATCAGGCAGATTTCTGAGTTCGAGGCCAGCCTGGTCTACAGAGTGAGTTCCAGGACAGCCAGGGCTGTACAGAGAAACCCTGTCTCGAAAAACCAAAAAAAAAAAAAAAAAAAAAAAGATCTCTGGGAAGGAAGCAATTCTTGCCTGGGGTCAGACATGTCTTTGTTGAAGCCCCAGTCTAAGTGAGTTGATGACCACAGAGGTAGATAAGGAAGGGTTTAGCAGAGCACAGCTTGGGTAACGGACTAGAGATGGGGACTGGTGTAGCAGGTGCGTGACCCATTTAATCACTTCACAGGAAACCTCTGCTTATATCCTAGCTGCTGACCTGGATTGAGGGTGTATCATTCTAGGCAGCCCCAGCCAGCACCACACTGCCTTGCAGTCAGATACAAGGCTGGTCCACAGGAGCTCAAGCTATTAAGCCCTGGTTGTTTCCTATCTTTTCCTGTGCCATCTCATCCCCATACTGTTCTAGCTCTGTCTGCTAGGTTACCCAGGAGGGCATATTTACCAGTTCCCCAGTTTCTAATTGGGTCCCTTGTTACCTGGCCAGAATGAACTTCCAATGGGGTCTTGAGGACTCACCATGGCTTCAGGGGGTGATGAACCACAGGGTGAATGGGCTGTGAGCTTAGGCTTCTGCCTTGAGGAAGTTAAGTGTGGTTTCTTCTCCACGGGCTGACACACCAAGTAGGAGCTCTCGGGGTGGGGAGGGCAGAGGAGGAAGGAGGCGGAGATGGCCTTTCTGTCCCCTCCTTGAGTTCCTGCCTGTCCACTACTGTCCCCAAAGTCAGGTCATTAGACCTAAGCACATCTATAAAGCATGCTTCCTAGCTGCTACTAGCATCTTGATTCCCCATTGTCCCCCTTAGTTTTAACACTTTGGGGTCCTGCCAAAGCTTTGTCTCTGAAGAAGCAAGCTTAGGCCAAACTCAGGACAGTCACAGTAACAAAGCACCTTAGTGGGGATTTTATGGCTTTCTCTGAAGAGTTAGACCTAGGATATGGCTGTTGCAATGGTGAGGACATATCTGTCCTCCTGTATTGCTTCATCTACCTTGTTTCATCATTTGTACTCTCAGCAGGACTTCCCTGTTAAGGTGGCAAATGCCCCATCAGCCAGGGCTATGCGCCCAAAGCATTATCAACTGGGATAGCAGACTTATGGGTTGGTGGCATTAAAAGATTTCTAAGTCCTGGGCTGAAGGTATATCACTGTTGCTGTGAAGGTATGGGGTTTTAGGACCTCTCAGGTTCACAGTGGTTAAAGGAAGCAGAGAGAGGAGAAACAAGAAAACTGGATTGCAGGAAAATGGAGCCCAAAGTAGGACAAAGGTAGATATAGGAAAGGAGAGCCCTGAGCACGTGATTCAGTCCACAGGAACAAAGAACACCCAGCAGGGTACAGAGCTACGATTCTCAGTTTGAGAACAGAATAGAATTCTTTGAGCTGTTAAAAAATATCTTCCAGAGATTCTGATGTCACCAGTTGGAATGTGGTCCAAGGAGGAGGACTATTTACACCCTAGCAGGATGGTTCTAGTGCATAGATGAGTATCCATGTGTCTATGTCCCTGGAGTCACAAAGTACATGCTCTAAGCAACTGGTGTAGTGGTGCATACTTGCAATCCCAGCAGAAGCAAGAAGTTCACTACATTTCCAAGGTTACCCTAATCTACATAGTGAATTTCAGGCCAGCCAGCACTACATAATGAGACCCTGACTCAGCCAGCACTACATAATGAGACCCTGACTCAGCCAGCACTACGTAATGAGACCCTGACGCAGAAACTTAACCAAAAAGTACATATTCTACCCAGGTAGAGTGGCACACATCTGTAATCCTAGCATGTGGGAAAAGAGGATATTAAGTGCATGGCCATCCTCTGACTAGAAAGTTGAGACTCTGTAAAGGAAGATAACATAAATCCAAAGTTCGTAGCTCTGTTGGTAGTGTACTTATATAGCATGTACAAAGCCTTAAATCTGATTTCTAGAATCTCATAAAACAGCACTTGGGAATTAAAAACAGGAGGATTGGAAAGTCTGATAGTTTAAGGCCATTGTTGCAGTACCTTAAAAAAAAGCACAATGGGGGCTGGTGAGATGGCTCAGCGGGTAAGAGCACCCGACTGCTCTTCCGAAGGTGATAAGTTCAAATCCCAGCATCCACATGGTGGCTCACTACCATCCGTAACAAGATCTGGCGCCCTCTTCTGGAGTGTCTGAAGACAGGTACAGTGTACTTACATATAATAAATAAAATAAATCTTTAAAAATATATATATATATAAAGAAAAAAGAAAATTAAAATAAAAACAAAAGGGCTGGTGAGATGGCTCAGCAGGTAAGAGTACCCGACTGCTCTTCCGAAGGTATTAAGTTCAAATCCCAGCATCCACATGGTGGCTCACAACCATCCGTAACGAGATCTAGTGCCCTCTTCTGGAGTGTCTGAAGAAAGCTACAGTGTACTTACACATAATAAATAAAATAAATCTTTTTAAAAAAAAATTAAAAAAAAAAAAAAAGCACAATGAAACCCAATCTTAGAAACAAAATAAATGTATGTTTTGACTTAGGTGATGGGCCTGCTTTGGGGTATTATGAGGCCGATAGAGTAGCAAGAACCTGTATAACTCTTGGGAACGAGCCAGGTGTGGTTTCAGGAACTTAAATGGAAATAAAGCAGCTTAGGGTGGGAGACACACCTTCCTTATTTTAGCACATAGCATCAAGATTCTGATGCTTGTTTTCCTGTCTTGGGTCACAGTTCCTAGAGATGAGTCTGCTTTTACAGGAGTCTCAAGTGGATAGTCTCCAGAATCTGGGTGAATGGAGTCCGAGGTAGAAATATGAAAGAAGCCACGCCTATAACCCAGGTTCTGGTTGAGAGTATGGCTGGTGGATCACAGATTCAATTCAGGTTTGGTAACTGAGTGGAAACCCAATCTCAAAACCGAAAACAATGAGTCAGTGAGATGGCTAGGGATTGTGGTTATGGTTAAAACATTTGCTAGACAAACTGGATGACCACAGTTCAATTCTTGGAACCCTTGTAAGGTGGAGGGGAACAACCAACCCCACAGCTGTCCTCTGATCTTTATGCTGGCCATACTGTGTGAAAGCACACAGTAGGCAATCAAGGCCAGCACAAGCTAAAGGGTTGAACAGGTAGGTGACCCAGCAGGGGAGCATGCAGTGTTGTTGGTAACCTCCCAGCATGGTTGGCAGACTCTGTATTTGACCTGCATGAGGATGATCTGGTGGTTCTAACTAAGCTATGGAACTGAAGC
Source organism: Mus minutoides (assembly GCA_902729485.2). Taxonomy (NCBI): domain Eukaryota; kingdom Metazoa; phylum Chordata; class Mammalia; order Rodentia; family Muridae; genus Mus; species Mus minutoides. The sequence continues at coordinate 170,397 of LR750687.1, read as the reverse complement.
CTAAAACAATCGAGGGCCAAATAAATTATTGTGGTGTTCCTGGAAGATCTGGGAGTTCTTTGAAGCAGGGAGCAGGAGTGTGGTCCAGACGCATGAGCTGGGATCCACCTGGGGTTGTTGCTGCTCTCCACTTCTCTTAGGGTAAATCTAAGCAATTTGGCATCCCTCAGGTGACAGATCTGTTAGTGCATAATTGCCACGAGGGAGCCTGAAACCCGACTCTGCAGACAAATCTACAGGAATTTCTCCATCTATTCAAGTCAACCTTGCCTCTGAGCAGCTGCATAAGTTCCTGCCAGCAGACACTCTTCTCACACTGACACTCTTGGGTGTTGTCTGCTGGAAAGCTGGGGCACTAGGATGACTTCATTGTTTATGTGGGTGTTGGAGGTAGAACACTATGGAGTTCTGGTTTAAAGAGAAGGAGGTTAGGGATTATGGGAGTTCAGGAGCAGGAAATGGGATGCACAAGCATGGGTTGAGGTAGGGATGGGGATCCCTAAGGCATCCCAGAGGAGCAAAGATTGGGCATGTGTAAAGCAGCAAGGATAGGTACTTTGGGCAGCAAATGGAAGTTCTGTATGTCCCTGGTATCTGACCCCAACCCCACCCCTACTGAGTTTCTAGGACAGGAAATCTCAGAATTCCCTAGTCTTTCCACTCAACCTCTTTCATCCAGAAGATCCCATTCTGTGTGGGTGCATGAATCTGTGCCAGTGTTTACAGAGATTAATGGTTGCCATCAGTGTCCCACTTACTTTTTTTTTTTTTTCCTGAGACAGGGTTTCTGTGTAGCCCGGGCTGTCCTGGAACTCACTCTGTAGACCAGACTGGCCTCGAACTCAGAAATCCGCCTGCCTCTGCCTCCCAAATGCTGGGATTAAAGGCATGCGCCATCACGTCCACTTACTTTTTGAGACAAGTCTCAGAACTTTTTGCTAGACTGGCTGACCAAGCAGTATCTACCTATCTCTTTCTTCCCTTCCCTACTAATCACTTGCTATTTACTCTTTTACTTTGGCTTAATAAACTCATTCAAAACCAAGTATGGCTGCTGTAAATCATTCTCTGGATCCTACAAACTGTGTAGTTAAAAGAGAAGGTAGGAGGGTTGTGACAGGGATGTAGGGCCTGGAGGACCTAGCTTAGCAGGTGACTAATGTCACCTTTTGGCTATAGATACCAGGACAAAGAGGTGATAGAGGGTAATTCTGATTTAAAGTTAGGATACAAGAAAGTGGTGAGTGAGGCAAACTAGGGGTTACCAAGGAGGTCTTTGGTTTTTTTTTTTTCCCCAGATTCTTAACATTTCCCAGAAGAAGCAGGCATGAAGAGTAGGGCCATGGAGGCTTGAGAAGGAGCCTTGTGGGCTACTAGAACAGGATCTATGTTTGTGTATGTATTATGCATGTGGGGTACAGGCAACCATGCCAGCACATATGGAGACCAGACAGAAGTTAATATTAGAATGCCTTCTTCAGTCACTTCACTTTGAGACAAGGTCTGTCAATGGAACTTTTAACTGTTTTGGCTAGACTGGCCATGGAGCTCCAAGGATGACTGTCTTCTCCCCGTTCCCCCCATTACTGGGTTACAGACATGTGCTACCATATAGTTTTAAAATGGCTACTGGGAATCTGAACTCAGATCTTGTTTGTACCTATTATGCCATCTCTCCAGCCCAAGGAGTCTTTATCCAGAGCTATAGGGACACTGAGGAACACTGGTGAAAGGCTGTTTCCACAGGTGCTCTGACTGGGATAGGAGGGGATACCCTAGCTAGACAGAGAGATTAAGACCAACCTCTAGGTGATGGCTGAACAACACACTAGACTTCTAGACAACACACTAGACTTCTAGACAACACACTAGACTTCTAGACAACACACTAGACTTCTAGACAACACACTTGGATTTCCAAGGGGCATGGCCAGTCTGGCTATGGACTGGAACAGAAGCAGGGCACATTTTCTTTGTGGATATATATAAGAGAGAGGTGAGGTGGGGCAGGGGTGGGGGGATGTGTCTTACATATTCCATATCAAGCCAGGATGACCTTGAATTCCTAATCCTCCAGAGTCCACTCTCCCACCCCTTTCAAGTTCTGGAGGAAATGTATGCACTTATTAGCATGCCTGGCTTATGTGGTGCTGGGGATAGAAAGAGCCAAGGCTTTGTGCATGCTAGGCAAGTACTGTACTGAGCTACATCTCCATCCTTAGTACATTTTCAAACGGACCTCAGACTCTCCAGAATGGAGATTGGGGCAGAAGCCAGCAACAACACAAGGTTTGCTGACTGAAAGGAGAATGCGGATAAAATTCAGTTGTCCATCTTGCCCTGTCTCAACTCTTCAACTACAGTTACCCAAGGCTTTTCTCTCTCTGAATCCATTGGCCTCAGGAGCAAGGGAGGTGGAGGTCTAATCCAGAAGAGCTCAGAGTTTACTCAGACCTAGATTTCCACATTGCCTTCCTAATTCTTGGTAGTAATAACAAAACTTCTTGAGATAGTGTTGCTATGTAGCCCAGGATGATGTGAACTTAAAAAGAGTGATCCAGGGCTGGTGAGATGGCTCAGCGGGTGAGAGCACCCGACTGCTCTTCCGAAGGTGATGAGTTCAAATCCCAGCATCCACATGGTGGCTTACAACCATCCGTAACGAGATCTGGCGCCCTCTTCTGGAGTGTCTGAAGACAGCTACAGTATATTTACATATAATAAATAAAATAAATCTTTAAAAAAAAAAAGTGATCCAGCCGGGTGTGGTGGTGCACGCCTTTAATCCCAGCACTCGGAGCCAGAGGCAGGCGGATTTCTTAGTTCGAGGCCAGCCTGGTCTACAAAGTGAGTTCCAGGACAGCCAGGACTACACAGAGAAACCCTGTCTCGAAAAACCAATCAATCAATCAAGAGTGATCCTTCTCTGTTTTCCCAAGAGCTTGGATGTGCCACCATACCTTGGGGCTTCTCCTCCTCCTCCCCCTCTTTGAGACAGTGTTACTATGTATCCTGGCTGGACCTTGTCACTTAGATCAGACCCTGATTTTACAGAGATCTGCCTGACTCCGTCTGGCAAGTGCTGGGATTAAAGGTGTGTGCCACAATGCTTTAAACTCGGGGCCTAATATATGAAAGGATAACTTTGGAGACTTGGTCTTCTTTCCCCATGTGCCTCACACAGGTCATCAGGGCTGCATGGGCAAGCACATGAACATGGTGAGCCATGAAATTTCAAGACACGGTTTCTCTGTGTAGTCTTGACCATATTAGAACTAGCTCTGTAGAACAGGCTGGCCATAAACTCAGAGATCCACTTAACCCTGCCTCCCAAGTGCTGGGATTAAAGGCATGTGCCACTATGCCTGTTTTTTTGTTTGTTTTAAAATAAAACAACCTGCAAAAAAAAAAGCAACCCTATTCTATCTGCTTTCTGGAAGTTGTGGAACAGAACAGTGGGCACTGACTACCCTTATCTACAGCTGGCTACGGTGGGCACCAAGTTGGAGACAGATTCCATGGCTGAGGTGCCAGGGTCAGATTCTGTGAAGCCAATTCCAAGTCCCCCTCCCATGGTGTGTGAGCACCCTAGTCCAACAGGTAGCAGCCTAGTGCTTATTTGGGGGGTGGGGGGTGAGGTTGCAGGAGAGGGATCAGCAGTTAAAAGTTTAAAAAAAAATTAACTGTGACGCTAAAAAAAAAATTCACTCTCATACTGCTCTTATAGAAGACCAAAGTTTGGTTCCCAGCACCCATCCCGGCAGCTCACAAGTGCTTGGGGACCCTATACCCTCTTTTGGTCTCCATGAGCATTAATTACATTTGTGTACACACATACACTCTCATACTCTCTCAAAAAATAAAACATTTAGAAAAAAAAACTTATCTGGGGGGTAAGGGACCCAAGACAGCACACACTAGCTCAACGTGCCTCCTCTATTGTCTCCTCCTTCCTCAAATTACAAACATCTCTGTATCCCTTCCCACTCAGCCCAACAGAGCTGTTTCAAAGCTTCGCTAAAACTAGATTCTCCCCCTCTGACAATTGTGACACCCCAGGAGCCAACAGTGTTGAGTCTGTATAGAGCTGAGGAGCGGCCAGCTGAGCCTGGGCCTCATCCCTGGCCTCTAGCTCTATGTCTGAATACTGCTCAGCCTTACCCAACTGAGTGTTGGCACCAAGGAACCCAGGTGTCAGGGCTGTGGGGTCACCAGGGTGATGGTCCTAGAGGTGGACCGAGAGGCTGTGAAGAGGTCACACACTGCATACACAAATAGCAGCCATCTGTGTGTTTCCACATGATGTGGCTGGGGGCCAGGTACCCTGCAGGCACCTCAGTCTCCCTCCAGAAAGCCTTTCAACCATGGATGGTAGATGTTGGTCAGAATAGACTTTTCCCTGAGTCCATCCCCCTCAGCTTCCAGGGTCCAGGCAAGCTGGATTCTTTTTCCTGGGCTTGACTGCCCATCACTGCAGGCACCACATTTGCCTCCTCTCCCTGGGCCCACCACAGGAGAAGACCACTCAGAGACTGGACAAGACACAAAGGTATACACAGGGATGCCAGCGCAGATGAAGGCAGAGGTACCAGTCATTTTAAAGGTAAAAATCATGTATTTTAAGGAATAGGCACTGCTGCTTTCCAGCATTCACAAGGCCCGCACAGGGCATAGGAATGAAGGCCCCTCCACCCTGCCCTGGTGGTCACCTGCACGCACCTGAGGGCGCATCAGAGCCACCCTGAGGTCTTCTGGGACTACTGGTAGCACCTGTAGGAAAGAAACAGTTCAAGTTCAGAATAAAGGTGGGCTCAGCCAGCTTTGCAGGCAACCTGCTCCTATACTCACCTTGATTCTTCTTCCAGACAGCAGTGCTGGATGCTGGTGGCCCTGTAGTGGCAGCCAGGAATGGGCGCAGTCGAGGGGGACTCAGGCCAAAGGGTGCAGGGTTCAAGTATGGAAGGAAGGGCCCAGTGGGGGCAGAGGTGAAAGGCTCAAGTAGTGGGAATGGCAGGCCCAGGGAAGACGAAGGGTCGGACTCTGGGGGCCGCTCGGGCACAGGTGGCTCTTTGTCCAGGGCAGGGGGCGGTGGCGGGGCTGGGTTCTGACCATGGTCTATACAAACATGCAGGTGCTTGAAGAGTGAGCGGTGAGTACGGAAGCGCAGGAGGCAGTTCTCACACCTGGGGGCAGGCACAGCGCTGCACTGTCTCCTGGGCTACAGGAAGGGCCTATCCACTGCTACCCAGGGACCAAGGTGTAGGAAGGGTATCTATGTCAAAGTAAAGGAGCTTGGCCTACATGCCCTCCTTTACTCTAGTCTTAATTCTTCTGGACCTTTCCAGCTCAGAATCTCAAGTTTGGTTTTACTTAGGTGCCAGTTCTCCACGTAAGACATGAGGTAGAACTAGACAGAACCACAGTATGTATATACCCTGCACCTCCAAACTGAGCCTGTAGCCAGAATGACTTAATCTTAATGCACATCTGTTTTCCATGCATGGTTGGGGCTGGTTTCCCAGGCCACATTCAATACTTCAACCCACCCTTCCTCCATACACATTAGGAAGAACTAAAAGATCTGGGGATTGACAGAGGGGGATGGTCAGGCTCTCACTTGAAGTAGCGATTGGGCTTGTAATGCAGCTTGCCGTGGGCTACCAGCTCCTGCATGCTGGGGAAACTCTCAGTGCAGCTCAGCGCCGAGCATCGGAAGAGTTTGCCTGGTAGGGATAAAGTGCAGCTGTGGAGTGGGGTGGTTAAGGCTAACTCTGGGGGCGCTCTGACTATCTGTCACCCTAACCCGCTTCACTATCAGCAACCCTCACCTTACCTTCCAGTGACTGTGTGGGTGGGCAGTGGGTACGGAGATGCTGTGCTAAGTCACGAACACTGGGGAAACTGAGGCAGCAGCCAGGGCTGGAGCAGGGGATTTGTTTCCCTGCAGGAATGAATGGGTGCCATTACTCTTCCTTACTGACCTACCCAAAAGCCTTGACTACTCCCCACCCAGCCACTGTTAGAATAAACTGCCTGGAAGAGCTGGATCTGTTTAGTTCATCTCTGGAGCCACACCCCAACATATTGACAATATGCTCAGTGAATGAAGACCACCCCCCCACCCAATGGGATAAAAGGTGATTCCTTGTCCTGCACCATCTCAGCCCTATCAAAGGCATGTGACTCCCCAGAAAGCTCCACAGATAACCTGGCGGTGGACGTCGTCTGGGCAACCGAAGGTCCTCGTTGGTCCCCGCGCCTGTGTTGGTTGAGCCAGTCTGGCCACTGTCTGAGGCTGGATAGGCAACTTGCTGCAGAGGTCCTCCACGGTCCCACACGGGTGGCATGGCTGTTGGGTTAGGGCTGGGCTCCTCCATGGAGGAAAAAGTGGCTGTAGCTGCCACATCTGGAGATGCCACATCTGGAGACGCCACCTCCTTGTCTGGCTCACCGGAGCTGGATTCTACAGTGGTCAGCGTGTCCGAGCTGGGCCTGGATGGTTCCTTCTGGTGCAAGAAGTGGCTAGAATCAGGCTGGGATCCCTAGGTCAGACAGATGCCCTTCTACTACAAAGGTCCACAAGAGCCAGGCAGTGGTGGCACACGACTTTAATCCCAGCACTCGGGAGGCAGAGGCAGGTGGATTTCTGAGTTTGAGGCCAGCCTGGTCTACAGAGTGAGTTCCAGGTCAGCCAGGGCTACACAGAGAAACCCTGTCTCGAAAAACCAAAAATCAAACAAAAACCAAACCAAACCAAACCAAAAACACCACAAAGGTCCACAAGACTAACTGCCTCAAACTCTCACCAGATATTACCCAGTCGTTCCACTTTCTGAGTCGCCAGCAAGATACGGGAGATAAGGGCAGACAGAGCTACTGTCTCCTAATTCCAATTGCAGGAGTTATCAGGGATTATGCATAAAAAAGCATCATTAACATCCCTTCATCAACTTTGGCCGGAGAGGCACCAAGGGGCGGAGGTGTGGCCTAGAGGAGCAGCTAGGAGATGCTGGAGGGCCTAGAGTGGGTTGTGTGATGATGGGGAATACTGGCTACACTAGAGCTGAGAGGATAGAAGCTCAGAGCCAGGACGTGTTAAATTTAGGGGCTGAACTCTAGGAGAGTGGGTGTGGCCCAAGCGAAGGGCTGGACGCACGCTGAGTGACAGTCAGAGGCGGGCGGGGACCCGGATGTGGGGGCGGGGCCAGCTGGAGGGGGGGCGCGCGGCAGGACCGTTCCCTGTCAGTCCCGCTGCTCTTCCGCGTCCGCGTGCGGGGTGCTGCGCTCACCATCCTCTTCTCAGTTACGCGTCTGGTTCCCGTGCCTTCGGGGACTCTGGCTCCAGCAGGGGCGTCTTCCTCGGCGACACGGTCTCACGCTCACATCGGCGCCATTTTTCCGCTTCTCAGATCTCGCGAGATATGGGGTGTGGCCTAATTCTGGGCGTTTCTCTAAGAGGAGGAGCCTGAGACTAGACTGCAGCTCTTATGGGGGTACTTGTGAGCCTTACTACAGAATCAGAAGCCAAGGTTCCAGCGGGAGAGAAATTTCCAGGCTTTAGTGTCCTCGTCTGCAAAATGGTCACCTCCATCCCTACCTTGCATGCCCCGTAACCAACTCTAAAAAGGAAATGAACAACAATTTTTCTTCTTTACGTTTACCAGGTCAGGTTAGCCTGGAACTCTCAGTCCTTCCACCTTAGCTTGTAGAGTACATTGATAACAGACACGGTCTGCTTTTGATCGGTCTTACATTTCAGAGAACACTGACAAAAGCTCTCCCCATCCCCACTTTTATAGCCCAGGTTGGCCTTACACAGAAGTTGACCTTGAACTTGGATGCCAATACACCAGGTTTTAGGTGGTCCTGAGTATCAAACCCAGAGTTTTCATATATGTTGACAAATGCAAACTCTCTAGAAAGCAAGCCACATCCTTAGCTCTGTACACATACACATACAAGTGAACATGTATATGCACAGATGTGAGCAGGTAAGAGTGGAGGTCCAAGGTAGATATTGTCTTCCTCTATTGCTCTCCATTCATTGAGGCAACATCTCTCACTGAAGTTGGAGCTTACCAGTTCCCACCTATCTAGCGAACTTACTTGTCAGAAGATTCCTGTGTCCACCTCCGAAGTGCCCTGGAGCACTTACAGGTAGCTGTTCTGCCTCCCAGGGAGGGCTAGAGATCCAAACTCTTTCTCATTTACATGAGCGTTGGGGGTTTGAACCCTGGTTCCTCGTGTCTGCACAGACCCATCTTCCTAGCAAGCACCATAAAATTTTCAGCATTTCCAGTCTGCAGCAAGAACAAATCTGTTGTAACAGCCCAATGTGAGAAACACTCTAACTATGGATCTTCAGGTTAGGTGAACAAGCAAATTCCACAGGTAGAGAGGTGTGACCATGAATCCCAAGTGCTCTGGTACTGAGAGGTTCCCTGCCCACCCTACTTTCCTTAAGTGCATCCTATGTGCCAGGAAGGGACTTAGTACTGCTCTTGGGAGACTCTAGTCAACCAAGAAAATGGAGAGACAGAGACAATAAATCAACAACAGCAGAAAGGTAATCTTGGATCTATCCCAGGAGATAAGAAAAGATGTGAAATTGAGGAGTCAGAGAAGCCTGTCTAAGGGGGTGACTTGAGCTATGCCTTGATGCCTACGGAAGCAGAGCACTACAGGAAGCTAGCACAGATATCCTGAGCTGGCAAAGAGCAAGCTCCCTTTTCGTAAGCAACAGTGAGACCTCTGCACTATTGAAACAGAATAAAGATGTGGTATGGAGGTCAGAAAGAGGACTTGGGTGAGTCCTGTAGGACTTTCAAGAGGTGAGAAGAGAGAGAAACCATGGTTTCTGATGTAGTCACTGATGAATGTTCGTTTTTCCATTTTTTGTGTATGTGGTTGCATGTATATATGCATACATGTTTGTGGGGTATTTGTGTGCGGGTGCATATTCACATTTGTGGGTACATGTGCACTTTGTTGCTTGTGCATGTGGAGGCGGGTGGTTACAGTGGGGAATAATCCTCCACGCCTCTTCCTCCTTATTCAATGAGACAGGACCTCAAAATCAAACCCAGAGCTCACCAGTATGACTATTCTTTTTTTGTTTTGTTTTGTTTTTGTTTTTTGTTTTTTGCCACCATGCCTGGCAATATGACTATTCTTGCTCTGGGGATGCATGGTTTCCACTGTCTGAGGCTGAAACTGCAGGTGGGCCACAGTGCCCACCTGGCATTTACCTGGTATCTGGGGGATCTGAACTTAGGTCGTCATATTTCTATGGTAGGATCAGTTAGTTGTATGACAAGACTTTTCCCAGGGAAACACAAACAGTTCTACTCACCTTAGATAAATAGCTCATGACAGAGCAAGTATGAATATGAAAGTATGAATAACACCAAAGCCACTCTAGTGAACCAAGGGTTTTCTTGAGTTACTACAGGGATATGGGCAAGGGGTTACTTACTGAGGAAGAAATGACTCAAAGACATTTGAACCCGCCTTACCAAATTCCACCCTTTAATGGGTGTCTTAGTTAGGATTTTACTGTTGTGAACTGACACCATGACCAAGGCAACTCTTTCTTTCTTTCTTTCTTTCTCTCTCTCTTTCTTTCTTTCTTTCTTTCTTTCTTTCTTTCTTTCTTTCTTTCTTTCTTTCTTTCTTTTGTTTTTCGAGACAGGGTTTCTCTGTGTAGCCTTGGCTGTCCTGGAACTCACTTTGTAGACCAGGCTGGCCTCGAACCCAGAAATCCACCTGCCTCTGCCTCCCGAGTGCTGGGATTAAAGGCGTGTGCCACCACGCCCAGCCTCCAAGGCAACTCTTTTTTTTTTTTTTTTTTTTTTG
>LR750687.1:105734-160497 GCA_902729485.2 Mus minutoides | reverse complement strand
TCACAACTGTCTGTCCGTTCCTGGGAATTGGATGTCCTCTGCTGGCACTTGTACTCACACAGATACACGCATACGCATAAATAAATAGTATAAATCTCTTAAAAAGTAAAATTGAAACTGAAAAAAGAAAAAACAGTTGAATGCCCAGCTCTAAATGAGACCTATATATCACACCCTTCCCTCCAGGGATCATCTTCTCAAAGGAAATTCAGAACAAAAGAATCAGAGGCAGTCAATAACATGAAGGACACAATGACGCCCGATTGACTGACCACATTCCGAGGCAAACCCCATTTCCAGGATTAAAGGGGCAACACAAACTAGATCCAATGAGGAAATTTTAAAAAGAAAGAAAGAAATTGTAAGGTTCTTTTGGAATGATTGGATGATGGAGAGAGGGTGGGGATGTCACTCAGTAGACTGCGGTAAAGCCCTTGTCATCCCAGTACTGGCAAGGGGGAGGCAAGAGGGTCAGGAGTTCAAACTCATCTTCAGTTATATATAGAATTCAATACCAGCCTGCACAACATGAGACCGTGCTAACTCAAAAAACTAAAACAAGCCAGAATTGTTAGCACATACCTTTAATCTCAGTATTTGGTAGGCAGAAGCAGTCTGATCTCTATGAGTTAAAGACCAGCCTGATCTACATAAAAGTTCTAGGCTAGCCAGAGCTACACAGTGAAACCCTATCTCACAAACAAACAAACACTCAACTAACCCCTAAACAACATCCCCCACAAACAATGATACCAAGAACAAAAAGGAGGACCAAGGAAGTTATACAATGTGGGGATTAAAAGTGTGTTACCACACCCAAGCTTCTTCAGTTTCTTTTGTACTGGAATCACAGATGTGTCACCATGTGTAGCTAGTGAGATCTTTTTCAGGAGAGGAGTAGAGCCTGGAGAGATGGCTCAACATACAAGTAAAACACTCATACACATAAAATAAAATAAGTATACTTAATTTTTTGGGGAAAAACCCCACACATACAGGGTCTCCCTAGTTGGTCAACATGCACAGACTTAGAGACTGTTGAATGCTCAGCTCTAAATGAGACCTGTATAATCACAGCCCTTCCTCCAGGAGTCATCTTCTCAGAAGAAATGTCAGAAAAAATGTAAGAATCAGAGATGGTCAATAACATCAAGAAAACAGTGGCCCCTGACAGGCTGCCCACATGCCAAGGCAGGCCAAAACTAGATCCAATGGGGAAAGTTTAAAACAGACAGACAGACAGACAGACAGACAGACAGACAGACAGACAGACAGCTTCAGGTTCATTTGGAATCGATGGGAGGGTGGAAAGAGGGTGGCTATGGGAGAATCTAGGGGTGGTAGGGAATATGTTCAAAATATGTTGTATAAAATTCTCAAATACGTAGCCGAAGAACACTGCATTTTTCATCTTCCTGGTCTCCACATCCATAGTGACCAGATTATAAGTATATACTACATCTGCTGCATGCCATATTGGTGACCCAATTCAGGGTTTTGTGTATTTTTTTTTTTTTAAAGATTTATTTTATTTATTCCATGTAAGTACACTGTAGCTGTCTTCAGACACTCCAGAAGAGGGCGCCAGATCTCGTTACAGATGGTTGTGAGCCACCATGTGGATGCTGGGATTTGAACTTATCACCTTCGGAAGAGCAGTCGGGTGCTCTTACCCGCTGAGCCATCTCACCAGCCCCGGGTTTTGTGTATTTAGAAAAGCTGCAGCCTCTTTCTTTGTTGCAAGGTGGAGAGGTGCTTCTGTGCTGGAGAAGGAAGGATCGGGTGAGGCTGAGGTAAGAACAGGGCCATACGGAAGGGAGAGGAGGGGCCGGATGTAAGAGATTTTGTGAAAGAGCCCACAGGATGTGGTGCTGAGGCCTGGCTAGAATGTAGGTGACAGCAGTTCACAGTGTGGAGCTGTCCCTAACCTAATGATTCAGAACTGTCTGTTAGAATATATCAAGCCCACTTTCCTTCTCTCCAACCCTTCTCAATCAGGCACTGATTTGTTGATGTCTTACAGTCTGCAGTCCACCTCCCAACAATGGTCAGCAGCAGCTGTGAATGGAAGTCCAAAGATCTAGCAGTTGCTCAGTCCCACACAGCAAGCAGTAGAAGGAGAGAGTCTTCCTTCTTCCAATGTCCTTATGTAGGTCTCCAGCAGAAGGTGTAGCCCAGATTAAAGGTGCGTACCTTTAATCCCAGATGACCATGACCTTGAACTTGAAGATCTCCCTGTCTTAATCTTCTGGAATTCATAGCCACTATGCCTCAAGATCTCCACACCAAGATCCAGGTCAGAAACTTCTATCTCCCAGCCTCCAGATTAGGATCACTGGTGAGCCTTCCAATCCTGGATTGTAGTTCATCCCAAATATAGTCAAGTTGACAACCAGGAATAGCCACTGCAGGGACTGTACCCTCAAATCGCAAGGAGGGAGAGCAATCTGCATAGTGAGTCTGAGGGGGGAAAGATGGAAACCCCTTCTGCCCTTTCTTCCTCCCCCTTGTTATCCTCCTCTCTCCCTTTGTGTAGCCCAGGTTGGCTTTGTGTAGCCCAGGTTGGCTTTGTGTAGCCCAGGTTGGCTTTGTGTAGCCCAGGTTGGCTTTGTGTAGCCCAGGTTGGCCTCGTTGCTTTGTAGTCTTGATGACTGCACTCCTGGGTCCTCTGCTTTCACCTCATGTATGCTGGGATGCTGGGATGATTGGATGCTGGGATGCTGAAGATGGAAGCAAGGACTTTCTCCATGCTAGGAAACCATTCTATCTCTTGAGCTACATCCCCAACTGACTTTGTTTTACTTCTTCTCTTTTGTTCCCTTTCCTTTCCTCTTTAACCTCCCTCTGTCTTCTGTCTTGGTACTGGGTTGGAACATAGATCTTCATCCATGATAAGCAAACACCACCAACTGAGCTATCTCCCTAGCCCTTTACTTTTTTGTAACGGAAATTTATTTATTTAAAATTACAGTTGAATTCATTTTTTGCTATGTGTGTGGGGGCACACATGTGCTATGCTGTGTATGTTGAGGTCACAGGGCACCGAGCAGACTTGGTTCTCTTTTTCCATCATGTGGGTCCATCATGTGGGTCCATCATGTGGGTCCATCATGTGGGTCCTAGGCATGGAACCAAGTTGTCAGACTTGCTAGGAAGAATCTCTACTTGCTGAGTCATCCCACTGGCTCTAAATAATTTATATACTATCATTATTATTTTAAATATTTATCTGTGTTTTTTAATGTATATAAATGCTTTGTCTACACATGTGTATATATATATGTACCATGTGTGTGCCTGGGCCCAGGAGGCCAGAAGAAGGTGTTTGATATCCTGGGACTGGAATTATAGATGGTTGTGAACTACCTTGTGAGTACTAGGAATCAAACCCTGGTCCTCTAGGAGAGCAGTCAGTGCTCTTAACTGCTGAGCCATCTCTCTAGCACCTATATGTTATTACTGGGAAGGAACACACAAAAGAGGAAAACTTTGCATAGTTGGTTCCATCCCTCCCCCTTTATGTGAGTTCTGGGGATGAAATTCAAAAAGTCATGAACTCATATGAGGCCTGAATCCTAGATAATGAACTACAGGGGGCTGGTGAGATGGCTCAACAGGTTACAGCACCTGACTGCTCTTCCGAAGGCGATGAGTTCAAATCCCAGCAACCACATGGTGGCTTACAACCACCCGTAACAAGATCTGAAGCCCTCCTCTGGTGCGTCTGAAGTCAGCTACAGCGTACTTATGAAGAATAATAAGAAATGAATCCTGGGGCTGGTGAGATGGCTCAGCGGGTTAGAGCACCCGACTGCTCTTCCGAAGGTGATGAGTTCAAATCCCAGCAACCACATGGTGGCTTACAACCACCCTTAACAAGATCTGATGCCCTCCTCTGGTGCGTCTGAAGTCAGCTACAGCGTACTTATGAAGAATAATAAGAAATGAATCCTTGGACCGGAGAGACCAACCGGAGCAAGCCAGGCTGTCCGGAGCGAGCGGAGCCGAACGGGGACGGCCGGAGCAAGCGGGGACGGCTGGAGCTAGCAGGGCCGGAGCGAGTGGGGCCGAACGGGGACGGCCAGAACGAGCGGGGCCAAAACCGGAGCAAGCGGAGCNGGATGTTACGGGGGGGGGTGTTACGGGGGCGGCCGGGAGCGAGTGGGGCTGGCCGGAGCAAGCGGCTCGAGTGGAGCGAGCAGGGTTGAGCGGAACAAGGGAAAAAAAAAAAAGAACTACAGGCAAATAAGGAATGTTGAGAAAGAGAGAAATAGTTTTCCCCAAAGAAGAACATACTAATTTGTTTCCAATATCAAATGGTCAGCCCTGAAAACACATACATACAAATGATATTGTACAGACTAAGCAAGTATATTTATGACAGGGAAAATGATTATTTTATAATCTCAAAAATAATTATTTTATAATTTTTTTTATAATTTATTTATTTATTTATTTTTCCCTTGTTCCTGTCAACCCCGCTCGCTCTGCTCGACCCCACTCGCTCCCGGCCGCCCCCAGTACGGCCCCCACTTGTTCCAGCCAGCCCCGCTCGCTCCGATAGGCTCTGCTTGTTCAGGTTTGGCCCCCGCTCGTTCTGGCCGTCCCCGTTCGGCCCCACTCGCTCCGGCCCTGCTAGCTCCGGCCATCCCCGTTCGGCTCCGCTCGCTCCGGACAGCCTGGCTTGCTCCAGTTGGTCTCTCCGGTCCAAGGATTCATTGGACCGGAGAGACCAACCGGAGCGAGCGGGGTTGACAGGAACAATCTTAAACTAAGTATGCTGTAGCTGACTTCAGACGCACCAGAGGAGGGCGTCAGATCTTGTTACGGGTGGTTGTAAGCCACCATGTGGTTGCTGGGATTTGAACTCATCACCTTCGGAAGAGCAGTCGGGTGCTCTAACCCGCTGAGCCATCTCACCAGCCCAATTATTTTATAATTTAAAGTAAATAAATCAGCCGGGTGCGGTGACGCACGCCTTTAATCCCAGCACTCGGGAGGCAGAGGCAGACGGATTTCTGAGTTCAAGGCCAGCCTGGGCTACAGAGTGAGTTCCAGGACAGCCAGAGCTATACAGAGAAACCCTGTCTGAGAAAAAAAAAAAAGTAAATAAATCTTAATTTTTTTTTTTTTTTGATTTTTCGAGACAGGGTTTCTCTGTATAGCCCTGGCTGTCCTGGAACTAGCTTTGTAGATCAGGCCTCGAACCCAGAAATCTGCCTGCCTCTGCCTCCCGAGTGCTGGGATCAAAGGCGTGTGCCACCACGCCCGGCTATAAATCTTAATTTTTAATACTGGTTGTGAAACCAGACAGAAGACACATGTCTTTAATTTTAGCACTTACAAGGCAAAGGATACAGATAGATCTGTAGGAGTTCAAGGCTAAGCTGGTCTACAAAGTAAGTGTCTGTCTGTTTCTGTGGTTTCTCTGTTTCTTTCTCTCTTTCTCTCTTTCAGGGCTGGGTTTAACTTCATTCTCCATCTTAAACTAAAGTGTAAAAGAATCAGAGATGAAGTTGTCTAGCCACACTCAAGGACTGTTACAAACTTTTGCAGAACAAACAAGAAGCCTGATGAGGCCTGATGAGGCCTGATGAGGTCCAGCTGCATCCTTGTGCTTATTTTTCAGCCAAGGTTGGTTTCTTGAGGCAAATGCAGAGGGGAAAAGGAAAAAGGACCAGATGGACCCACTCTTCTGGGCAGCCTTCCCCAAACCTCCTCAAAGGATCTTATTGTAGCCCAGGACATCCTCAGAATCAGCTATGTAGGGGCCGGTGAGATGGTTTAGTGGGTTAAGGCCCTCACCACCAAACCCCTGATGAACTGAGTTTGATTCAATTCCTGGAATCTGCCTGGGGGAAGTAGAGAATTAAGTTCACAAGGTTGTCCTCTGACCTACATGCATGTGTGTGTGCCCCCTCCCTCCCTCTCCCTCTCTCTCTCCACACACACACACACACACACACACACACACACACACACACGGTGTTTTTAAAAGTCAGCAAAATAGCCAAGGGTGACATTGAATTCTTGGTCTCCCTGCCTCTACCTCTTAAGTATTGAGATCGATCGCAGGCATGCGCCATCACACACAATTTTATGCAGTCCTGATGAAACCGTGGGGATTATGCTTGAGAGGCAAGCGTTTTACAAACCAAGTCACATTCCCAGCCCCAGGACTCAGTAATTTACTTCTTGCTTTTACCTGACACATGTTTATTACCTCAGTGATGAGAAAGTGGAAAGGTCTAACTGTCGAGGTCTCCTGACTCTGGGCAGTGCACAGCACTCTGCTCACAGGGCAGGACATGATTTGTTACAAACACACAAGGCAGATGAGAGGTAGGTTCTGCAGCAAATACTATTGGACACATGAGAAATGGAGACTTAGATAGCAATTCAACCCATGGGAAGGCAGTACCAGGCGTGGGGTGCTACAGTGGTGATCCTCCATACACGGGGGGGCCCACTGGGCTTGAGGCCACAAGCCTGAGTATTCTGGCCAGTGCAGATAAGATAACCAAGGCTCCCACTGGCAGGTTTTGGATCCCTGGCAGGGTTTGGATCCCAGGCAGGCAAGCAGGCAGGTTAGTGGATGGACGATCAGATCTTCTCCACATAGTTTCCTGGAAAGAGACCTTCCTGGCCATGAAGCCGACCCTTCCACCAGCCAGAAGAATCTGTGGGAGAAAAGAGCTTCAAGTGCCCAGTGCACATTGGATAAAGCCTGAATGTCTATTCTGTATCTATCTTAGATTTTTAATTAATTAATTAATTAATTAATTACGCTTTTGAGATATGGTCTTGTGTGGCTCTGGCTGTTTTCAAACACACTATGGCTTAGTGGAGAAAGTACTTTTTTACATGTTTAAGGACCCGAATTTGGTTCTTTAGAACCAATGAAAGCCCTATGCAGTGGTATATGGCTTATTTCAGCTCAGTGGTGAAACAGGAGAATCCCCAGAAACTCTTGGGTGACCTAGTCTGACATATATGATGGCAAGCAACAAGAGACACTGTCTTATACAAGGTGGAAGGTAAGGAGTGACCCTAGACTGCCTTCTGACCTCTGTATGTGCACCATGATACCTGTGCACCTTCAGTAAAACAGAAGTGCACATTTGTATGCACACACATACACACAGATACACACATAGATAAGTACATTGACACACATGCCCATGTACAAATGCTCACAGATACACACCATACACACAAAGATGTGTGCATTCTGTGCTATGTTGCCAAGGTTGTCCTTAGATTCCTAAGCCTCCTGAATCTGACCCCTGAGGACTGTGATTATAGGCATAGACAGTCACACTCAGTCTTGTTTTAATTGGAGACTGGTCCAGCTTGGCTATATACTCTATATCCGCCTGAAGTTCTAGGATTATAAGTATGTGCCATCATGAAAGGCTATCAGGAATTGGATCTGAAGTTGATTGGGATCAAGTCCAGGGCCTTGTACCTGCTAGGCATGTGTTCTACGGAGTAGTTTACCGACTAAGCCTATACCCAGTCTTCCGTCTCTTCCCCACCCTTCCACTCCCCCATCCCTCCCTTATGTTGAGAAGGATGGAATCGAGAACCTCATGCTTGTGAGACAAATGCTCTCCTGCTCATCTGCATTCACAGTCTGTCGTTCTCTAGATGATTTACGTGCGCTCTTCTATCACACTACCTTCTTCCATAGACCCTGTCCTTCAACCCTCAGGTGTAGCCTGGAATAACCAGGTCCCCTTGACATCTAGGAGGCCTTGCAACCCACTTTTGGAGAGTGGGGAACCTATCTGTGGTTACCCCAGAGGATGGAGGTAGGAATTAGGCAGGGCTATCTAGACCCAAGCTTCCTTCCTAGTGTCAAGCATTTGTAAAGTCTGAAAAAAAATAAAGGTTCCAGCCTGGCAATGTGGTGGTCACCTGTCATGCTGGTGACCAGGAGGTTGAGGAAGGAAGGATAATGAATTCAAAGCCATCCTACGCATGTCCTTGTCTCTAAATGAAATAAAATAATAAAGATGCTTAGGCACTATGTGTGATGAAGTCACAGCCCTTGTGCTTTAGAATAAGTGCTCAGAGACAAGGATATCAAGACTGCTCTGGTGAGGCTGTGAGCTGAATACCCCTGTTTATTCATTTATCCTTTTTTTAATGAGTGTGCACTACTGCACTCAACTTTAATTTTTTATTACACTTTCTTTTTCAATAATGTATGTGCATGATATGAATAATGTATGTTGCATGCTTTTGCATGTGTGTAGGAGCCCATGTATGTGGGTGCATGTGTGTATGGAGACCCCATTTCGTCATCCTCTTCTGCTCATCTACCTTATTCAGTGAGGCAGAATCTTTCAGTCAGAATCACAGCTCAACGATGTGGCTAGGCCTGCTATCCAGCTTGCTCTGAGGATCCTGTGTCTTTCTTTAGTCTGGAATTACAGATACACTGCCATGCCTATCCAGCATTTACTGGTATCTGGGAATCAGAACTCTGGTCTTCATGTTTTCCAGGCAAGAGATTTAACCATGGAGACATCTCCCCAGCCCAGCTTTGGGGTGTGTGTGTGTGTGTGTGTGTGTGTATGTATATTTAGGTCAAAGTCCAATCTTTCATTCTATCATGTGATTGTGTGTGTCCTGCAGATGAAACTTATCCACTGGGCCATCTCATTAGCCCTTGCCCCTGTTCTTGCCTGGATGGAAAGGCTATGCAGTAATGTGTGACTGCCTTACTGTGTCAGAGTTCTGAAGACTCCCCCCTCTCAACCCCTGTCCCAGAATACAAACCTTCTAAGAGGATCTCAATTACTTCATTCACGTTAAAGCTCAGCTCATCCACATCTTGGCCTATGTACTGGTACAGTGCCCGGCACCTTGGGCCATGTGTCCGTGGTTGGGGCTTAGGCCGGCCCACTCCTGGCACAGGTCTCTGCCCTATACTTCGCTTCCTTTGCATGCTGTAGGGGGAACAGCATGGGTCTCAGCATAGCCCTAGATACATCCCTATCCCATGTGTCTTTCCCGGGGTTATGCCCTCAATCTTTCCCCACCTACCCTGCCACACCCTGGTCAGGCACATTAAGGAATTCTGTACTGTGCTCCGAAGGTGGCCGTGCCCGAGGACGTCTGCTGGTGCCTAGGGTTGAGGATGGAGGGCCCCGTGGAGGCCTCTGGGAACTCCTACCAGATGTGATCTCCAGGGGTATGGACCTTACCTGGGAAGAGGGTGGTACCCCACTTCGATTCAAGCCTATGGTGGAAACAAAGATAGAGATATGTGTCATGAGTGGCTGTGAACATTTGAGGAGTTATCTCTAAGTTCTAAGCCTGACAGAAGATGCAGCCACTCTCAACCCAGTGTGGTCAGAAATGTGTCTAAGGGTCAGGAGTGGTGATGCTTGCCTTTAGTCCCAGCACTTGGGGAGTCAGTGGCAGGTGGATCTCTGTAAGTTCTAGGCTAGCCAGGACCACAGAGAGAGACCTTGTCTCCAAAACAAAAACATGGCGGTGCACTTAACTCCAGTACTTGGGGAGGCAGAAGCAGATAGATCTCTTTAAGTGTCAGTACTACATATTGAAATCCTATCACACAAATCGATCGTGCTTGCACTTACACACACACACCCACCACCACCACCAAAACTAAAAGAAAAGGACAGAATGTAAATGAGGGACTCTGGAGGTAGGAGAATGTAGAATGAGTGGCTTTAAAAGTTATGTAATATTATTGTATGTGTGTGTGATGTATGTGTGTGATCCATGGTACATGGAGTTGGTTCCCTCTTTCCACAGTTTCTTGCATTCTGAGGAACAAATTCAGGCCTCCAAGAGGAATTTGAGGATTTCTTTCTTCCTCTTCTTTTTCCTCCCCGTCTTCCTTCTTCTCTCCCTTTCTCTCTCTCCCCACTCCCTTCCACCTCTTCTTCCACCTTTGATTCAGGGTTTCACTATGTAGCCCTGGCTGGCCTTGAATTTTCAGAGATCAACTTGCCTCTGCCTCCTGTGTCCTGGAATTAAGTGTTCACTACACCCAGCTCAGATGTGTGTGCATGTGTGTGTGTGTGTGTTTATTTTCAAGACAGGGTGTCATGTAGCCCGGTTGCATCACACTCCCTGTGTAGTTGACATAAATTTATATGGCTTTCTGCATGCTAAGCAAGAATTCTATGACTGGGCTAAAAGTGGTGTGGAAATTCAGATAGCAAATCCAAGCAGAGGTTTGGAGGAAGGAATAAATTTGATGAGTTGACTAAATAAAACATATTAGGCTAGGGAAGAGGTCAGTGACTAGCTAGGGTAGGTTCTTTTCTTTCCTTTTTTTAAAGATTTATTTATTTTTATTTTATTTATACTAGTACACTATAGCTGTCTTCAGACACACCAGAAGCGGGCATCAGATCCCACTAGAGATGGTTGTGAACCACCATGTGGTTGGTGGGATTTGAACTCAGGACCTCTGAAAGAGCAGTCTTAACCACTGAGCCATCTCTCCAGCCCTAGGGTAGGTTCTTCTTTTTTTTTTTTTTTTTTGGTTTTTCGAGACAGGGTTTCTCTGTATAGCCCTGGCTGTCCTGGAACTCACTTTGTGGACCAGGCTGGCCTCGAACTCAGAAATCCGCCTGCCTCTGCCTCCCAAGTGCTGGGATTAAAGGCGTGCGCCACCACGCCCGGCTGAAGAGGTTTTTTTTTTTTTCCCTAGGGTAGGTTCTTAAAGGTATTTCCAATATTGTTTATCCCGCATCTTGTAGTATATAGGAGAGCTATGGTGAGGTGAGATGCTATTCTTGTTAGCTTCTTAAGTCCACAGCAAACAAAGGAAGTCACTAAGAGAGGTAAGGAGATATAATCCTTACCTCTGGGAGGCCCAGGGGCTGCTCGAGTGGGAGCCTGCGCTGACCTTCGAGGTCTACCCTGGGCTAACCCCTTCCGTGTAGGCTCTGAAAGAAGAAGAAATCAGAGATAGGTTTGAATTGTGGCCCGGCCAGACTAGGCTCTTGGCCTAGTGCTTCAACACTCCTCCACTTCGGTTCAGCTTGAGACCACGCCCCTGTCCACGCTCGTCAGTTCTTCTACGTTAGTTGCAGGTGGGGATTCATATCTATCTTTTGAGCTCTTCCACTCCAGGACACGCTCCACCATCTGTTGACAGCTTCATGTTGCTTTTATGGCCATGCCTCTCCACGTTTCTCTCTCTCTTATTGGCAATTTCTCTAAGGCAAGATGTCTTTCTCTATACCTTGACTCTACAGGCCCCGACCTCTCTAGTCTAGCCTAGTTATTTGGCTCCGCCCCCACAAAGTTGATTGGTCTTCAGTGAACCATGCCCCAGGCCCCGCCCCCGCGATGCCCAGTTCTGCTTCCCGCTGACTTACTGGTGCTCTTAGGCAATCCGTCCCCAATGCTGATAGTGAGAGCTCGACCCCCAGCCTTGAGCACAGCCAAGTCACCTGTCCCGCGAGAAAAGGTGACGTTTCGGGTACTGCCTCCGCCCCAGCCTTCTTTTTTCACCCGGAACTGTAGTCTAGGGGAGAGAAAGGAGTTTGGGGGTGCCAGTTGGGGTCCCTCTTCCACACCCTACTAGTGCCCAGGACCCTGCAGTAGGTAGGGGGTACCGCCCATAGGTCGGGTGGAGGATGGTGCTCAAGGTGGCTATGGATTGAGGGGCGTACAGGTCGCTGAAGGTGAGGGGAAGGGGCCTGCGCGCTGCCTCTTCAAAACGCTTGCATAGAAGGCTGACAAACTCGGTCTTGAAGATACTTTCTAAGAAGCTGTCGGCAGCCTCTTCTTGAAGGATGAAGAAGTCATCCTGTCGGGTGCTGGGGGAAAGGTAAGAACATTAAGTGAGGGTGTAGGAAGACATGATGTGTAGGGTCCAATCTATGAGGATCAAGTTGGGGGAAGGGAGAAGGAGGAGCCTGGGAAGGTGGTAACTGAGAATGACCAGAGAGGTCAGGTAGGAAGAGGGACAGAAATTGTCTCCACACAAAGATCATGAAAGTAGGGCAGGACCTGAGTTGCATTCTTTGGGACCCACTTAGTGGAATGCCTTTGCACAGACCTCCAATCATGGGCTGTGATGTGTGTCCCTTCCCCCAAATAAAAATGTAATTAAATAGTTTGTTGAAGATCATGAAAGTAGAGGCAAGTGAATGTGGCAGGTAGCAGCAAGACAGCTATAGGTATAATAGCACCTCTAGTTACCATGGTAACAAGCAAGGAGGGAGCACAGGAACACCTGACAGGTGGGTTACTACAGGACAGGTGGCTACTTGGCCTTACCTGAGAGACACCCCCCGGAGGGCCTGGATCTCCAGTTTCTTCTTCAGGACTTCACGCACCAGACCCTTCTCTGGTCCTCTTTTCACCTTCTCTCTCCCAATCACATACACACACTTTGGGGTCAGGATCAAGTCCCTTTTGATAGGCTGCAGGAAGATAAAGCCAGAAGCTGATGGGTGGTCCCCCCGGGGATGGGCAGCCTGGCACCAGAGGATCAACCCTAGACAAGGGTGGAGCTTTCAGGGCAAGTGACTGGGAAAGCTCTCTGTGTGTGAGTTGCTAAATCATGTAAGAAATAGAGTAAAGGTGAGGTTATATTGTTTAGAAAATGTATGTCAGGGCTAGTCGACAGGTAGAAGATAAAAGAAACACCTGATAGATGTGGTCTGCCACTGTAATTCTGTCTGTGTGTGTGTGTGTGTGTGTCGTGGAATGCTGTCTTCTGGGTATGACATGGCTGTTGCTCTCTGCAGCCAAATTTATCCTCAAGAGACTTGCACAAGATTGGGCCTTCTAATCTTTGATTTCAGGTGAGGGATTCATGTGGCCCTGTCCTTCCTTGACGATCTCTAGGCAGTTAATGGTTTGTGTGGGAGAATGAGAGGTATTTTTCTCCAGCAGTCTAGCCAATTTTAAGTTGCCAGTGCTTCTTTAAGTAACTAATCTCTGTTCCACGTTCCTGGAAATAACCCAGAATAAACTTATCGTGTCACTGAGCTACACTTTGATGGAATCACTTCTTTGCTCTATTGTTAGAGTAAAGAGACATTTGTTAGTCTCTCTAGGAAAAGTTCACAAAACTGTATGCATGTGTATACATTTGTGCTGGGAATGGAAGCCTTGCATGCTAAGCAGGAGAGGCCAAACCTACTTGGGATCAGCCTCCATCTTAAAGAACAACAACAACAAAAAGCCCGAGAACTCGAACTGCAGCTGCACCCAAGCTGCACCCACGTACCAGAAAGGACTCCTCGGCTTGTCCTTGGCCCATACCGCAGATTTACTCCCTAGCTACTTCCTAGCAACAGTTAATCAAAGATTAGTCTGATTGTTTCAACTAGCAGACTGGTTGTGACTCTATATGGTCTATATGGACTCTATATGGTCTTGCTTTAGATTGCCCACCTGTCAGCTTATTCTCATTCTATAGATGCTTGCCAGGCTGGACACCCCTCTCTTGTTCCCATTTCCTATAATAGATTGTCCTGCTGAGGGTTCAGGCTTCTCCACCTTGCTGTCCTGCTGTGTCAGGGTTGGGCTGGAGGAGAGCCCAAGCCTGAGCTTGTAATAAAGAGACCCTAATTCGATTGCATTGGAAACAGCTCCCTGGTGGTTTTCTGGAGTGCGCAATGCTTCCTAGCAGACCAAGCACACACTGAGTCACATGCCCTTTTGTAAAGGTATGGATTGAGGTCAGGTACTGGTGGCACACACTTTACATCTCAGTACTTAAGAGGCAGAGGCAGGTGGATTTCTGTGAGTTCAAGGCCAACCTAGTTTACAGAGTGAGTTCTAGAATAGCTAGCTAGGCCTGTACAGTGAAACCCTATCTTGGGAGTGGGGTGGGAATATTGATGGCTTGAGTGATTGAATGCACATCACAGAGGCAGGTGAGAGCATATTGCCCAAACAGTCTTTTGTGGTGGCACACACTTGTAATCTTGGGCCTTGGGAGGTTAGGGGTGGCACACGCTTGTAATCTCGGGCCTTGGGAGGTTAGGGTGGTACACGCTTGTAATCTCGGGCCTTGGGAGGTTAGGGGTGGCACACACTTGTAATCTTGGGAGGGGCTTGTGAGGTTAGGGGAGGAGGATTATTTATTTTAGGCCAGCCTTGGCTCAAAGGAATGAATGAAAGAAAAGTCATGGTCACAAGTAAGGGGCATATATGTATATGAACCACATGAATCTATGAGTTGTATAGGAAGGTGGGGTATGACGGTTAGTTATATTTTATTTTTACAGTTATTTATTTTGTGTGTATCTGTGTATGTGTAGACATGCGTGTGACATGGCATGGAAGTCAGTTCTCTCCCTCTACCAACTGGGTTCTGGAGATTGAACTCCGTCTTCAGGGTTGTCAGCAAGCACCTTTACCTGCTGTGCCATCCCATCTCATGTATACATCTATACAACTGCATGTCTATAAGGCATTTTCTAGATTATGTTAATTGGTCACGATTATTAATGATTTCTGGAACAGTCAGGCATGCACTTGTGAACAAGGCTTCCTTGACCTGGTTAGAGTGTTTATATAGACAGGGGCTTCAGAGTCAAGTGAAGGTACAATGGACATGTGTGTCTAAGCCGGGTGAGGGAAGTGGTCCTGTGGAATAGGCTTCTGGATCAGGTGAATATGTCATAGTAGACACATCTGGTAAAATGAGGGTGTATCTGATGTAGGTATGTCTGGGTTACACAAGGACAGGCTTGAAAGACAGCTCTATTACTGGCTGTGGGAGTGTGGGTGGGTGTGACCGACTGTGGGAGTGTGGGTGGGTGTGATCAGCTGTGGGAGTGTGGGTGGGTGTGATCAGCTGTGGGAGTGTGGGTGGGTATGACAGTGTAACATGAGATGTTTCCTTTCCCTCTGCTCAGGGTTTCATATAGCTCAGGCTGACCTGGAACTCACTATATAGTAGAGGATGGCCATGAAATCCTGATCTCCCTCCCCTCCCCCAAGAGCTGGGATTGTAGATATTAGCTCCCATGCCTGGTTTATGGAGTACTGGGAATGGAACACAGGGTGCATGCTAAGCAAGTACTCTGCCAATTCCTCTACAGCCTCATGAGGTCATGTTCGATGGACACCAGTATCTACCACAGTGGAGGTTTTACTTGTGGATAGGTGTGTCTGGGCCTGGTGGGGGCCCGTCTGTGAGAAAGGATGTCTGGAGGCTCGGTGAACACACTTATGTGGAAAGGTGCATCTGGGTCCCATGGGTGGTATGCTTCTGGTGTGCTTACTCAGCAGAGGCACAACCTCAGATGCAAACACCCACCCAGGTCTCACCTTGAAGCGGCGGTCATACTTGGTGACTGAGTCGGCAAAGTCCACTCGTTCCCTTTTAGCCAGGAACTGGCGCAGCTCAGGCCGCTCCTCCAGTCCCAGATAGTCCCCAACGAAGTTCCGGTTGATGCTGTTCCGCCTCCGTTCCTTCTTGTTCAATAGGATGTTAGAAGCTGAGAGGACATGGGTGTAGTTAAAAGTCATGGCCTCTCCTTAATCCTCTTGCCCCCAGACTGAGCCTCCTAATGAAGGCCCCTCACCTTCTTCCCGCATCTCTTCATACTTTCGGACTGCTACATGGCGCCGCCAGGCTTTCTGGATAGTGCGAGCGAAGCCGTCAAACTTCCTCTCTCGCATCTCTTCCAGGAGGAAAAGCTGGACAGGAGGGAGGGAGAGTGGTATCTCTCAAGTCCCTGACTTCTCATGGACCCTCCTGGGTAGCCTCACTCTTGCTATGCAGTTGAGGATAACCTTGCACTCCTGATCCTTCTGCTTCTACCTAAGTGCTGGGATGACAGGCCTGCACCATTACATCTGGGTTACGGGCTGCTAAAAGGAACCCAGGGCTTTGTGTATACTAGGCAAGCACTCTATCAAATGAGCAACATTCTCAACGTCCAAAAGTTTTTGTTTTCTCTTCATGACTGCACCCAGAAGTTCTTCCCATTTAGGGAATTGAAGAGATGGTTCAGTGATTAAGAACACTGGCTGCTTTTCCAGAGGCCCTGGGGTGGTTTGGTTCCTAGCACCCACATGGTGGCTTACAACTCTCTGTAACTCCAGTTCCAGAGATCTGATGCCCTCTTCTGGCTGCCACAGGTACTTCATGCACATGGACTACAGACATATAGGCATACACCCATACACATAAAAAAAATATTTACAAAATTTGTTTATTTGCTTATTTATTTGAGACAGAGTGAGTTCTCTCCACATGACCCTGGATGTCTTGGAAATCACATTGTAGACCAGGCTGGCCTTAAACTCACAGAGAGATCCTCTTGCTTCTGCCTCTGAGAGGTGGGATTAAAGGGATGTACCAGAATACATGGTTGGTACACACCTTTAATCCAGCATACAGGGGAGGGGGGATCTTTGTGAGTTTGAGGCTAGCCTGATATATGTAGAAAATTCCAGGCTAGCCAGGGCTACATAGTGAGACCTTGTCAAAAACAAAACTCTCAACAAATAACTCAGTTTCCCCCATCCCCATTCTAATAAAAACTGACCACTAACTTGTCACATGTTATTAGTTCTCACTTAGTAAACTTTCCCAAAATTCAAGTCTGCACACGAAAAATTTTGTCACAATAGTTTTTTTAAAAGATTTATTTATTTATTATATGTGAGTGCACAGTAGCTGACTTCAGACACTCCAGAAGAGGGCATCAGACCTCATTTCAGGTGGTTGTGAGCCACCATGTGGTTGCTGGGATTTGAACTCAGGACCTTCGGAAGAGCAGTCAGTGCTATTAACCACTGAGCCATCTCTTCAGGCCCCCACAATTAAATTTTTTTGAGACAGGGTCTCTTACTAAACTGGTCTGGAACTGGTCCTAATGCCTCAGCCTCCTAAGTGTTGGCATATAGTGATTAAACTATTATATCCAACGTCAAATTTTAATTTTTTTTATATATCTTTACCAGAGGGACTGGGATGTACCTCAGTTGGCAGGGTGTTTGCCTAGTATTCACAAAGTCTGGGTTCCACCCCCAGAACTACCAAAACCTGTGGCTGCGATGCACCAGGTATGAGGTGGTGACAGGAGGAACCAGAGTTTACAAACGAACAGTGAGGCGGAGACCAGCCAGGGTTTCATGGGACTCTGTCTTAAGAAAAAGAAGGCTTTGGCCCAGCTCTTTTTATTCTATGTATTTTTCTACCATGTGTCAATTTTTGGAGGATTAATTTTTTGTGGAAATTTTGCTTGCAATAATTAGGAAGTTGGGATTCTCTTTCCCATCCTCTCATTCTCTTTCCTTCCCCCATTTGTCCCCTTCCGTGTCCTGTCTTACATGTTACAACTAAATTTCCCTAAGCACAGTTTTATACATTTGCACCTTTGTTCTTTGATAACCCTTTACTTCCCCTACCTTCTTCCCCTCCTCTCTACTCAGCCTTTCCCTTCCTTCCCAAGGTCTCATTCTGTAGCATAGTATGGTCTGGAACTCACAGGGCTGGAGACTCCTGCTTCAGCTGCTAGTACTTGCATTGTAAGTAAAAAAATTTTTATTGGATATTTTATTTATTAACATTTTAAACTTTATCCCCTTTCCCAGTTTCCCAATCCTATCCCCACTCCCCCTGCTTCTATGAGGGTGCTCCCCCGCCCACCTACACACTATCGCCTCCCGCCCTGGCATTCCCCTACACTGGGGCATCAAGCCTTCACAGGACCAATGGCCTTTCCTCTCATTGATGCCCGACAAGGTCATCTTGCTACATATGCAGCTAGAGCCATGGGTTGCTCCGTGTGTCTTTGGTTGGTGGTTTAGTCCCTGGGAGCTCTGAGGTGTCCGGTTGGTTGATATTGTTAGGTAACAATTTCTATTAGTAATACTTTGAACTTTTCTTCTTTTTTTGGTGCTGAGGAATGGATCACAGGGATATTTAGGTTAGGCAATGGCTCCATCATTGAACGACAATGCTAGCTCCTCACTGGGGGATTCTAGGCAGGTGCTCATCCTTTAACTCGCCCTCTCAGTCCCCCACGAGCAGATTCTAGGTGGGAATTCTAACTTTTGAGACATTTAGATCTCTCTCTCTCTTTTTCTCTCATATATATACATGTATATGTATGTGTATGTGTGTGTATGTATGTGAATGTGTATGTATATGTATATCTGTATATATATTAGAAGGGGAAAAGCAGAATGGGGGAGAGGAGCAGAAGGAATGAACAAAGGGATAAAGAAGGACAAGGGGAAAGGGACCTCTGCATAAATGGGGGCTCTTTAGTCTACGTAAGGGGCACCACCACACTATACCCTGTATTCGTCCTCTCCCTGACCTCTTCCCCAGAACTGGCCAGTGAACAGGCCTTTTCTGAGTACATACTTATGTCTCAGGCACTATGCAGGTGACTTCCTGCTTTGTTTAATCCTCATTCCACTCCTGGTGGAATGGTGGCTCTTACTTTGCCTCATTTCCATATGGGGAAACTGAGGTTTGGAGAGGTGACAAAGTCTGATGAAGGTCACATGGTGGTGTCACAAAGTGACGAAAGTCTCCCCTTCACCCCATCAGGGTCTTGCTATGTACCTTTACTCTAACTTTGAACTTAGAGCCTCCTGCCTCAGCCTCTGGAAGGCTGGGATTATTATAGGTGTTGTGTACTACCAGACCAGCGCATGCACTCTCTCTGTCTCCATCTCTCTCTGGTGCTGAGGATGGGACCCAGGACCTCAAATATGCAAATGCACTGTCACTGAGCTGTACCTCCAGCATCAACCTCAACCCTCCCCTTCCTACCCTGTCATCTCTCTTCGTTTTATTATATTTTATATTTTTCACTCTTTAAAAATGTGTGTTTGTCTGTGTGTGTCTGTGTGTTGTTGTATAAATGTGTTTGTGTCTGTCTATGTGTGTGTGTATGTGTGTGTGTGTGTGTGTGTGTGTGAGAGAGAGAGAGAGAGAGAGAGAGATGGATGTAGGAGCCCCATGGTACAGTGTGCATGTGTAGGTCAGAGGAGGACAAGTGTGTAGAGCTGGTTCTCTACTTGCACCGTTCTGTGAGTTTTTGAGATTGGTCCTCAGAACTCAGTTTGCTGGGTTTGTTTGTTATGTACTTTTACCCACTGGTCCCCTTTCTCTCTCACATCCCTCTTTCTCTCTCACACACACTCACCGACTCAGGATTTTTAACAAAGACCTTGGTACTCCCCATCTGGTACTGGTCTGGCTCCATGTTGACAGCACAAAGCAGGTGCTGGACACCCTGGCGTTCATCTCCACGCCACCGTGGCCATGTCTCAGGGGTCAGAATGGCATACCTAGAGGTAGAAGTGATGAGGATGTGGGGACATTTGGAGCAGGCCTGCTGGTTGGCCATTTCAATAGGAGAGGTAGTCAAGGCAGGAGAGATAGGTTCATTACCTTTGCAGAAACTTGGAGAACTGCCGACGGTAGGCAAAGCCTGCCCTTCGCACTCGGATGTTCTCCCTCAGGCCCAGGTACTCCACCTGGTGCTTCACTCTGTGGGAGTGAGGTTTCCTGAGATCCAGAAAGTGGGAGATGCCCAGGGAAAACTAGAGACATGAGGCCTGGATTTGTGCTGGAGGTATCTCATCATCTATCCATCTATGTATGTATGTATGTATGTATGTATGTATGTATGTATGTATCTATCTATCTATCTATCTATCTATCTATCTATCTATCATTTCTTTATGATTCCATCATCATCTACCTATGTATTATCTATCTGTTTTCTATTATCTATTTATCTATTAATCATCTATCTAATTTGTCACCTGTCTACATTTTGCCTATCTAATTACTGTCTTCTACATAATCTGTCTGTCTGTCTGTCTATGGCAAGTGTCTCTCAGTTGCTTAGGTTTCCCTTGAATCTATGATCCTCCAGCCTCCACCTCTCAAGGCTGAGAATAAACATGAAAGCCATCATGCCTAGCTTGGGGGTGGTTTAGATGGTGAGTTTTGAGCCCCAAGGAATTTCTCAGCTCAGTCTGGGACCAAATCTTGGACTGAGACCTGAGGGAAAGATTCTGGGCTCATCCTGGAGGATTAGTTCTGGAGTTTAGGTTTGAGAAATTGTGTTTTGATTATTTCACAGTCAGTCTGGGTTTACCCGGGGATTGGATGTGTGTATGGGGTGCCTATGTCAGTTCAATGTAAACTCTGAGGCCACAGAAGTTTTATATTTTTAAGTTATATGTTTATGTGTATGCACATGCATGTCACTGCATGTATGTTGTGGTCGGAATACAGCTTGCAGGTTTCGGCTCTTGCCTTTCATTGTATGGAGCCGAAAGGATTGAACTCAGATCATTAGATTTGGCAGCAAGCCCCTTTAAATGCTGGGACATCTCTCTGACCCCCTGCAGTGGGGGACTTCCTAAGGTGGACTTCAAGTCCAGTCTACAGTGGTCCAAAAGTTGGTGCTTTGTCTGTGAGTCAAATGTAAGTAACTGGTCCATCTGGTCCATCTAGATCTTGTGGGAGATGTGAAGGGGACGGTCAGTTCACCTGCTTTCCTCCCAGTCCCGGGGTCGCTTGGTCTCGTTAGGTTTGATGCAGCGGATGTAGTGGGGCGTGCACTTCTTCAGCGTGGACACCAGGTCGTTGGCTTGTTTCTGAGGCAGAGGGAAAGTCAGGAGTGAGGAAGGCTTGAGGATGGCTCTACTGGCTCGACTGGCTCGACTGGCTCTCCCCATTCAAGAAACACTCATTAAAGAGGGGGTAGGGGAAGCTGACTGGGCAAACCTCAGGTGTGCATAACGCCCTCAGCTCTCATCATGAGGGCTGATAGTGGGCATCTACCCAACTCTTTTTTGTTTGTTTGTTTGTTTGTTTTGAGACAGGATTTCTCTGTATAACAGTCCCGGTGGACCTGGAACTCACTCTGTAGATAGGGCTGGCCTTGAACCGGCAAAGATCCACCTTCCTCCGCCTCCCAAGTGTTGGGATTAAAGGTGATCTACCCACCTCTTAAATCTCAAACTTGGAGTTCTAGTGTCTGTCACATTTACCACATAGCTTAACACATAATAGGTACTTTGGAAATGTTTGATGACTGACTAGTAGAATAATCAGAATAACCAACTGCTTAGACTTCCATCTGTCTTCAAGGGGACACTGACTTTGGAAATAAGAAGTGTGTTTGTGTGTGTGTGCAAGAGAGAAATAGAGAGAGACTCAGAGAGAGAGACAGAGAGAGACAGAGAGAGGGAGAGAGACAGAGAGAGAGAGAGAGACAGAGAGAGAGATGAGGTAATCAGGCTTGGGTTCTTGGGCTAAGCATTTTAGTCTTCTGGGCAAAAGTTGTGGGGCCAGGTGGGAAGACTGGGGAAGTAATATGAAACATTCAGGTTCAATCTGTCTGTGATCTGTGTCAGTGGCTGCCTGTTTCTGATCATTAACTTCTTCATCTACCAAGCAGAACTGAGCTTAATTCCTTGTATGTGTGAGGATCAGCTATCATCACAAAGTCCTCAACAAACAATTGTGAATGTGACCTTTGGATGGGACTCTATGTTCCTTGCAGCATTATGCACCCTCAACAGAAGGTAGACACAAAAACCCTTCTGCACAATGAATGAAAAAAGTGAATGTAACATGGTATATCCACACAGTAGGATATTATTCAGCCTTCAAAAGGAAGGACAGTCTTATAACAAGATCCAACATGGATGGACTCTGAGGACATTTTGTGACTGACATTTGTGTTCTGGATGATGCCCCTGAAAAGAGGTCCTTACAATCTCCAGATCTATATGGACAGAGTCTATGACCATATGATAGGAATCAGGCAATCTCCAGATCTATATGGACAGAGTCTATGTCCATAGGATGGGAATCAGGGGCTGTGGATATAGTTTTGAATGGGGACATATTCTGAATTTGCAAGTTTGGAGATGGCTGTGGGGATGGCTGCACAACACTGTGAACACAGCCCATGTGTCACTGAACTGCACACTTAAAATGGGTAAGACAGCCTGTTCTATGATATGTGTAGTATTCCCACTTTTACAAATAAGTGGTCTGGAAAGTGTAGCCCGATAATAGTGTGCATGTCCAGCATGTACAAGACCTTGGGCTCCATCTGCAAGCACAGGAAGGAAGAAAGGATGGATGGGAGGGAAGACGGGAGGGAAGATGGAAGGGAGTGGGAAAAGAGAGTCAGACAAGGTGGGGAGGGGTAGGAGGGGTGGGAGGATGAGGAGAGGAAGGGAGAGGGTGAACAGAGGGGGAAAGAGAGGCGGGGAGGGCAGAGAGAAAAGGAGAGAAGGGAAGGGAAGAAGAGATGGAAGAAAGGAGAGAATGAAAGTGAAGGAGGGAAGGAGAGGAGGGATGAAGACAGGGAGGGAAAAGGGGAGAGAAGGAAGAAAAGGAAGGAAAGACAGAGGGACCAAACTTAGGCTCATGGTCCTAAACCAAGAGCTGAAGGAAGACCTGCTAGGCCAAAGGGCCATAGACAATGAGGACCCAAAGGATGTGGAACAGACAGACACCGGAACAAGGAGTAAAAGAGTCTGGACAGGTAGAACTTGGCCTCTCCTGTCCCCTTCCTTCCTGCCTCTAGGCCCACCTTGATCTTGGAGCCAGCAGTACTGGGGCGGCCCTTCTTGTCTATATCCAACTTCTCAGGAAAGAGCATCCGCAGGAAGGCCCTAGGAGAGAGGAATGGATCAGAATGAAGACAGACCTTTGGACATCCTTCTTCAGCCCTCATAGTTGTAGGGGCTGCCTTAGTGCTAAGATGCAACGTAAGGTTCCCTCTCAATGTAGGTAGGGGATGTGAGGTTGGCATTGTGTTTTGAATCTCTTGATTTATCTGCACATTTTAGTTTTACTCCATGATAATAGCAAGTCACACAGTACAGAGGTAAACTAAACAGAAACATGTGTAAACTGTGCGTGTAGGGTACACACTTATTATCCCAGCACTCAAGGTATGGAGGTAGGAGAACCAGAAGTTCAAGTTCATCTTCAGCTACATAGTGAGTTCAAGGCCAAAAATTTTTTTCTTTAAATAAAATGTATTTCTACATAGCCCTAGCTGTCTTGGAACTCACTGTATAGATCAAGCTGGCCTTGAACGCACAGAGATATGCTTGCCTTGCCTTCCGGGTGCTGGGATTAAAAGCATGCATCTCCATGGATGGCATGAGAGAGTTCCTGATTTAAAACAACAGTAAACAAGAGGCTAGGGCACAACTTAGTTGATAGGTGGTTGCATGAACACAGCCCTGGGTTCCATCTTCAGCACCACATATACCAAGCACAGCCACACACGCCAATAGTCTGAGAGCTACAAGGTAGAGGCCTCATGATCAGAAGTTCAAGGTCATCCTTGTTATGTAGTGAGTTGGAGGTCAGCCTAGGCTACACAAGATTCTATCTAAAAACAATCCAACCCAAATAAATAGAAAAATCTATCAATTAGAAAAGTATCTTGGCAGCTGGGGAGTGGTGGCGCACGCCTTTAATCCCAGCACTTGGGAGGCAGAGGCAAGTGGATTTCTGAGTTCGAGGCCAGCCTGGTCTACAGAGTGAGTTCCAGGACAGCCAGAGCTACACAGAGAAACCCTGTCTCGAAAAACCAAAAAAACAAAAAAAACAAACAAACAAAAAAAAAAAACAAAAAGTCATGTCTCCTGCAAGCAGCTGTCCTACATGTACATCTTTGCAAAGAAATGTGTACAGCATTCAGAAGTAGTGCTGCATGCCTTTATTCCCAGCCTGTTTGAGAACAACCTGGTTTATATAGCAAGTTCCAGGCCATCCAGAGATATATAGAAAGACCTTGTCTCAAAACAAACAAACAAACAAACAAACCACAAACACAAACAATAACAAGTCTAAAATAATACCCCTAAAGAAATATGCAGAGAGGCTGGGGATCTGGTTCAGTTGGCAAAGTATTTGCCATGTAAACATGTACATCTGAGTTCAAGCTTCATAACCCATTTCTTGTTTTGTTTCTAAGGCTAGTACATACGGATTCAAGAACCTTACCTGTATGCCTCCCTTTTTGCCTATTGATGTATTTACACAAGGTCTTTGTGTGAATGTAGGTGCATTCAGGTCAAAGGACAACGATTGAATGTTCCCTGCCTTTTCTTTTCTTTTCTTTTCTTTTCTTTTCTTTTCTTTTCTTTTCTTTTCTTTTCTTTTCTCTTCTCTTCTCTTCTCTTCTCTTTTTTTTCTTTTCTTTCTTTTCTTTCTTTCTTTTTTTTTTTTTTTTTTTTTTTTTTTTTTTTTTTTTTTGGTTTTTCGAGACAGAGTTTCTCTTATAGTCTTGGCTGTCCTGGAACTCACTTTGTAGACCAGGCTGACCCTCGAACTCAGAAATCCGCCTGCCTCTGCCTCCCCAGTGCTGGGATTAAAAGGTGTGCGCCACCACGCCCGACTGTTCCCTGCCTTTTCAACTTGAGACTTTTCAATTTAAGCCAGGCAGACATTCTGGGGTCTTCACCTACCATTTTGCCATAGATCTATGACTTTTCAGTACGTACACCAGTCCAAACACAAGGCTGAACTGTTCATTATGCTTGTGCAACAACTGTTTCACCTACTGAACTATCACCCCTGTCCTGTTTATGTTTTTTTTTAAAGATTTATTTTATTTATTATATGTAAGAACACTGTAGCTGTCTTCAGACACTCCAGAAGAGGGCACCAGATCTCGTTACGGATGGTTGTGAGCTACCATGTGGATGCTGGGATTTGAACTTATCACCTTTGGAAGAGCAGTCGGGTGCTCTTACCCGCTGAGCCATCTCACCAGCCCCTGTTTATATGTTTTAAGAGACAGAGTTGCGTATAGTTTAAGCTCAAACTCAAGTCCTAAGGAGGCTTTTGAACTCTCAATTCTCTTGTTCTACCTTCTAAGTGATATGATGACAGGTGTATGGTATCACATCTGCTTTTATGTGGTATCACATCTGGGAATGGAATCAAGGACTTCTGCATATTGGGCAAGAAATCTACCAACTGAACTACACCAAAGCCTCTCTCCTTTTGAGGCAGGGTTTCACGGAGCCTAGGATGGTCCTGATTCATTGTATAGTTGAAAGTGACCTCCACTTCCACTTCCTGAGTGCACAGCCATGTCTTGTTTATACAGTACTAGGGAGGGAACCCAGAGCTTGCCTAGCATATCAGCTGAATAGGTTCCCCAGCCCTGTGATGTATTTTCTCTTTGTTTAAAGGGCAACTATCCAGTCACTGGACTGTTGGGATTGTGGGAGGCACTATGGACAAGATATAAAAGGAACTGAACTCAGGGGTGTCCCCTGGAAAGGGACCCAGAGTCAGACCAGGGTTTGTTTCTCTTCAGTGTACTGGGAGTCTCTTCTCTTCTCCTTCTCCTTCTCCTTCTCCTTCTCCTTCTCCTTCTCCTTCTCCTTCTCCTTCTCCTTCTCCTCCTCCTCCTCCTCCTCCTCCTCCTCCTCCTCCTCCTCCTCTCCTCCCCTCCCCTCCCCTCCCCTCCTTTTCTCTTTCTGTCCTAGAACTAGAATCCAAACCCTCACATTCTAGGCAAACAGAGTTACACCCTCAGACTTCAGAGTTTCAGATCAGAGCTGTGTCTTGCCCACACAACCACAAAGTCCATGGAATGACCAGGTTCTGGAGAGATATAGTAGTGCCCAAGCCTCCATTCCTCTGGGTGTTGTGCCCAAAGGTCGCACAGCTACTCACTGGTCACTGGACTGCATCAGTTCTATAAGATCAGAGAACAGCACATCTCGATTCCTCTCACAGAAGCCACTGACGTCATAGGAGACCTGGAGGGAGACAGTATTGAAGGTTGGTGAGGAGCAAAGAATTTCATGTGTGAGTGTCTGGGCAGGTGGCCAAGGATACCATGGGGCCTGCTTAGGGCTAAGAGGACTTGAGGTTATGTCCAGTGAGATGAAATCTGTGTTTCAGAATAGTAGGTTGTGTTCTGTTGTTTGGGGCCTGGCTCCCAGATGTCTGATGTTCAATTGAAGCTGGAAGATGAAGGTTGGAGTTGGAGTTGGAGTTAAGGGGTCAGAGCTGAAGTTTTAAGAAGCAGGGAGAGGTTGAGAAGTTGTAGGCCAAACTTGAGGGTAGGGGACTGGCTAGGACAGGTCTGGAGCTGCTGGGCATCTGTTCTAGCATGTGTGGAATCCTGAAGGAGATGCTGGATGTCTTCCTCAATGGAGAGAGAGAGAGAGAGAGAGAGAGAGAGAGAGAGAGAGAGAAGGGGTCTTTCACTGATCTTAGAGTTAGTTCAATGATTAGCTAAACTGGCTGCCCCAAAGTCCCAGGGGTCCCTTGTCTCCAGGCTGCCTGTGCACTGGGCCTGATCTGGATTTTTTTTTTTTTTTTTTTTTATGTAGGTGCTGGGTATCTGGACTCAGATCCTCATGCTTGGGCTTTATTGATCGATCTCCTTAACTCCCAGAATAATTTTGTTTATTTGTTTTGACACAGGGTCTGACTGTGTAGCCAATTAGGGCTTGTAATTCTATTTGTAGACCAGGCTGGCATTGAATTTACAGAGATCTGCCTGCCTTTGCCTCTGGAAGGTTAGAATTAGAGGCTGGCCTCAAATTCCCTATATAGCCAAGGATGGTCTGCTCTTTCTGCTTCTGGGATTGAAGATGTGAGTGGCTATCAGGAGGGCAGGGGGTGATTTGGAATTTTGGTGGTAGATTATAGTTTGGAATGGGGCTTCAGCTGGGGTTGCTATTTTTTAATTAATTAATTAATTAATTAATTTTAATTTTTTATTTTTTTGGTTTTTGAGACAGGGTTTCTCTGTATAGCCCTGGCTGTCCTGGAACTCATTTTGTAGACCAGGCAGGCCTCGAACTCAGAAATCCACCTGCCTCTGCGAGTGCTGGGATTAAAGGCGTGTGCCACCACGCCTGGCTTTGCTATTTTTTTTAAAAATTTATTTAATTACTTTATCTACATACACTGTAGCTATCTTCAGTCACACCAGAAGAAGGCATCAAATCCCATTACAGATGGTTGCGAGCCACCATGTGATTGCTGGGATTTGAACTCAGGACCTTCAGAAGAGCAGTTAGTGCTCTTAACCACTGAGCCATCTCTCCAGCCCCCTGGGGTTGCTATTTTAAGTGGGATCTTTTGGCGGCCCTGGCTGAGGACATTTGGGAATATTTTCTACCTCTGCTGAGGTGGCGGAAATAGCAAGGAATCTCTTGGGAAGGTGGCTTTAGCTTGGGTCAGAAACTAAGAGATTCCTGTAGTCTCTGACAGGGGTGAGGTGGATAGGCTCCAGCCCATTTTGTTTGTTTTTAACGGGTTTGGGGAACTGTGGGTCAGGTTTTTTGTCAGAGGCTTATAGCTAACATTGAACACTGTGGTGTGTGTGCCAGCATAGAAGAACCATCTTGTCTGTTAGGAGCTGCCTTGCTAATTAGGTAAACTGTGATTAGAGGCCAGTGTGTGTCTGTAGTTCTGGCAGAGGGGACATGAGGCAGGTGTCCAGGAGATTTCGGAAGAAGTCTTTGGGCCACTGGGGCAATCCCTGATTCTGTTTAGCTGGGGCCCCTCTGGAAGAGGAACTTGGTTAGAGGAGTAGGAAGTTTGCAAACTGGACTGGGATTTGTGAGGGGGCGCCCACTTAGAAGGGAGTTCCACGCACCTTGCCTGCATAGTGATGGATGACGAAACCCGCGCTCCAGCTGTTGAAGTGCTCGTGGGTGCCCACTGCAGCTTGCAGCTTTTGTAGCAGTGTCTGGTCCGCGCCGCCACCAGTAGCATGCATCGTGGCACACACATCATCTAGCACGCTCATGATGCCTGGGGGGCTCTGAGAGGAGCAGAGGTTCAGCTCAGCCTGGCTGGGGTCCTCCCTGATTGAGCTGGGGGCTGAGAGGGAACCCCTAAATACAAGCTCAAAACGTGATCGTTTTCGCTTTCTCTTCCCCTTTCCTTTGCTTTTTTCCCCACAACCCCATCTTTGTCTTTCCTCTCCTCCCACTTCTGGCGTGCAGGGAATCCGTGCCTCTTTTCCTTCCCCAAGTTGATATTGCTTGGGGGATATTACCACAACTCTGAAAATGTTACCAATGGGAATGCTGAGTAAATAAAAGAAGGCGGGTGGAGTTGGGCATTGGTGGCGCCACGCCTTTAATCCCAGCACTCGGGAGGTAGAGGCAGGCGGATTTCTGAGTTTGAGGCCAGCCGGGACAGCCAGGGCTACACAGAGAAACCCTGTCTCGAAAAAAACAAAAAACAAAACCAAAAAAAAAAAAAAAAAAAAAAAGGTGGGCAGAAGAATTAATGGGTGGGTGGCTGCAAAGATATTTCAAATATGGGTTCTCCTCTCCCCTCAGGATATCATAAACCCTTTCCAGGTACACTGCTTTAGCTCTGGAGTCCCATGTGAACCCCCCCCCCCCTTAAGTCCTCACCAGCTTGTTTTCGATGAGGTCACACACAACTTTGTTGTTGAAGTATTCGATGGGGGTCCAGCGGATGCCCTCTTGCACATACTCCTCCTGGAGGTGGGGGGCAGTAAGACAGTGTGGAGCCTGCCTCTCCATCTCATCAGTCTTCCCTGGGAGGATATCCCTGCCTCTCCATCTCATCAGTCTTCCCTGGGAGGATATCCCTGCCTCTGGTCCTGCTGACATACAGCCAGCAGGGGTTGTAAATAAATACCCTTATTTGAGCTTTGGACTTTTTTTTCTTCTCTCTCTCAATAATAAATTTTTTTGGATTCACTTTACATCCCAAACACAGTCCCCCTCTCTCCTCTCCTCCCAGTCCCACCCTTACAATTCCCTCCCACCATTCTCTTCTCAGAGAAGGGGGAGCCTATCTTGGGTACCACCCCACCCTGGGATATGTAATCCCAGCAGGATCAGGTACACCTATCCTTTTATTTTATTTTTTGAGATAGGTCTCATGTAGCTCAGGCTACCCCTGAACTCAATAGGTAGCCAAGGATGACCTTGAGCTCCTCTTGCCTCTACCTCCCGAGTGCTGGGATGGCTTATAATGGTTCTGGGGATGGAATCCACAGTTTTGCATGTAGGAGGCAAGCTACTCTACTCATTGAGCTACATCTCTAGCCTGGGTCTTCCAATATTTATTTTAAATCACTTTTTCATTGTCTTTGCTTTGTATGAGCACCTCCAAAATACATCATTTGTCCTGAACCCCTGCCTCAGGCTCTGCATTTAAGATGGGGAAAAAAATTAAAGTAGATTTATTTTCTTTTTCAGATGCTGGGGTTGGAATCCAGCAAGTCAGGCTACTCTACGGCTGAGCTGTACACTTGAGAGTTCTTGGCAGCGATTTCTGTGCTGTCCCTAGCTCTCCACCCATGTGTCAAATACTATCTGGCACAAAGCAACTGTCTTTCTTTCTTTCTTTCTTTCTTTCTTTCTTTCTTTCTTTCTTTCTTTCTTTCTTTCTTTCTTTCTTTCTTTCTTGTTGTTGTTTTTCTTTAGTTCTTCTTTTCTTTCTGTCTTTTTTTCTCTTCTTCCTCCCCCCTCCTCTTTTCCCCTCCTCTCTCCCACCTCTCCTCCTCCTCCTTCTTTGAGATAGGGTATCTCTATGTAGCCCTGGATGTTCTAGAATTATCTATGTAGATCAGGCTGGCCTCAAACTCCCAGAGCTCCCGCCTGCCCCTGCTTTCTGAGTAAGTGCTGGGATTAAAGGTGTTCACTACTACACACAGCTCTATGTTTCTTGTTTAAATTGGATTCCCACCTCTGCCTCAGCAGCAACCTCTGTGTTCTGATTACAGGCATGCCCTGCATGTTCCTCCTGCTCTCTCCCAACTCCTATTCCAGGCTGGCCACAAACTATGTAGTCAAGGATGACCTTGAATTCCTGAGTGCTGGGACGAAAGGCATGCAGCAAGCACCACACCCAGTTTATGCAGCCAGTGATGGAACTCACGCCTTCATGCATGCTGGGCAAGTGCACTCTACCAACTGAACAGCATTCCTAGCTTTCCTTTTCTCTTTATAAATTATATGTGATATTTTGTTATAGTAACAGGAAGCTGAGTCTAATACAGCAAGCAGAGAGAGGTGGAATAAATTTGTGTGTGTGGGTGTCCTCAGTAGCATAGAGACCCTTATGCTTGAAGTTCTGTCTTGTGACACTTGGCTGCCCTGCCCACCTGCTCTGCCTTCAGGGTGAGCTCAATAAAAATCTGTTGCAGCTTTTCATTGACGAAGTTGATGCAGAACTGTTCAAAGCCATTTTTCTGTGGAGGAAAGGAAAGGGCCTTTCTGTTAGTGGGCTATGCAATGTCTCTGGCAAATACTGGGTGAGCCTAGGTGACAGACAGAACAGGGTTGGGTTGAGGGTGAGGGACAGCCAGAGCCAAACCTGGAAGATCTCAAAGCCATAGATGTCAAGCACGCCAATGCTGTATTCTTCCTGAGGCTTCTGCATAGCGCGGTTGATGGCCTATGGAAAGGTAAAAATGGGGCCAGTGGACACATGGTCAACCCCTTGCCACTGGTCACCACCCTCGTGTTATAGTTTAAAAACTCCTTTTTCTTAATTTGTGTGTGTGTACTCAAGCACATACATTTGCATGCCATGGTGTGCCTAAGGAGGTCAGAAGATAATTTAAAGGAGTCTCTTGTCTCTTTTCAACATATGGGTTCTGGGATTCATACTCAGGTCATCAGCCTCAATGAGACACTCTGTTATCCAGATTCATGCCTGGCTTTTAAAAATGTGGGATGGCAGGATGGCTCACTGGATAAAGATGCTTGATGATAAGCTAAATGATACTGAGTTTGATCTCAGGAATCCATATGGCAGAAGGAGAGAGCCAAACCCCTCAAGTCGATCTCTGACATCCACACATGTGTTGCAGCATTCATACACACATGCACACAAAGTAAATAAATAAGCGTGATAAAAATTAAAATATGGGGTTCTGTTGACAGAACTCACATACTCATGCTTAAAAAACAAGCACTTTATCAACTGAGGTCTTGCCCCAGACTCTAATTATATTAGGCATAGTAGTACACACTTTTATTTCCAGAAATCAGGAGGCAGAGGTGGGCCAATGTCTGTGTGTTTGAGGGCAACCTGAATTACATAGAAAACTCCAGGTTGGGAGATCCTATCTCAAAATAATAAACAAACAAACAAATAAAAGGAAAACCATAGGGTCATTCTATGCAGCTTAAACTGGCCTTCAACTCATAATCTTCCTGCTTCAGGATCCTGAGTGCTGGGATTACAGGTGTGTATTATCATATCTGGCTCCACTAAGTGTTATATGTTTGTTATTAGTGTGATTATCACTGACCCTGACATATAATGTTCCCTTCAACTCACTCCACCCAACTCCATACTTAGCCCTATGTCTCCTTGACAACCATCGTAGCTCTCAAATGCACCCATCCAGCTCTATCTCCATTGCCATGATGGGACTGGGAGGGCTTCAGTAGTCCCTCCACTTGTAGGTTGTTCAAGCTGAAAGCTGCATGTCACGTCCTCAGGAACCGGTGAGATGGACAAATAAAGCCTATCTCCTCATTTGTGGGTTCAAATTCCATGGGCTTGTTAAGCACCAGGCATCTATCAGACTTCCCAGGACTGGTCCCACTCACCTCCACCAGGAAGTCGAAGAGGCGGGCATAGAGTCCCTTGGCCAGTGCGTCACGAGTGTAGGCTGCCTGTTCCACATTGAGGGTCACATCAATGGACTCACTGCGTCCACCCCATTTGCTGTCCATCTTACGGCTGGTCAGCTTCTCTTGCAGCCGCCCACTGTCTATGCCCAGCAGGTAGGCTGGGAAAGCTAAGACTGCCAGGCCAGAGCAAAAGGAAGCAGCTGGTCAGGCTCTCTGGACATAGGAGTTTCCCCATTGACACCAGCATGGTTCTGTTGGGATTTGAAGTGGGAAGAAGCAGTCCTTATACTAGAGCCTGATGCCCGACATCACCCACACTCACGGTCTATGCTCTCCACACGGGCATAATTCCCTTCTTCACAGAAGCTGATGTTCCCCAGGTGCAAGATCCCTGCCACGAGCTGCAGGACAAGCTGCTGCACACTGGCCGGAATCCCGATGACCTGCATGGCGCTCTGTGGAAAGACAGGGACAGCTACCAACTCTGTTCTCCACCATGAATCCAGGATTAGATTCCTGGGCCCATGACATGAACTCAGGGAGACAGATGTTTGGTAGCCTGAGCTTATTTGTGTGTGCTAGGCATTTGTGTTCATGTATGGGTATGGCAGGCAGTGGTCAACCTTGGGTGTCATTCCTCAGGTACCACCTACCTTGTTTTTCTCATTGGACTGGAACTTGATAAATAGGCTAGGCTACCTGGCTAGTGAACCCCAATAATCTCGTCTTTGCCTTGCCTGTACTGGTGTTACAAGCAGGTACTATCTTCTCTGGATTTTTAATTTTTAAAATAAGTGCTGAGGATTGAACTTGCATGGCAAGTATTTTACTGACTAACAGATCTCCTTGACTGCCTGATTTGCCTTGTGCGTGTATGTGTGTGTGCGGTATATGCATTGATATGTTTGTGTATGTATGCATGTGTATGAGTACACATGTATATGTGAATTCAAGTTTACTTGGAGGCCAGAGATTTACATTGGGTGTATTCTTCTACCATTCTCCAAGTTAAAAAAAAAAAGGTGTTAGAAAGACATGTGTGGCCGGGCGTGGTGGCGCACGCCTTTAATCCCAGCACAGGAGGCAGAGGCAGGTGGATTTCTGAGTTCGAGGCCAGCCTGGTCTACAAAGTGAGTTCCAGGGCAGCCAGGACTATACAGAGAAACCCTGTCTCGAAAAACCAAAAAGAAAAGAAAAAAAAAAAAAAGAAAGACATGTGTATGTGTGTGTGTGTGTGTGTATGTGTGCATGTGTGTGTGTGTGTGTGTGTGTGTGTGTGTGTGTGCATGTGTGCCACTGCATGTGACTGGAGGTCAGAGAACAATCTGCAGTTGTCTGTCTTCATTTTTCCACTTAGTTTGGGACAAACTATCTCAGCTGCTGCATCAGCTAGTCTAGGTGGTTCAGGAGCTGCTGGACATCCTCCTGTCTCACCATCTCATTCTTCATGAAAGCCCTGGGATTACACACACCTGGGCCGCCACCTCCCGCTTTTATGTGGATTCAGGAATTCTAAACTCAGGTCACCAGGCTTGCACTCCAAATGCATTTTAACCTTCCGAATCTTCTCCCCAGAGTTCCACCTGATTTTTGACACAGTTTCTTACTCGTCCTGAAGTTAACTGATTTGATCAGACCAGATGACCAGGGAATCCCAGGATTTTTGGCCTGTCTCTGCTGCCCCAGTGCTGGGATATAAGCATGTGCTGCCACACCCACCTCTTTATGTGGCCTTTGGGGATTGAACTCAGATCTTTAAGTTTCTACAGCAGGCATTTTACCCACTGAACCATTCCTTGGCTCCATGATATGCCTCTTTCATCCATTTGCTGTATAACCTTGGATAAGTGCCTGAGTCTCTCTGTGCCTCATGTTCCTTATTTGTAACATGAAAAGGTTCCCTGGGGGCTGGACTGGTGGTTGATGCTTACCAGGGTCTCACTGAAGTCACTTCGGTCATCAGTGCCTTCCACCTTGTAGGTGTCTGATTGGTTGAGGTAGTAGTAGTAGTCTGGCGTCATGAGTCCTAGGTTCTGCTGCTGCTCCTGGGAGGCCCCTTCCAGAAGCTGGAGGGTGTCAGAAAGTCATGCATCCCACCCAGCCTGGTGCAACCATAGCGGTTGCCTTACCTTCGCACACACTGCCCTTCCCATGTTCTCTCTCCTCCGTTCCTGGGATCCAGATGGTCTCCCTCTGCCTCCAGCCCCTTAGACTTCCCCCACGCACCTGGTAGTAGATGTGGAAATTCCTCTCATTCTCATTCTGCATGACCACACGAGACTTTTCCAGCAGGAAGTTGGAGATCTTGCCTCCATCTGGTTCTCCACCTCGACTG
Organism: Mus minutoides; assembly: GCA_902729485.2. Classification (NCBI taxonomy): domain Eukaryota; kingdom Metazoa; phylum Chordata; class Mammalia; order Rodentia; family Muridae; genus Mus; species Mus minutoides. The sequence goes on along the minus strand of LR750687.1, from coordinate 126,566 downwards.
AACTGGATCTCAAAGTACTTGCCCTGAATTCCAGAGAACCACATTAGCATATCCCTGACTCGCAGGAACATACATGGGGCAAGGATTACAATCTCACGAGCCTCTTCCCCATGTCCTCTTATGATCTGGACTTGTCTTTCTCTTGCCTTCACTCACTTACTTTTAAATTACATGTATGTATGTATGTATGTATGTATGTATGTATGTATGTATGTATGTATATGTATGTGTGTGTGTGTGTCTTGAGCTATGGTGAACATGTAGTCATCTGAAGCAACTTGTGGGAGTTAGTTCTTTATCATGTAAGTCCTGAGGATTGAATTTAGGTCCTCAGGCTTGGTGGCAAGCATCAGCTGAGCCATCTCGCTGACCATCCACTTACATATTGACTAAGCTTGCTCTAGATTTCACAGACTGTATGGGACCACGATCCTTAACATATTCATCTCCTGTGATGCTCTAAGCCCCTGCTAATTGCACTTACCTTTGTGCTCACCTCACGTCCCCCCCCAACACCTTTCAGAAATTTCTATGTTTCTTTTGTGTGTGTATCCATAGGTGTGTGACTAAGAGGGTGCATGCTTGTGTAGGTGAATGTGTGGGTGTGGAGGCCAGAGGTTAACACTATGTGTCTTCCTCAACTGCTCTCACCATATACATCAAGGAAAGAACTCTCGAATCCAAAGCTTGGTGATTGACTAGTTTTAGCTAACCACTTTGCTCCAAGAATCTCCTGCCTCTACTTCTCACATGCTGGGGATCCGAACTCAGGTCCTCCTCACACTCTTACGTGCCGAGCCTTTTCTCCAGTCCTTCTACTTTATTTCTTGAGACAAGATCTCTCAGTGAATCTAGAGCTCACTGATTGGCTAGACTGAATGGCCAGAGTGTTTCCTGGATCCTTCAGTCTGTAGATCCTAGTGTCACAGGTGCGTACTATCATATCCAGCTTTTACACGGATGCTGGGGATTACATTTAGATCTCTCCTGAGTGGCTCCAGATTCAGTGAGAGACCTTGTCTCAAAAAATAGAACAGAAGGGCTGTATCTAGAGTTCTGGAGTAAACAGCACTGCTCTTTCAGATTACCGGGTTCTATGCACAGCACCCCCATGTCTGTCCACAACCATCTGTTACTGTAGTTCCAGGGTTCTAATGCCATCTTCTGGTCTCCAAGCATACCATGCACTCAGGTGGTACTCAGACATACATTCAAAACATTCATATGTACAAAATAAATACTAATAAAACAAAAAAAAATAGTTAAGGTGATGAGCTATTGAGGAAGACACCCAACGTCCAGCTTTGGAACCCACATACTTGCATGTAAATGTTCATGGGCACACATGAAGTGTGCATCCACACATGCATGCACACACACACACACACACACACACACACACACACAAAGGAACGTGGAGGCTAGGGAGATGATTCAGTGAAGTACCTGCCATACAAGTACGTGTGTGTGCATGTATGTTTGTGCATGTGTGTATATGCTTGTTTGTATGAATGTGCGCCTGTGTGTGTGTGTGTGTGTGTGTGTGTAGACAGCAAGTGCTTATTTGAGGTTTAGTGACTCACAAAGCGGCTGGAATTGTTGTTGCGCACGGTCTTGGCATTGCCGAAAGCCTCAAGCAGTGGGTTTGACTGTAGGATTATGTCTTTGACGTGCTAGGGGTAGAGCCAGGCAGAAAGAGATCAGTCTGGGTCAGATGAGTGTAAGCCACATCCCCTTCCATTCTTGTCTTACCTGGACCTTGTCTCCCCCACCAGACACCTTGGAGATGTAGCCCATGATGTACTTAGCAGCTACCGTCTTCCCAGCTCCGCTCTCCCCACTAGAGGGGGTGGGAGGAAGGGATGGTTAGTCATATTGAAGAGACCTTTTCTAATGCCTAGTTATTCATTAATCCATGCATCTATTCATTCTTTTACTCAGCACCCAGTGTTACTCAGTTTACAAAGCACCAGCCCCTACTCTAGGTTCCAGAGAGTCAAAAGTGATCAAGAAAGATTGAAAAAATAAGCCCCTGCCTCAGGGGGTGGAGAGATGGCTTAGTGACTAAGAACTTGTTAACCCTTGCAGAAGACCTGCAATGGGTTTGCTTCCCTACACCTACATGATGGTAATAACCACCTGTAATTCCAGTTACAAGTGATTTAACATCCTCTTCTGGCCTCTGAGAGCACCAGGCATGGATATGGTGCTCCGATATGCATGTAGGCAAAACATGCACACACTTAAAATTAAAACAGTAAATTTTTAAAAGTAAAAAAATGTCTCCTCTCTCTCAAAAAGGAGGGGCTAGTGAGATGGCTCAGTGGGTAAAGGGGCTTGCTGCCAAGCTGAATTTGGTGGAAGCAGAGACCTGATTCCTAAAAGTTGTCCTCTGACCTTCACACTTGTACTGTGGTATGTGCCACCCCCAATAAATATAAATAAGTAAGTAGATATCATTCTAAAGTCCCTTGGGCTGGGAAGATGGCTCAGTACCTGTTGCCAAGCCTGAAGACATGAGTTAAATTCTTGAGATGGTGGGAGGAGAAAACTGACTCCTGGAAATTGTCTTTGGACTGCTACATGCATACATTGGCATGCATGCATGCACCCACACACATCCACAAAATAATAAAAAAATATAATGTAAAATGTCATAACCTCACATTTATTTTACATGTGTGTACATGTTATGAGGGTGGCATATGTGTTGGTGGTGTATGTAAATGCGCATGTGCCTATATGCAGAGGTTGGAGGAGGCCATATGGTGTGCTGTTCGATCACTCTCTGCCTCATTCCTCTGAGACAGGGTTTGTCACTGAATCTGGAGCTAGGGTTGTGGCCATCAAGCTCCAGTAACATGCCTATCTCAGTCTCCCCCAATGCTAGAGTTACAGGTTTGTGTGTTCATACCTAGCTTTTTAATCTAAGTTCTAGGAATTTGAACTCAGCTTCTCATTCTTGAACAGCAATCACTCTTAACTGCTAAGCTATCTCCTCCATCCTGGAGGAGGAACCAAATGGGAAATAAGAAAATGAACAAATATACTGTATCAGGAGCCAAGAGATATAAGGAACATAGAACAGAGCAATAGGGACAGAGGGACAGCACTGCATGGTCCATGACAAGCCACCATCGGTGGTCATGTTTGAGGACATGCCAGCTAGAATGTTCCAGAATCCCTCACCCTGCTGTACCTGATAATGACACACTGGTTCTCGCAGTCGATCAGCATATTCCGGTACATGTTGTCGGTGAGGGCATAGACGTGCGGGGGATTCTCATATTGAGCCTGGTGTGGGAGGTCAGGACTCAGCCCAGAGCTTTGGGGCTTTTGGTGGTAGGTATGGAGATAGATACTTCCACCCATCCAACCTTGGACTCACCGCGCCCTGATAGAGGTCAATTTCTCGGTCAGTGAAATAGGGCATCTGCTTGAAGGGGTTTACAGAGATCAGCACTGAGCCAATATATGTCTTAAGAGGTGGTTAAGGACCATACAGTATCTTGTTTTGCTTTTCAAACTCTTCTTACCCCTTACTCTATCCTGACAAGACCACCCTTTGCTTGGAGAGAGATATGAGATACCTGAATGTACCTTGTGTCTCTTATGAAATGATGGCTGGACCCAGAAATAGGAGAACGGGTAGTGTAGTGGTGTAGCTCTCCCAAGGCAAGGGTCCTGTAGCAGCCCCAGCATCTCACACCATAGCACTATTGTTACTTGATGTGCCCTTCAATCTGCCTGTCCTGCCTCCATTTATTCATCTCCCCCTCCAACCCCGGGCTGAATTTCTGCACTGCCATTCCTTTGGCATCCTTCCCTGTCCCCGTACTTCATCTTCCCTGCCATCTTCCTGTGCCCCTGCACAACATGGGATACGAAAATGTAGTCATCCATGAAGCGTTTGCGGAGGTTGCTCACAATGGCGTCCTCTGTGATCTGGGGCAGCAGCACCATGTCATCCACGCCACTCTGCTTCACGTTGTGACTCTGCCAGTGAAAGCGCTCCTTGCTGCCCTGGGGATGGGGGCGGTGAAATAGGGATGAGTCCTTGAGGGGGAGCATGGTTGGGCGTCTGGATTACCTTCAGCCCCAGCTTCTGAATCACTCTTTCTCGGTGTACTGGCTAGTTTTTGTGTCAACTTGACACAGCTGGGTTATCACAGAGAAAGGAGTTTCAGTTGGGGAAATGCCTCCATGACATCTAGCTGTGAGGCATTTTCTCAATTAGTGATCAAGGGGGGAGGTCCCCTTGTGGGTGGGACCATCTCTGGGCTGGCAGTCTTGGGTTCTATGAGAGAGCAGGCTGAGCAAGCCAGGGGAAGCAAGCCAGTAAGGAACATCTCTCCATGGCCTGTGCATCAGCTCCTGCTTTCTGACCTGCTTGAGTTCCAGTCCTGACTTCCTTGGTGATGAACTGCAGTATGGAAGTGTAAGCTGAATAAACCCTTTCCTCCCCAATTTGCTTCTTGGTCATAATGTTTGTGCATGAATAGAAACCCTGACACAGACACTCAGATACCCCAGTAATGGCTAGGATTTTTGTTTGGTTGGTTTTGGTTTTTTTGAGACAGGATTTCTCTGTATATCTTTGGCTGTCCTGGAACTATCTCTGTAGACCAATCTGGCCTCTAACTCAGAGATCCGCCTGCCTCTGCCTCCTGAGTGGCCACCACTGTTTGGCTAGTTTTGTCAACTTGACATGATTTAGAGTCACCTGGAGAGAGTCTCAGTGATGGACTCTTTAGGTCACTTTGGCCTGTCGCATGTCTGTGGGAAACTGTCTTGATCACCTCAATTAAAGTGGGAAGACGAGTTCATTGTCCCCAGCCATATACCAGCCCTTTACTGGGGAATTCTAGGCTAGTGTTACACCAGTCCTTGTAGAGAGGTTGGGTACAAGTAAGCATGGGTCAGTCTCTGTTTCCAACTCCGTTCCCACACCCCGTATCCCCTCTTATCTCACTAGGTAGCCCTGACTAGCCTGGCTCTCACTATGTAGACCAGGCTCGCCTCTAACTCAACGGTGATTAGCCTGCTTCTGCCTCCCAAGTACTGTGATTAAAGGTGTGTCTTACCACATTGGGCTCTCTCTCTCTCTCTGCTCTTGACTGCGGATATGATCTAACTAGCTGCTTCAATTCCCTGCCTTGAATTCCCAACAGTGATGGACTGTAACCTGGACCTGTGCACCAAATAAGCTCTTTGTCCTTTAAAGTTGTTTTTGTCAGGGTATTTTATCACAGAAACAAAAAAAGAAAACTGTTTCTTTCTCCTCTCCTGGGAACTCTATGGAGGTGAATAAAGCCCCTATTGGCTTCCTGTCCAGAGCACCAGGCATTCCTGAAACTTCTCTTTTGGTGCATCTTTCCATCCATACTTTCACCTTGTACCTTCCAGTCCAGAGGATGGCGCCATCCTATCGCCATGGCTTCCCCACCAATGAAATCTCCCTGAAGCTGTGCTCCAAAATAAGCCTCTCTACATTTGCATTGCTTCTGTTAGGAGGGTATGTCACAGTGACGCAGAGGTAACTCCCTCATGTGACTGACCTGATCCTATCTCTCTGTTTCAGAAAACCCGTTCAAGCCGGGCGTGGTGGCGCACGCCTTTTAATCCCAGCACTCAGGAGGCAGAGGCAGGTGGATTTCTGAGTTCGAGGCCAGCCTGGTCTACAGAGTGAGTTCCAGGACAGCCAGGGCTACACAGAGAAACCCTGTCTCGAAAAACAAAACAAAACAAAACAAAACAAAACACCGTTCATGGCTTCCTGTTACACCTGTATTCTTCAAGTCTACAGATAACTGGTTTGTTTTGAGACAGAGACTCATGTAGACGACACTGGGCTTGAACTCACTATGTAGTATGATCCGGCTTCTCTCTGCTCCTGACTGTGGATATGGTGTGATTTTTCTGAGTGTTTGAATGACAGATTTGTGCCGTTGGGAGCATAGCACAAAGGTCCTTCTGCCCACAGATGTCCAGGGAGACCAGGAATGTTAAACACACAGGATTATCATTCCAGTGGGAAAGATGAAATACCCATTCTTCCACCCAGAAAACAGGGAATTGGTAGTGATTAACAGCCTGGTGATTTGTGTTAGGCCAGACCATCCTACAACCAGGACTGGAGGTGGCTAGTAACCTCAATGACCTTTTCAGCCAAGGGCTCTACCAAGCTCCCATAACCAGGACCAGAAGTGGCTAATAGCCCAAATGACTTCTGTGCTATCTGTATAATGGAGGTCAGGCCAGAGACTTCCCTAGGCCCTTAAGCTAGCACAGGTAGCCTCTCTCTAGAACCTAAAGTCTCTTTTTGAAGGAAATAGCATGTACCCCGAGTCAAGTTTCAATGACTTTGTGTACTGGAATTGTATTAAAACAAGAAACTTTCCCCCAAATTGTACTGTGCTTTAAATATGCTGACAACGAACCACCTGCCATTATACTATTTAGAAGTCTCTGTTTTGGTTTTAGTTTTTCAAGACTGCGTTTCTTTGTGTAGCCTTGGGGGGTCCTAGAACTATCTCTATAGCCCAGGCTGGCTGCAAACTCATAGAGATCCATCTGCCTCTGCTTCTGGAGTGCTGCCATCAAAGGTGTGCCCCACTACTGTCCAGCTAGAAGTCTTAATCCACATTGATGAAGTCAATCCGAACCAAGTTTTCCTTCTCATCTCTTCGCAGTTCACTTCTCGGCCTGAGGCATCCTCAGTGTGCCACCAGGTTTAGTTTATGAAGTGCTGGAGATCAAACCAAGGACTTTGGGCATGCAAGGCAAGAACTCTGCTACCCGAGTTATATCTTTCCTCATGTGACCCGCCTGTAATCCCAGCACTTAGGAAGTTAGAATTGGGAGGACTTCTAGGAGTTTGAGGGCAACTTGACCTACATAGTGAGTTTCAGTCCAGCTGGGGATATATAGTGAAATTCTGTTTCTAAAAAGAGCTGACAGTATCATTCAGTGGGTAAAGGTGGTTGCTGATGAGGCTGATGACCTGAATTCAACTCCTGGGACCCACACAATGGGAAAGAGAGAACCAACTCCTGGTTCTCTGTCCTCTGCATGTGTACAATAGCATGCACACATTCTCTCAATCAATCAATGTAATTAAAATTGCATATACATGTATAAACTATTGTGAATTCTTTGCTTTGACATACATCCCTATGGAATGTGGTCCTGTCTACACTTAACGTCCACTTGTTCATTGAGTCCTTCCTTCCTTCCTTCCTTCCTTCCTTCCTTCCTTCCTTCCTTCCTTCCTTCCTTCCTATGAGCCCTCACACCTTGTTTGGCCTGAATCTCACTATGAAGCAAAGGATGGTTTTGAGCTTCACCTTTCTGTTTCTTTCTCCTCTCCTGGGAGCTCCATGTCTTGTTATGTCAGGTGTTGGCCTAACAAGAGTGCACAGCCATATGTGGTATGTGCAGTGCTGGGGATGTGACCCAGGGTTTCGTGCAGGCTCAGCAAGCACTTTACCAGCTCTTTCCTGTCTCCCATTCTCTCCTTCCTGAACAATGAACAGCCTCTACTGCAAGCTCCCAGTGCTAGGATTTTCCTCAGGTCTTTGCCCTATTGTCTGTGTCAGGTATTTTGGCACAGCGAAGAAACAGCAAGTGAGAGAAGGACATACAGGGATGGGGAGGCAAAGGAGGCGGGCCTGGCGGTTTGAAATGAGATGTTCCCAGCAGTCTCAGTCTTCTGAATACTTTGGTCCCCAGAATACTTGGTCACCACTTTGATGGTGGTAGCACTATTTGGGCAGTTTGGTAGATGCGGTCTTTATGCAAGAAGTACATTACTAGGGGAAGGCTTTGAGAGTTCACATACTCATGCCATTTCCAGTTAGGTCTCTCTGCTTCCTGCTTGAGGTTGGAGATGTGAGTTCTCATATTCTAAGTCCAGTTACCATGCCTTCCGGCTCCTAATGATTCCCCACTCTGATGGTGATGGGCTCTTATCCCTCTGGAACCATAAGCCCCAAATAAACCTACTTAGTTACTTTTCTATTGCTGTAACAAAACACAGTGACAAAGTCTTTATAAAGAAAGTGAAATTCCACTTACACTTCCAGAGGGTTAGAGTCCAGGGTGGCAAAGCAAAGTCATGGTGGCAGGAACAGGTGAGAGCTTATAGCTTATATCCTGATCCATAATTAATAGGCAGAGAGGGATCACTGGGAATGGTACAAGTTTTGAAACCTCAGAGCCTGCCCCCCCTCACAGTGACATATTCCTCCAAGCTGGCCACACCTCTCAAACTGCCCAAACCGTGCCATCAGCTGAGACTAACATCTCAAACTAACGTATTCAAACATAAGAGCTGTTGGGACCGTGCTTATTCCAACCTTCACAGACCACTTCCTTCTACAGGTTGCCTTGCTCACGGTGTCTTATCACAGCAATAGAAGAGTAACTAATACAGAAGATAATGCTATGATAAGAGAGGTGGGCATGTATGGATGGACACTGGACTGAAAAAGAGATACTTTCAAGTCTGAAGGTCTGAAGATTCTCTGTGTGCAAAGGGTGACTATGTGCTCAGGGGGGCAAAAAGGCTGGGACATACAGGTAAATACGGATTAACACCTTCAGGTGTTCTGAACCAGGGCGTGGTGTCCCTAGTGGCACGTTGGGGAAGCAGAGTTTGGAACACAGAGCCTGTGCATGTGAGGCAAGTGGTCTAGGACCGAGCTACACCCACAGCCTGTGTGATTACTTCTGGTTGTCTTAGAGACGGGGATGTAGCTGACGTCTTTAGTGGGTGGGTGCCTGCATACAATGAAAGAGCTGGGGGAGGGGCGACTGACTCACTATGTAGACAAGGATCCTTCTAACTCACAAAGATCTCCTAACTCTACTTCTGAGTTAAGGATTAGTTAGCATCATTGTCACCACACGTGGTTCAACAAAAATATTTTACGTGTAAAGAGAAAATCAATACCAGCTGTGTATCTTTAATCAAAATGTTAGGAATCTGAAGTTCTTCAAGTTTCTTATTTTTATTTTATTTTATTTTTTACTTATTTTTTTGGTTTTTCGAGACAGGGTTTTCCTGTATAGCTCTGGCTGTCCTGGAACTCACTTTGTAGACCAGGGTGGCCTTGAACTCAGAAATCCGCCTGCCTCTGCCTCCCAAGTGCTGGAATTAAAGGCATGTGCCACCATTGCCTGGCAAGTTTCTTATTTTTAAACAACAAACTAATCAACCAAGGAGCAAAACCAAAACCAAAACCAAACCAAACCAAACCAAACCAATGTAAAACCTCAAAACCCACCACCACTACCCAGAAACACCAAGCAGCAAACCCATTTTGAAATCCAAGAATGGTGGCTTCTTGTGCTTGGGACACTAAGGTAAGATTGCCAGGGGCTTGAGGACAGCCTGGGCTTCAGGATGAGACTCTGTCTCAAACAAAACAAGACAAATTTTTAAATAAGGCTAAAGATATGGGTTGGAAGGTAAGAGCACTTGCTCCAAAATCATGAGAGTTAGATTTACTGTGTAATAAGCTGGGCATCTCTGAAAAATGACTGTAACTCCAGCTGTGGGTGCAAGACTGTTTGGAGAGAGAGGGACTGCTGGAGTTTGGGGCCTTCAGCCTGGCAAGAGGTTCAGGAAGAGACTCTGCCTCAGAAGAGCGAGTGAAGCGTGATGGAGGAGGCCTTGCCACCCTCTGCTGATCTAGGGCAAGCATGTGCAGAGGTTGCTGTGTGTGCACACACCTACACATACATTTACACAGACAAAATAAATAAATATACACATCTTTACCACCCTCCCCCCAATGCAATTTCATTTAGTAGAGCAGTGGCCTAGCATGGACAAAGCTCCGGGCTCCATCCCCAGCACTGCATAGCACCTGACATTGTTGGTGTACACCTCTCCTTCCAGCACTCAAGAGGTAGAGGCAGGGGAATGAGTTCAAGTCCATCCTCAGCTATAACAGATTAAATTTGAGGTTAGCTGGGGATAAATGAGACCCTGTCTCAAAAGATATTTTAAGATATCAAAAGATATTTTACTTTGAAATATCTGCACATATATCATGAGATATTTTGGGACTAGGACCCAAGTTTTAACAGGAAATTCACTGATGTTTCCTTTATAGCTATACATAGCCGGAAGGTCATTGTACTGACTGGTTTTATGTGTCAACTTGACACAAGCTTGAGTTATCACAGAGAAAGGAGCTTCAGGTGAGCCTCCATGAGATCCAGCTATAAGGCATTTTCTCAAATTAGTGATTGAGGGGGTAAGTCCCCTTGTGGGTGGTGCCATCCCTAGACTGGTAGTCTTGGGTTCTATAAGAGAGCAAGCTGAGCAAGGCGGGGGAAGCAAGCCAGTAAGAAACATCCCTCCATGGCTTCTGCATCAGCTCCTGCTTCCTGACCTGCTTGAGTTATAGTCCTGACTTCCTTTGGTGATGAACAGCAATGTGGGAGTATAAGCTGAATAAACCCTTTCCTCCCCAACTTGCTTCTTGGTCATGGATAGAAACCCTGACCAAAACAGTCATTTTAGTTACTTAATTGCTTTGTACCCAGGGCTGGGCATTTATTCATTGTGATGTGCAACTGGAAACCATACAATATACTTGTAGAGCAAGCACAGCCTTTAGCAGTCAGCAGTGAAACCTCCCAGTTCCAGGGGGTGCTGCCATCACTGCTCATGAGACTTGGCAACAGAGGGAGTGCTGGCTCAGTAGTAGGGTATTTGGCAAAGCTTTGAAGGTCACTCTATTCATCCTATTTAGTGTACCTGAGTTTCTCTAGGACTGCCGCATGAGGTCAGGTGTGGAGTTTTTCACCTGTGTATTTTATTGATACTCAAGTTTGAGCTGGGTGCAGTGACACACACATGCCTGTAATTCCGTAACTCTGGAGCCTGCTTGGAAGTCAGAGCACCTGACTGTATGTAGTCTTGTGTCGTAAAATTTCCATCCTCAGATAAGGGATGGATGCAACTCCTACTTGTGCCACAGGACCCTGATTTACTCTCTTCAGAATCCCTGCCATTTTGAACTTCTCTGGTGCTGGTGCCTGAACTATTCTTAGAGCCTGGGCTGTACATTTTTTGCAATTCAGTCTGTCTGTTCATGGTGTTAACTTTTAACAAAAACCCTACTCCCTCAGGGTTCCTCTTGACTTTCATCTGCGCCCTTTCACAGGTGGGCACATATGGTGGCATATTCACTGCATTGGTTCCTCTTGACTTTCATCTGCGCCCTTTCACAGGTGGGCACATATGGTGGCATATTCACTGCATTGGTTCCTCTTGACTTTCATCTGCGCCCTTTCACAGGTGGGCACATATGGTGGCATATTCACTGCATTTTGAGACCACTAGTGTGACCACTTTCAGATTTGCAGATACATATTTTAGCACCTGTAACTTTCCCCACTGCATTGCAGGGGATTACATGAATTTATTTTCCTTTCTTCCATACTGTTATTTTTCCTTTCTTTCATTCTTGTTGAAACAGGGTATGGAACCCAGGACCTCACACCTGAATGCTAAGCAGGCATTCAACTCCTGAGCCAACCCCAGCCTCTCACTTGAAGTTTCTAGGTGTGGCTTCACTCCTGCACCCTGATCCCAGCCTCCTTCTGGGGAATTCTAGGCAGAGGCTCCACCCCTGAGCACCTTACTGGGAGATTTTAGGCAGGAGTTCCACCCCTGAGCCATGCCCCAGTCCATCACTGGGGGAATTCTAGTCAGGGACTCTACTCCTGAGCCATTCCCCAGTCCCTCCCTCACTGGGGAAGTCTAGGTGTGGGTTTCATTCCTGAGCTACATCACCCTTTACTAGAGGACTATAAGGGGGTTCATTGCCCCATGGCTCACCCTGATGGGTTCTATACTTGCCTTTACACGCACAGGACCCTGGGTTCTTACCTGTGCTGTATATGATGCAACAAGATCTCCCTCTCTCCATGAAGGAGACAGCAAAGGGAGACGTTCATGGAATGTAGCAGTGTGCAGCTATTAAAGGTGACATACACCTGGAGATGCTAAGAAAGAGCTGCCTGGGGAGTCAGATGTGTCTAGGTCAGATGAGGCTGTGTGGGGAGCCGCAAGCCATCCAAGCTCCTGAAAATTGACTGCACTCTGAGAACGACCCCCAGGGAGGTTTTTGGCAAGATCCTGGTCAGAAATCATGGTGGGAAGTGTAGATGGACTGTGAGAACTCACCATTAGCCAGTCTGGCTGAGAAGAGGAAGGGCAGAGGCTGGGGAGAGAGGTCGGGTACTGTGTGCTTCCTGTTTGCAAGATAGGAAGACCAGACAGTATTAGTGAGGGCAGACCATGAAAATTAGGGTGGAGTCATTCATGAGTTTGGTATGATATGAAAAGGTGAATCTGCCATTCTCTCAGTTAATGTTTGAAGTATGAAGAACAGCTGGGGTATGGACAGGCAGGCTGTGTAAGTGGCTGATGGGGCAGGAAGTGTACCATAGGTCTGTAGAGTGCCAAGGAAGGGCTCTTGTTTGGTGACCACAGTAAATAGCAATAGCAGCCATGGCTAGCTTCCTAACATGCATTTACTGCATAGGATAAACTATGCTTGGGCATAAGGTCTTCCTCAGAAGTTCGAACTGGCCTGGGATTGCTATGAATCCCAGGCTGGTCTTGAACTACTGATCCTTCTGCTTCAACATCCTGAGTGCCTTAGTGTTTGACTAACTTTTCAGTGCCAGGACTGGAATCCTGAGACTTACATATACTAGTTGTTCAATCATTATGTTTCACTTCCAGTCCTTACTAAGCCTTTTGTTTTGTATTTTTCATTTTTTACAATTGTTATTCATTACTATTGTAAGTGTATGTGCATGGTATGAGTGGGTGTGCACGTGTGAAGGCAAGAGGACAACATTGTGAAGTCATTTCTCTTTATCCACCCTTATGGGTTCTAGGGATTGATCTTGGATAAGTAGGGTTGCTCAAAAGCGCCTTTACCCACTGAGCCATCCTGCTTGCCATTATTTTTTTTTTTTTTAAATTAAGGGCACTACCATGCACTTAATCCTAGCACTCCAAAGGATCACTGTTAAAGGACAGCCTGGACTACATAGTGAGTTCTAGGTCAGCAAAGGCTATTATAGAAAGAATATATATATATATGTATGTTTATTACATAGATACACATATGTAAAGGCAAGCATAGAACCCACCAGGGTAGGCCTTGGGGCAAGGATTGTAATACCTATAATCCTCTAGTAAAGGGTGATGAGGTAAAGTCATATAGTCCAGGCCAGTCTCAAATCTGTTATGTAGCCAAAGATGACTTTGAGAGTCCGATCTAGTGCCTTGCCTTCCCAGTGTGAGAGGACATATGTGCACCATCACATCTGTTACTTGGGGTTGGTGGAGTGCTAGGGATCAAACACAGGACTTCATGCATACTAGGCAAGCTCTCTACTAACTGACCTACACACTATGACTAAGTCATGATCTACTTGATTAAGCTTAAAAAAGTATGTATGTATGTATGTATGTATATGCAAATGTGTGTGTATAAGTGTGTGTGTGGGGTGGGTGGGTGGGTACTGGCACCTGTGTGCACGCTAAAGCCAGAAGAGGGCATTAGTAGGTTGGATCTTTAGGACCTGGAGGTAATAAACAGGATGTGGATGCTGAGCCCTTAACTTCTATTCTCATTATAGAGCATCAGCTGAGCCATTTCTCCAGTCTTGTGACCAGGATTTTTATGTGGAGGCTTGCCCCTTCCAGCCTTTAAAGCTGGGTTCCTCTTTCTGTTTTTTTTTTTTTTTTTTTTTTTGCCTCCTCTTACCTCAGGTTGCTCAGTGGCTTCTGTCTCTTTAATCTCATGACATTCACTCACTGTCTGTTCTGCCTTCAACATCCAAGCTCCTCCAGTTGCTCTGAGCTCTTCTGTGTCATAAAACCATCAGTGTTTTCCTATGTGTACTCCTTGCTACTTGTGAGGTGGAGGCAGGGTTTTGGGGGATGTTGCTTTGTTGGCAGAGTGTTTATCTAGCTTGCATGAAGCCCTGGATTCTATCTCCAGCACAACATATACTGGGTGTAGTGGTGTACATCTTGAATCTCATTATTCAGTGGGTGGAGGCAAGAAAATCCAGGAGTTCAAGAATGCACTCAATTGGATACTAGCCTACATGAGACCTTGTCTCAAACTAGCTATGGGGATATGTTGGGGCAGCCAGTGCTCAGCAGTTAAGAGCACCGACCGCTCTTGCAAAAGACCTGGATCGGTTCCCAGCACCCACTCGATGGCTCACAACTGAGTGTAACTGCAGTTCCAGGGAATCTGATGTCCTCTGTTAGCCTCCTAGAGCCCTGCACGCACACGGTACATAGACATACAGCAGACAAAGCACACATAAAATAAAAATAAATCTTTAAAACTTAGCTTAATAATCAAATAAGTGAATGGATGAAGTACTCTGGGGTTAAGACAGTCTCTTGTCCCCCTCTAAAAATACATCTTGGTCTCCCTGGTTCAAGTTGAAACTATGTGTTCCTAAGTTCCTTCCTTGAACTGTGGGGTGGGGGCAGTTGCAACAAATAAGTTTGTGGTCTCAGTTGACCACAGCAAAATATGACTCAATCTGCTGTCTCTTGTGAAAGACACTGGGGCTGTAGGTGGCTATGGTGAGAAGTGGAAGGCAGGTTCTTCCTCTATCTATTTAGTCAGCTCTGCCTACAACATGGGTGTGGGGTGGAGTAGGGTTGAAGGTGGGTGAAAGAAGACAATACCTTATTCGTGCTATTAAAGGGAGGGGCTGTTTGTGGTCAAGGTGGTAGCTCTTGTAGGGCTCAGGCTTGCAAGCTTTGTAGTGCAGTGAACACACTTCCTGATTTCTATCAGAGCTTGGAGTAGGTACATCTGCCTAGGCAGATGGGGTCTAATCTCCACTCTTGAAACTCTGAATGGTCGATGAAGATAGTGACTCAAAGAGGGACCATGTTGGAGGTTGTAAAGGCTAAGTGGGTATATCATCCAAAGCTAAACTTGCAACTTGACCCTAAGAGCCAAGAAGGCCTTGTGGTAGTGATGAAACTCCAGGATCTTAGCTTCTTTGGAGTGGAGAGCCCAGGTTCAAATGAAGCTGGGAGGATGCTCAGAGGCTGTTAAACAGCAGTGGGCTACTCACAGGAAACCCTAGCTGAGCTCTCATTTTCTACAAAAAGGAAGGGGAAGCCACAGTCAAGATGACTACTAAGAGAAGTGGCCTCCTGAAAGGATTAAGCCAAAATCTTCCACTTTTTGTTTATCTAGCAGCTTGCTAGGCCTCCCCTGCCTCAGTTTCCTCATTGAAAATATAAGAACTCCAAGTGCAGTAGACCTCATGGAATCAGCTGCACAGATTCAACAATGCAGAGGTTATCATAAGAAAATACTAATATCCCCATTATCACTATGGGTGTCTGCCTGGAACTTGGCCAGCCCCTATGGGTCCAAAGTGAGAGGAGCTTTCGAGTTCACCCCAGATACGTTCATTGTAACTAGGTTGGCTGGGTGAACATATTCTACAAAAACACTTGTGTGCCTTACTTTGGCTATCAGACTATTAAAACCCAAAGAAACTAGAATTTCTCCCAGGAATATTATGCAGGGAGAAGAGAAAGCTTAAAGCTAGGGCCAATCAGAGGAGCCTGACTTGTTTTTTTTTGTTGTTGTTGTTTTTGTTTTTTTTGTTTTGGTTTTTCAAGACAGGGTTTCTCTGTACAGCTCTGGCTGTCCTGGAACTCACTTTGTAGACCAGGCTGTCCTCGAACTCAGAAATCCGCCTGCTGCTGCCTCCTGAGTGCTGGGATTAAAGGCGTGTGCCACCACGCCTGGCTGGAGCCTGACTTGTTAAACCACCTTACAGAGGAGACATTGCTGGGTCAGTGGTGGGCAGAACCACACCTTCACCAGGAAGTATATAGATAAGCATAACTCTGGCCTCTAATCAAACTTAACTTAATTTCAGGGCTGTGAAGATGGACTCAGTGTGTGTAAGAGTGTCACTGTATTTCCTTATCTCTCTTTCCAATGTGGCCGCATTGAATGAATCTCCTTTTTCTTCTTTTTGCTCTTAATTTGACAATTTTAGTTGGCTCATGGAGGACTAGTGGCTGAACCTGGCTTGTGGGATCAAAGGCTGTGACTCCAGGTCTTGTAACAAAGCTCCCTGAGGATTGGGTGGTGATGAGCAAGATCTTCAGACGAGAGAGAAGTAGAATAGCCACTTCCTTTCTCACCAGGGTCCTGAGAGCTGTGGGCCCTTCCCTTGGCTCTCAGGGGGTGGCCCTAGAACCCTGGACCTATATTCCACCAGCCAGGGCGTTGTTACACTGCACCCTGCACCTCTGAACTGTGCAAACAATATTCTAACCTCCCAAAGTCCCGAGTGTCTCACTCTCCCTCCATAGGGCTGAGGTTAAGGTACGTATCTGATGGGATCAGTGGGCTTATTTCCTTCTGGCTTAGCTGGAGGCCAACAGGTAGGGACCTTTGTCTTTCTAGAGGTAGCTGGGGTCTCTTATACCTCCTTAAATTCTCCACACAGAGGCTAGAGTTGGAGTGACTCGGGTCTTTTGGAGCAGCCTCATGGCTCTCATGCCCAAAGCTGATGCTCACTGACCCTCTTATCTTCCGTGTCCAATCAGTTGTGGGTCCTTTGATTGTTCAATATTTTTTAAAATACCATATGATTTTCTATAATCAAACCCATATAGATAAGACCTGACATATTTAATACAGTTTGTTACCTCTGTATGCTTTTTAAAAAAAAATTAAAATTATATTTATTTATGTGTTAGGGGTTTGACAGCTCACCCACAGTCAGTCGGAGGACAACTTGAAGAAATGAGTCTCAGGTCATCATTGGAAGCAGATACCCTCTGAGCCATCTCAGTAGCCTTGGTTTTTTGTTAGTTAGTTTGTTTGTTTTTTCTAATTTTTGAGATGGTATTTATCATCCAGTCTACTTTTAACCTTCTAATCCCCCTGTCACCATCTCCCACATTCTGAAATTGCTGGTGTGGTACACCACTTCAATCTCAGTTGTGGGTACTTTTAAAAACAAATGCTGTGTTAGTGACATGGCTCAGTGGGTAAGGGAACTTGCTGCTAAGCCTTATAACTCAAGTTTGATTCCCTGGATCCACACGAAGGAACAAACTCTTCCAAGTTGTTCTCTGACCTCCACAACATGCCATGGCCCATAAGCAAGTTCACTCCCCTCATAATAAATAAACATTGTTAAAGAAGTTTAAAATTGCTTTAGTGTATTTGTGGCCTCATATAACACAGGCTGGCCTCAAAGTTGGCATATATAGCAGTTTCTGAGCATCTTGCCTCTCCTCCCAGGTACTGAGAGGCGTATCTCACCATGCTAGTTTGTAGTGTTACGGATGGAACACAAGGCTTCGTGCATGCAAGGCGAATACTTCACTAAGTGAACTCTACCCTCAGCCCCACAACAGTGGATTTTAAGTTTCTATTCTAAATACCTCCTTTTCCACATCTCCCTGACCACTACCTGGCCACTGGCCTCTTGATCTTTCTGGGTTTTTTTTTTAAACTAAAGATTTGTTTTATTTTTATTCATGTGTCTGTGCTGTGTGTTGCACACATGCTGATGGGTACCCATGGATCCCTAAGAACTGGAGTTACAGGCAGTACTAAGGCACCTGGAGTGGGTGCTGGAAACTGAACTCTGGACCTCAGCAAGACCACTGAGTACTCTTCTTTCCTTCCTTCTTTCCTTCTTTCCATCCATCCATCCATCCATCCATCCATCCATCCATCCATCACTTTACAATCCAATTGCAGACCCCTACCTCCTCTGCTCCCAGTCCTACTCTCCCACTCCCTTTCCCCTGACTCCCTTTCTCCTCAGAGAAGGGGAGCCCCTTCTCCCCCCAGATACCAACCCACCTAGATGTATCCTTTCCCACTTAGGCCAGACAAGGCATCCTAGCAGACTCTTGTCCACTGAATACTTTTAACCATTGATCCATTTCTCTAGATTCCCCTTGTCCCTTTTGTTGGTTTTTGTCATACTAAGAATGGAACCTGGACCCTGAGCATGCTAGGCAAGTGCTCTGCAAGAACTACATCTCTAGCTCTGTCTCCTTCACATTGTAACTAAGCCACCTTTACTCTCCAGTAACCAATGTTGTGAAACAAAACACGATGAAACAAAAATGCCCCACCCCTCGTGCCTACTCACAAAGTCAAACACAGACTGCTAAAATCTTCCATGTCAGTGTAGCAGACAGAAACGACAAACAATTCCACCATTAACATTCTTTAAAACTGCCACCATTGTCACCCTCACCACCCACAAAAACAAACAGACACAAGTGTTAATAAAGGCCAGTAATCCCAGAAATTTGGAGGCTGAGGCAGGAGAATCATGAGTTTGAGGCTAGGATGAGCAACAATAAGTAAGTAAGGAAAGAAAGAAAGAGAGAAAGAAAGAAAGAAAGAGAGAGAGAGAGAGAAAGAAAGAAAGAAAGAAAGAGAGAGAGAGAGAAAGAAAGAAAGAAAGAAAGAGAGAAAGAGAGAAAGAAAGAAAGAAAGAGAGAGAGAAAGAAAGAAAGAGAGAAAGAAAGAGAAAAAAGAAAGAGAGAAAGAAAGAAAGAAAGAAAGAAAGTGTCCAGTGATGGCAACAACAACAATAATAACCACAAAACACCCCACAAACACAAAATAACCATCATTAAAAACTCCAGGGGCTAGCAAGATAGCTGCGAGGGTAAAGGTGCTTGCTGTGGAATCTGAGTATCCAAGTTCAATTTCCAGTACCCAAATAGGAGAGACTCTGCCCCTGTGAGCTGTTCTCTGACCGTCGCATATGACTCCAACCCCAAACAAATCATGGAGTGAAAACAAACTCACGCTGAAGGGCTGGGGAGGGGCTTAGGAACAGTGCTTGCTGTGAAATCACGAGAACCTAAGTTTGCGTTCTTAGCATCCGTATAAAAAGTCAACCATGGTCACAAAATCACCTAGAATTCCAGTGCCATGGGAGGTAGATACAAAGGCATCTGTGGGTTTTACTGGCTGCCAGCCTGACTCCAAATTCAATGAGAGGTCCTGACTCAAGGTGCGAGAGCAGGGAGCAGCAGAGCAGGATGCCTGCTGTTCTCCTCCGGTCTTTACACGTAGGCCATAAACACATGCAACTTATACATACATTGCACACGCTGACACACAGACATTACAACCACATACAACCATATCCCATCCAAAATCTAATAGCTAATTGCTAGATCACCATTATTAGAAACTAACAATGAACAGCCAACAGCAAATAAGTTATTAACCACTCACGCTCCAAGTAATCAGCACTGAAAACAACCAACAATCAACGATTAATGCTAAACACCAGCTGTCCCAGCATGGTGGCATATGACATTCACTCCAGCACTCAGGAGGTGGAGACAGGAGAATCAGGAGACAGGAGAATCTTGGCTACATTGTGAGTTCAAGGATAGTTTATGTCATGTGAGACTCTGTCTCAAAATCAATAGGCTGTGTGGATGTAGCGCAGTGGAGCGCTTGCCTAGCAATGAAGAAGCCCTGGGTTCTATTTCCAGCACCGGATGGTGAACAACACCAGTCATCCTATCACTTGGAAGGCAGAGGCAAGAGGATCAGACTTTCAGAACCATCCTTATCATGGGGTTGAGGCTAGCTTGGGATACAAGAGACCTCCACTCAAAGCATTATGAAACCAAACATGGCAGGAGCTAGAGGGGTGGCTCAATGGTTAAAAGCACTTGATGTTTTTGCAGATGATGAAAGTTGAGTTCCCAGCAACTCCTTGTGCTCATAAGCAGCAGTAAATCCAGCTCAAGGGCATGTGATATCCTTGTTTGGCCTCCATTGGCACTTGCATGCAGATGGCATATAGTTATACTGATGTATACGCACAAACAAAAACAGAAATAAATAGTTAAAAAAATAACATCAGATTATCATCACCTCCAACCCACCCATGAGAACCATTGTTAACACTAACTTTCACCAACCAACAGCAACCCTCACCGTGGCAACCACAACAGTACCAATCTAACAAGGAACAGCCAGTGACCTGTTTGTTCACAGTGCCAAGAAGGAATGACCTGAACCCATGTCCACCACTGAACCTAGTAATGCATGAGCCTCTGTGGCACCAGCAGCTACTGTGTACTTAGCATGCATGTTCCGTAAAAGACTCTTTCAACAGCATCCTGGCATTCAAGACCCCCCTGGGAAGCTCTGAGCATCCCCAGAGACTGCTATGGTTCTCAAAGACCGCACCGATCTTTTTCTTTCTCTTCTACTGTCTTTTACCTCCCTTACCTTCCCTCCCACCTGCCTGTGTGTCTGTCTTTTGTCACGAAGTCTGGACTCAAATTCGCTATGTAGCAGAGAATGACCTTGAACTATTGATTCTGCCATCTGCAGTTTCAGAGTTCTGGGCTGACAAACCTAAGTTTGTGCAGTGCCGGGGATGGAACCCAGGCTTCCTGCATGCTGGGAAACACTCCATCAGCTGAACACTTCCATCAGGAAACACTCCATCAGCTGAGCTCCAGCTTGCTCCTATTTTGGTTTTATTGAGACAAGGTCTTGCTAGGTAGTTCATGCTGGCCTCCAACTCATGATTCTCAGTGTTTGTCATTGTTCACTTGATGCGTTTCTCCGCTATCACATCTGTCTGCTGAGCAGTCTGCTGACTAAGCATTTCAGTGTTGGCAGCCTAGGAGGGTTTTCCTTCCTTTCAAGTAGCCAATCTCTTCCTGTTTTTCTCTTTCTCATTTGCTTTCTTCCTTTCTTCTTTCTTTCTTTCTTT
>LR750687.1:30000-105634 GCA_902729485.2 Mus minutoides | reverse complement strand
TTTTTTGAGACAGGGTTTCTCTGTATAGCCCTTGGCTGTCCTGGAACTCACTTTGTAGACCAGGTTGGCCTCGAACTCAGAAATCCGCCTGCCTCTGCCTCCCGAGTGCTGGGATTAAAGGCGTGCGACACCACGCCCGGCTTCCTCTTTCTTTTTCTTTTCCCTCCTCTGCCTCCTCCTCCTCCTCCTTTTAAAAGAAAGGGCTTCATGTAGCACAGGCTGGCCTTAAATTTGCTATAGTCATGGAGGACTTTGAACTCCTGCATCCACTTCCCAAGTTCTGGGACAACAGGTGTACAGTACCATGCCCAGCTTATGTGATGCTCAGAATGGAACCCAAGGCTATGAGTATGACAGTAACCATCCTACCCAGAGCCCAGACTCAGCCCCAGCTCTCACTGGCTTTCTAAAAAAATGTTCTCTTTCATCTCACCTCCCTGCCTCCACTCCAGTTGTGTCTGCTATCACCTCCAAGAACCCCAACAACTATTCCTCTCCTAAGACCAGGCCCTTGATCTCACTGACGGAATGACAAAAATTGAAAGCTGAAGTGAAACTGTGGGTGTGTGGAGCCATGGGGTGATGTGTGTGATCACTACTGGCTTTTATTGTATGTGCCGTGATGCTGCTAATTCTAGACCCATGCATGCATGATGCTGACCATTCTCCAGCCTTCTCATCATCAACAGACTTCAACTTGAACTTGCAGTGACATCTCTGCCTGCAGTGTCTCCACTGCCATCCTTGGGTAGTAGGGAGAATGGTCTCTCCTTTGTATCCCTCTATCCTTTTTCCACCTAGTCCTCCATCTCCTCCTCTTTTCTTTTCTTCTTTCTTTCTTTCTTTCTTTCTTTCTTTCTTTCTTTCTTTCTTTCTTTCTTTCTTTCTTTTCTTTATATACATTTTACCCTTTCCTGGTTTCCCCTATGAAAACCCCCAGCCCCTCCCTCTCCTCCTTCTATTCCTCATCTCCATTCCTATTTTTCCTTTTCTTCTCCTAGCTCTCTCTTCCTCCTCCTTTTCATCCTTGTTATCTTCTGCCCCCCCCCCCATCTCCAACTCCTCCTCTTTAGTAAAATTAACTGGCACTGGAAGTTAAATGAGGATGATGATGGCTTATTTTCAGTGCTAGAGATGATACCCAGGACCTTGAGCACACTAGCCAAGCCCCCCCCCCCCCACTGAGCTGCCATCTGCCCCTGTGATTGTTAGAGTCAAACCACATACTATCACTTGCACTGTGACCCCACCCCATGAGAGTGGCCAAACCTACAGATCCCTCTGACGAATGTTCCCAAGAAAAGCCCTACACCCCTCAAACGCTCCTGTCTCCAGACCAACTTCTGAATAAGAGTTCTAGAAACAGAGGCTAAGAGAGGGAAGTGCTTGTTTCAAACTGCAGGGGAAGACTAGTTCTGAGATGAGCTGACAACCAAGTTCTCTAAGCCCCTGAAAAGGGGCATGTCCTCTTCCTGACGACTATGTAATTCTTTCAGGGACACTTTCTTTCCTATTTCTGTTGCAGTATCGGTCCTCATACCCAGCCTGGCATATGCAGATTGGAGCTTGATTCTTGGTGAGGGACATGGGGTGCTCTGTGCTGTCCTATGGAACTCTGTCTCTGAAGGCTCTGTGGTTCTCATAACCATTGCTCCAATTTCCGAGGGTGCTACCGGGCTACTACTCCCAGATCCCACCCTTGAACAACTTACCATGGTGAGGGATGGTATCTAGGCTCCTGTGGGTAATGACAGGGGTGCAGGCTCAGAGGGTTCTAGGGGGTGGCTCTGGCATGGCTCTCCTCCTTCACCTACTCCTTCACAGGCTCTTGGCCCTAGTTCCTCTTGCAACAGCCCCTCTTTTACTTCCTTTGCGGGAGGGCCCATGACCACAGGGGAGGGAAGCTGAGGGCGGGGACAATGCTCTGAACTCTAGCAGCAATGACAGGGCTGAGGGACCTATTTGGAGCCTAGACCCTGAAGGGCTAGGTCAAAGATGGCGGGCAGTCACTGCCAGACTAGAGAAAGTCCTTTATCCATCATCTACCTCAAGAAAAGAGTTACAGCAGAAAGCATCCAAGTCGGCTGACTGCAGGACTGGCCCCTTAGTTCTCTTCAGAATCAGGGAAAGGAAGCACCATTTCAGATGTGTGTCTGCTCACAGAGTTCCCATGTAAACCCTTTATGGTTCTCCCTGTAGAATGTCCCTCCAAAGCCAGGTCTGTTAGTGAGGGAAGTTCTAAGGGAGTAGAAGACACCACGAGACTTATTTCCCTTTAATGTTCCTAATTTTGTATATCAGGTCTGTATTTCTCTTTGTGTGCGTTTCCATATGGGTGCATCTGAAGGTGTGAAGTCAGAAGACAACCTTAGGTGAGTGCCAGTTCTCAGCCTTCCCCTTGAAACAGGCATGGCTGTTGTTTCCTACTGTGGAAGTCGGGCTAGTCTGCAAGCTTCCTGGATTCTCTTGTCTCCACATCCTATCTCCACGTCTCAGGTATCTGTTACCTTTATCTGGCTTTATGTGGGGTCTGGGGATTCAAACTCATGCCCTGATGCTTGTTGTGAAATTGGCTATTGGCCTTAAGAGAGAGAGAGAGAGAGAGAGAGAGAGAGAGAGAGACAGAGAGGCAGAGAGAGGGACAGAGAGAGACAAAGGGAGAGAGAGAGAGAGAGAGAGGCAGAGAGAGGCAGAGAGAGAGGGGCAGAGAGACAGAGAGAGACAAAGAGAGACAGAGAGAGGCAGAGAGACAGAGACAGAGAGAGGCAGAGAGACAGAGAGAGGCAGAGAGAGACAGAGGCAGAGAGACAGAGAGACAGGGAGAGACAGAGAGGCAGAGAAAGACAGAGGGGAGAGAGAGAGAGAGAGACAGACAGGGAGGGAGGGAGAGAGAGAGAGAGAGAGAGAGAGAGAGAGAGAGAGAGAGACCTTTGGAAGCCAGGAGGCACTGGATCTCTGGGATGTGGAGTTACATCTGTTAACCACCTGATACAGGTGCTTGGAATTGAACCGAGATCCTCTGAAACAACAGGAAGTAATCTTCTATCCAGCTGAGCCTGCTATTCAGCAAGCACCTCCCACCTTCACTCCACCCCAAATCTGGATATTGCTGTGGTTTTTGCTTTTGAGATAGGGTCTCCACTGTATCCTTTTGACTGGTCTGGAGTTTGTTATGCAAAGTAGCAAATTTGGTCTCAAACTCATAGATCCTCCTGCCTCTGGATCGTGGGGTCCAAAGATTTACACACTGTTCCTGGCCCAACCTGGTTTTTCACACTTACAGCCTTGCTGTTTTCATGACTTGGCTCTATCGGCAGCACCCAGCACATGTAGGGCCTACCATACGTTATTTCAGTCCTTGATCTTTGGAAGACCAGACCACAAATGAGTCTTCTGTTGACATGGAGGAAATGACAGTTCCTAGAAGTTGTCACCTCCTCATGTTACCCACTGGGGAGGTGGCTAAGACCAAACCAGACTGGTGAGAGCCTAACAGGGACCTGTGTTCTAATCCATCTTTGGTCCATGCTTGAGGACTGGGATGTCTGTGTCCTGTGCTCTCTTTCCATGACACATGCCCCCTCCCAACCAAAGGTGAGAAGCCTATATTCTTCTCCAATATTCAGGGTCAACAGCACAACTCCACATGTGGAAGGGAGGCAGAGGATCATATTTGGTTGAGAGTACAAAAGGACCGGACATTTGTTAGACTCAGTAAGAAACTGCTTTCGTCTTAAAGTGATAGGTTTTTATCTGTAGTGGCCAAAGTCCTTTCTCCCCCCAAGGATGACCCATTAGGAAATGTGTACTCCTTCCCCCATGCCTTAAGGAAAGCTTCTAATTGTTCATTCATTTGTGTACTGTGTGGGCACACATGTCACAGTAAGCTTGTGGAAGGCAGAGTACAGCCTATAGGAGTCTGTTCTCTCCTTCCATCATGTGGTTCCCATGGGTTAAACTTAGGCTTGGCAGCAAGTGTCTTTACCCACGGAGGCATCTTGCTAACCCTGGCTGTGGTTCCTTTTGATCCTAGGGGACATCCTGGATGGAATGCCTATACAGAGACACATACCCACTCAGGAGCAGAAATCTACACAAGACAGAACTTTATTAATGTAAGGCTTCTTGGTGAGGAGTGTGTGGGCCCCAGGGCAGGGCTTGTAGCACCATGATGGGGAATGGCCTGGATGTTGAACTCCCCCCTGGGGCAGGCAGGGCAGAGGTTGGGGTGGATCTTCCCCTTGGTCAGTCTCGGGGAGGTGGTATCAAGCCCACTCCCCCCCATAGCAGATATAAATCCCCCCAGCTCAGAGTGTAGGGAATAGAACAGTGCAGGGGCAGGGCACCAGCAGACCCCTCCCCACCCCCACTCTTCACAGTACATATTCCAATCAAAGGGTGGGAGGAGTGTTAGGGACTTAAATATGTGTGCAACAAGAGGCAGTCCTCTCTCTTCACTATCAACTGGGCAAGATACTGCAGAGGGTCCCTGGGTAGCCAGCTCTTCTCCACCCCCTCGCCAGGAGCCCTACGGGGTTACCCAATAAATAACTTTCAACTGCATCTCACCCTTCAATTCCAGCCCCCCGCTTTCCCTCATGCCCTCTCCAGTGGGATTTCCCCTGCCTCAGCCTGTGCTCCAGGTTGGTTCCAGGTACCCTAGCGGCCTTGGCAGGTTTTGCAGCACATCTGGCGGAAGTAGGCTCGGCTACAGAACTGAAATTTGAGCACCAGGGGGCAGTAAGCCACCTTGTTCACATCCTTGCATTCTGCAGTGGTAAGGGAAGGGGCAGGGGAGAGCAAAAGGGGAGTTGGGGGGAGAAAGATATCAGAGTCCAGAACCCTTCCCAGCAGCCGTGAGCTCCAGCTAGCCACTTTGCTCTCCTACACATCAGTTTCCTCATCCTTCAATGAAGGTTTATAATCATGCTTATATCAGCAGCCTGTTTCTGAGGATCTATTTATTTATTTACTTATTATTCCGTGCATGATGTGTATGCACACGTGTGCATGTCACAGCACATGTGTAGGTCTGAGGTCAACTTTGTGGACTTGATTCTCTCTTTCCATCTTTATGTGGGTTCCAGAGACTGAACTCTGAGCTTGTTCGGCTATGAGCATGTTAGGCCAGCTCTCTGAGTTCTATTTCCTAGCCCTCCTTCAACTTTTAATTTTGATAGTGTCTGGATACATCATTCAAGGCAGGTCTTATACTCACTCTGTAGTACAGGCTAGTCTTGAATGCGCAGTCCTTCCACCCTGGCCAACCCAATAACTAAAGTAACAGACCTGTGATCCTTTTGATGCCCAAAACAGAGTATCTGTTTAAAACCACTACAGCAGGTTCATTTTTAATAAACCAAAGACCTCTTGAGCTCAGCTCAAAGAATTTGTATATTTTAAAGACCAGATAATAGGTCAGTGAGAGAGCATTCACCTAGTGTACATGAAGTACACATGAAGTACATATGAAGTACACATGAAGCAGAGGCTATTTAACAGCCTCTGCTGGAAACAATGGATATAAGCTTCTACTTAGCCACTGCTTGTGGATTCTGAGAGGCTCCATATTTTTCATGTAGCACTTCTTTCAGAATGAATGTGTACTCTTCACAGAGGAGGTGACTGACACAATGTTGGAAGGTCCCAAGAGAACCAGCAGTGTGTGGTGGCACACAATTATAATCCCAGCACTTGGGACAAGAAGTTCAAGATCAAACAGGCTGGGCTCCCATGAGGTCTTGTCTCAGAGTGAAAAAAAAAACCAAACCAAAATAAATGAAAAATAAAGAAAATTTAAAAATCCAATTAGATTAAAAAAAAAAAAAAACCCAAACAGGTATAGTGTAAATGCAATGGTATATAAGCACTGATTTTCCCTCTTCCCAAACTGGGCACATAGTGTCTGGAGATATGGAGAGATTTATATAAATCATGAATGTGGTAGGGACTACCATTGGGTAGAGACCAGAAATGTTGTAAACATTTCACCAATCACATTGTAGATTCACATGGCCTAAAACATAAACAATGCCTGAGTGGGCCTGGGGGCTGAGGTGGTAGAGCCCTTGCCTGGGGGGTGGGGGTGGGGGAAGTTCTGGCTATTGCAAAAACTGGGTGTGGTGCTGAAGTCCTATAGCCCTAGCATTTGGGAGCTGGAGGCTAAAAGATCAGGAGATCAAAGTCACCCTTGGTTGTATATTGAGTTGGAAGTCAACCCAGGCTATATGAGATCTGAGTTTGAATCTAAGACCCACACGATGGAAGGACAGAATCAACTGCCTGCAAGTTGCTCTCTGATCTTCTCAGGGACCCCAAGGCAGATTAGCCCCCATCTCACCCGTGAATTATGCAAAACGATAAGAAAAATTTTAATAGAATCTTAAAGACTAATAATCAGGAAACCTGACCCGTGCTTCCTTGTGGCTTCTCAAAGCCTAGTGTCCTTTGTCCCATTGGTTCACATACCTTCTGGGCCATCTCCAGGCGGCACCACACTGTCACACTTGGCCTCACACTGCTGTGTGGTGGATGGCCGCAGGGCCTCAGTGCACTCTCGAGATGGCTGGCCAGTGTGGCTGGTGCACTGCACTGTGCGCTGCTGCTGGCCGAGGCCACACTGTGCGGAACACTGGAGACAGGAGTCACTAAGTCATCTCTCTATGACCCACTGTCCTCACCCTTATCCCAGAGGGCAGAGCCTACCTACCTCACCCCACTCACTGGTCACCCAGCGGGCGGGAGGGCAGCGGCGCAAGTTACATCGCATAGTAGATGGTGGCTTGGCTGCAGGAGGGCAGTGCCCAGGAGGCAGAGTAGATCGTTGATCTGCACTCTTACAGAGGACCACTCGGTGGCGGAGACCAGGCCCACAGCTTGGGGTACACTGCAGTTGGAGGGGGTGTTTTATATTCAATGGATGGTCAGGGTGCTAGGACAGTGTGACACAAGGAGTGGACAGGTGGGCCTGTGCTGTCCTCCAGCCCAGTCTCTGCAACTTTGTCACCCACAAAGTACCACCTGCCCCAGGTTTGTACTCTTTCATCCGCTAAAGGCCAGACCAAGCCCAGAGTTCAGAAGCCTTGGGACCCATAATGCACTCCTTCTGAGTATGGTAACAGTAGGACTTGGGACAAGGTTGCCTTAACAGCTTTTCCAAACGGACAGCTCAATTCCTGTGTGCTTTCTGTACTGAGAGTAGGTTGGGTGGGGAAAAAGGTGGAAGCTGACCTCAGACCAGTCCAGGGTTGCCCACTCAGGAGGGCACATTGGGCCTTGGCAGGCCTCCAGCACAGGTGGGCGTGGCTGTGGACAGGCACTGTCGTCTAAGGCTTTTTCCTCTGCGGCAGACACCCGGCGCTGGCACACCACTGAGCGGCTACGTACACCAGCATCACAGCTACGGCTGCAGCGTGACCAATTTCCTACAACCCAACTGTGGTGGTGGAGGGAGGGGTCTGAGCGCTACGCAGGGCAGGCCAGTACAACCCGAAAGCCTTCCAATTTGCCTACCCGTCTTCCGAAACTGACACTGGGCAGGTAGGAGATCCCTGTCATAGATTACCGCTACTCTATATGCAGATTTCAGATAGGAAGTGGGGATACTTGCTTGATCGCAGAGCATAATCACTCAGACTATATAACAATTAACTTTGTTTTGTTTTTTTGGTGCATGTGTGTACATGATGTGTGACCTTGAGTGTCTTCCTGTACTTACGTTTATCCATGTGTTTAACTGTGTGTATGTCTATGTGAGTATGAGCACACCTATGTATGTGGGTACCTGTCGGGGCACAGAAGTGCCCTTGGAGCTGGAGTAACAGTTATTTGTGATCCACCTAAATAATAGATGCTGGAGTCTGAGCGCCTCATAATTAAAAAGCAAGTGTTCCTTACAACTGAGCCATCTCTCAGATTCCTGCTTATTGGCTTTTGAGACAAGATATTATATAGCTCAGGGTGGCTTCTAATTCACCAGGAAATCCTGGCTGGCTCTGAATTCTTAACCCTTCTGTCTTCAGCCTCCCAAGGGCTGGGATAATAAGCATGCACATTCAGCTAACAATCTGGCTTTGACCCTCATCCTGAGCACTTGACCCTTTGACCCTGTGAGCTCTTTAAGTCCAGTAGTCATCCTATTGTCACTCCAGTTCAGTGACCTCCCTCACTCTCCACCCTCCTATGAGCATTCACCCTGACTGCAGAGAACACTCTCACCCAACCCTGGGCCATCTTGCCCCCACAGAGGACACTTACTCTGGTGGACATGGTTCTGTGTTGCAGGCACGCTGCCTCTTGGGCAATTTACTGTGGCCACTACAGTAGTGTGGGGCCACTGCTGAGCTGTCCAGCTGATTTCGGCACTCCACTACTTGGACCTGGCTGCCTGGGGGAAGGGAGAAGCAGTCTCAGCCCTGGCTAGTCCAGAGAAAGCTCAGGTTGGCCGCAGTGCTCATCCCTGGCCCCACACCCGGGCCTCACCGCCTGCACACTGGGCTGAGCATTTGGTCCAGGGGGCATAGTGCCAGGAGTAGGGAGGCAGTGCATCCCGGGCAATGGGTGCATTGAAGCGGTAGTGGAGAGCAGGCAACTCTGCCTGGGCCAGCACCTAGAAGTACAGGGAACAATAGCTGAAGGTGTCACAAAGTTCCTACCCCCATAGGATACTCAGCTCCTTCTGTACTTTGCCCCCAGCCTCATTGTTACCATGATGATGAGAGATGCATTGATGGGTCCCAGGGCTTCTAGGCTCTGAGCCTGGTCCGGCCCCTGCCGTAGATGAAATGTGGTCCCAGCCAGGGGAAGGCGGTGAGGTTGGGGGGTCCCAGGTAGCCCCTCCAGTAGCAGAGACTCTTGGTCCCCCTTTAGGGCTAGGTTAAAGCACAGGGATCAGAACTGAAGTCATTCTGTTTGTTCCCCAACTCCCAGGGAATCACAATCCTTACCCCTCTGCCTTGGCTTACCCAGGTGACTAAGGGACAGGTTCAGATCTTGGATGAAAATGTGGACTGAGCCTTTGGGGATCCAGACGACGTCCTCATACCCTGGGTGGTGGAATTCAGTTGTCACCCTCTACATCCTCCTGTGTCCCTCATCCTTCACACCTGATGACTGCAGCTAGCTATTCCATGTTGCATGCTTAGAGGGATCTATCACTACAAACTCATTTGGACTTTATAAAGTAAATGGACCATCACTCTCATTTTCTGTCTCTCTGCGTCTCTCTCTCACCCTCCCCCCACACAAACACGTGTACACACACACACACACACACACACACACACACACACACAGAATGAATAGGTAGAGGACAATTTTCAGGATTCTGTCTTCTCCTTCCACCTGGAGATCAAACAAGTTCTTATGCTTCCACTTTACTGACTATGGTGGTTTGAATATGCTTGGCCCAGGGAATGGCACTATTTGGAAGTGTGGCCTTGCTGGAGTAGGCGTGGCCTTGCTAGAGGAAGTGTGTCACTGTGGGCATGGGCTTAAAGACCCTCATCCTAACTGACTGGAAGCTAGTCTTCTGTTTGCCTTTGGAACAAGTTGTAGAACTCTCAGCTCCTCCATCACCATGCCTGACTGGATGCAGCTGCCATGTTCCCACTTTGACGATAATGGACTGAACCTCTGAACATATAAGTCAGCCCCAATTAAATGTTGTGTTTTATAAGAGTTGCCTTGGTCATGGTGTCTGTTCACAGCAGTAAAATGCTAAGATACTGACTGGACTATCTACTTATCTCATTGTGTTCATCTCACAGATTATAAAACCAAGACCCAGAAAAGCTAGGCAGCTCACCAGGGGTTCACAGGTAAGAAGTGGCAGTCTCATCCCTGGCTAGTCCAGAGAAGCTCAGGTTGGCTGCAGTGCTCATCCCTGGGCCACACCCGGGGTGGCTTAGATACAATCTGAACCCACCGTTGGCTGCCTTGTATAATAGGTGGATCTAATTCCTCATGTCTTCCTGAGCAGTGAGGTTGGGCTAAGGCAGAGGGAAAAGGTTACCATGGAAGTCAAAATCCATACAGGTGACATTCTGAGATTTGAGTGTCAGACTGGGTATTTCATGGGGCACTACTATTGACTGCCTAGCTGTTACCACTACATCTTTGCTCACCCACGCTCTCAAGATTCTTAGCTTCTATGTCTGGAATCCCGCATTGTCCTGTGTGGGACTCTGTAATCTCATTCCCATTGGGCTGTATTTCTGCTTCCTAGTCTAGTCTATATCATACCACCAGGGTGCTGTGGACACTCCAGGGGTTGGGATCAGGTTTAGGCCTAAGAATGCCTCAGCCTTTCATCTCTCTTTCCTTGTTCTCTTATTACTCCAATGTCCTTTGACATCTTTACCCTGTCTCCTAGCCCAACATCTTTTTTATTTCTCCCAACATTTCTCCTTACAGACTAGCCTATCCCAGTCACCTGGATGTCTACATGGACTCTTCCTTAGTGCACATCCCAGAATCACGAATGACAGATACCTTATCCTCTAACTTCTTGTTTTTTTTTGTTTTTTTTTTTCTTCCCGACAGGGTTTTTCTGTGTAGCCTTGGCTGTCCTGGAACTCACTCTGTAGACCAGGCTGGCCTCGAACTCAGAAATCCACCTGCCTCTGCCTCCCGAGTGCTGGGCTTAAAGGCGTGTGCCACCACTGCCCGGCTTTATGCTCTAACTGCTAAATCTAACTTTTTTTCCTATCTTCTATCTTTGCTTGTATGTGTTATGGGTTTTTAGGTACATGTATATGTGCCTGTGGAGCTTAGAGCTCAGCCTTGGGAACTGCTTTCTCAGGAGCCATATACTTCTTTTCTTTTCTTTTCTTTTCTTTTCTTTTCTTTTCTTTTCTTTTCTTTTCTTCTCCTTCTCCTCCTTCTTCTCCTCTCTCTTCCTTTCTTTCTTTTTAAAGATTTATTTATTTTATTTATATGAGTATACTGCAACTGTCTTCAGACACACTAGAAGAGGGCATCTGATCCCATTACAGATGGTTGTGAGCCCCCATGTGGTTGCTGGGATTTGAACTCAGGACCTCTGGAAGAGCAGTCAGTGCTCTTAACCTCTGAGCCATCTCTCCAGCCCCCTATACTTTTTCTTTTAACCTTAACATTTAAAAATTAGTTATGTAAAAACACACACACACACTCACTTCTGGTGAGGTATTTTGTCTCAACAAGAAAGTTAAGAACAATTCTGTACTCCCTGGATATTTGGGGGCTCCCCAGACCCTTACTGTAATTCACAGGATCCCACATCTAAAGAGTTATTGGTTTTGGCTACTATAATGAGACTAACCCTGATCCAGTCACAAAAAGGATACAAAGGAAAGGATTCTTACCAGTTCCTGGAAAAGCTGGGCTAAAGACACCTTCAATGGTCTCACAGGCACTGCCATCACCCCCGCACACACGGCATTTGTCCTCTCGGAGATCAGAACCCAGGACCCTGTCACAGCCCACATGCTGCATAGGAAGATAATGGTTGTGTTGATGGTGTCATGGAGACGCCTCCTTCCTATAATCTTCTCCCCAACCTCATTTTCTTCCTTCCCGGGAGTCTCCTTTACCTTGCACTCGCCACTGACACAAATGTCCACCGTGTCAGGGCGACAGGGTGTTCCATCCACCACAGCTGCTGCTCTCTCCGTATAAAAGTTGAAGCCTTCTGCTAGGCAAGTCAGCGAACAGGCCTTCACGCCCCCTGGGGGGGCATGGCCCCATCAGACTCGGAGCCAGGTCACCCTGGAACTCCCTGCCTGAGGGGACAAAAGCCACAGACCCCAAGCTCCATGGACAGAGGACAACAGCGAAGTTTCCCTACATATAAAGTACCATTGAATCGTATCAAGGACAACTGTCTCCTTGGGCAGAGGACAAGGGCTCCATGAGCCTATAAGCCAGCTGCTTTTGTACTCAATGGTGCCACAGCCTCCGGGAGGTTCACTTACCTCCTCGGTATGTCTTCCATGTGTAGAATTTTCCTCGGAAAGGGACACTGTCAAATTCAGAGCACTGCATTTCTCTGAAGTCCTGGGAGCCAGGTGGACAGTCCTGGGGCAGGTAAGAAGAAATTAGGGCAGAGAACTGTTGTTTTGAGTGGCGTAAGTGGAGTGAGTGAGGAAGGCAGGAGTCCAGGTGAGGGTGGACGGTGTCCACTCTAGGTATGAGGGTGCATGTTTTGTGACTGTGTGAATATCTGTGTTTGTGCTCTTCTTTGGGTGCTGGCATTGAAGCACTTTAAAACCATTTTCCCAGCCCCTGTGTATTTATTTTTGAGACAGGCTCTTACTGTACACAAGCCAAGTTGGCTTCAAACTTGTAAGCCTCCTGCCTCAGCCAAGTGCACATAGGTGTATACCACCATACCTGGTTTATGATATGTGAACTGGGTACTATTAAGTAAGGCTGAGCTGGAAGTAGATACCCGAGTTCAAACTTTTGAGAGAGGAGGTATAAGATTGAGCTGGTTTGGGGGAAAAGACTTGAGTTCTTTTTTAATGTGAGGGGCATAGAAATGCTCTGTTAATCCCTACATAAGAGACCTCAAAGGCTACTGCTCATTCCCAGAGCAGCTCTTCCTGGCTTCTGAGCATCCCTTCCTCTGGCTTGTTGGCCTGCATACCCAAACATCTTCATGATGGAGCCATCCCCAGCCAAAGGGAACTCCAACATTTAAAGAGGAGACAGTAGGAAGCTCCAGAGGGCAATGCACTCAAAATGGACTTCAAAAGGACAGTAGAGAGACCCCAGGGGAGATGCTGGTTTGGCAAGAGCAAGCTCAATCAGGCTTTGGTGGGTGGCAAGAAGTAGGGGCGGGGTTTTGAGGGTAATTGAGCTGTGAAGAGTGAAGACACTAAACAAGGTATTTGGAGTAGGGTAGGGGGAGTGAGGGCAATTACTTTAAGGGAGCTTATTTCTGTAGTGAAACAGTTTGAAAAGTAGATGACGAGGGAAGTGCCGGAGGGTGATAGATAGATAGGAAGGGCAAAGACGGGGTGGCTGGGGCAGGACCATGGGGAGGGTGGAGAAAGGCTCCTTGGAAAACTCACGTTGGTGTTGCAGGACCGGTACCTCCGTCTCTCGCCCAGACAGTACTTGCCCCCGATGGTTGGCCTGGAAGGAGCAGGGGACAATGGAGACATGAAGCAGTGGTTGGTGAGGAGGTTGAGGGCTGCCGCCTCACTTTTGGGAAGAGTGTCTCAAGGGCTGACCTGGGGCTGTCGCAGTGCCGGCTGGACGATGACACACCACCGCCACATGACCTGCTGCAGTCACCCCATGGAGTCCAAGGGCCCCAGGCCCCGTCTACACCCTCTGGCCGAGACCCAAAGGGGACACAGACTCGTTTGTAGCACCACTGAGTGAGGGGATGAGAGAGGGGAAGGGGGGAGGGGACGAAAGGGATGAGTGTGACTTCACAGAGCTCTGCGTCCAGTGCTTCTCTTCTGTCCACCATCCCCCAAATTACAGGTGCAGTCCACTCTGAAATGGGGATGTGTGACCCGAGGAAAGGTATCCGGAGGCGGGGAGGCTGATACACTGCACCACAGCTTGAATCCAGATGCCCGGCTAAGGAACGGGGCTGTGGAGGGTGTGGCTTGAGATGCAGGGGGGTGGGGGTGGGGGTGGGTGGGTGGGGTGGGGGGTGAGGGGGGGAGGCTGTGGGCACAGGGGAAAGTTCTTGGCTGGTGCTTACCCCTTTGTCGATCGTGTGTGTTTGGCACAGCGTTCCCTCAGCAGCTGGGATGCTATTGGTGATGCACCGATTGCTCTTGCTCAGACACCACAGCTCACTGCAGACCTCCTACATCATGGAAGAGACCTCTCAGGCTCACTGTCATCCCACAGACATACCTTGGGGGGACCCAGCACCTTCCTGGGTCCTAGTGATCCCCCTTTGGGATCATGGCCTGATACTTCTTTTTTTGTCACTATGTATGGGACATTTATACTTGCTATAAAAACTCCTTTGAGCATTGTGACACTTACTTTGGTGCAAGAAAAACCATGATGTGGAAAGACAACATCCTTCCAGGATATAAAGATGGCTCAGCAGGTAAAGGCACTGCTGCCAAGCCTGAAGACCTGAATTCAAGCCCTGGCATCTACATGGTGAAAGGAGGGACTGACTCCTGAAGTTGTCCTTTGACCTCAATACATGTTAGACAATAAACATACCCAAAATAAGTAAGTGTAATTTTACAAAAAAGAAAAAATAAAAACCAACCCATAGTCACTAGCTAGGTGTCACACCACTCACAGCCTAGTCTAACCCAGATCTTTGACTGACTTCAGGTTCTTCCCAATTCTGGGACCTATTATGGAAGACAGCAAGGATTTTCATTTTGGGTGGGGGGTAGGGGGTGGGGGGCAGTAAAGCAACACAGGAGAGAACAATTGGAAAAGTCAGGGCTGGAGTTTCATGTGTAGTTTTTTTCAGCTGTGAGAATGTGTGGCAGGTTCAAGACTAGATAGGGTCTGACTGAATTCCTATGGCTGTTCCTCTGTTTCCTTTGAATCCTGCTTGGGCTGGATCAGGTCATTTATTTGTTGCACAAAACTGAAGCAGTCCCTGAAAGCTGTTTTGATTGTTTAGCTCAAGGTTAGTATCCCTGGAGAGAAGTTTCACCAGGTTTAGGCATGGCGAAATTTCACATTCTAGCCTACCTCCTACCCCACCCTCTCAGAATTGTTCCGTCCAAGGATTCATCTGTAACCCTCTTTGAACAAAACCTTTCCAAGCAAATCTCTTGATCCAGGCTGACGAGATTTGGATTTGAAGATCTGGATTTGAACTAAGCAATAACTATAGGAAGGTGCCCTTCTAGGGTCAGCTCAAGAAATACCTGCACACACATTTCAAAAACACTCCTTAAACAACAGCTCTCTCTAGAGAGTATCTGATTTCTGGCCCTCACAGGGACATATCAGGTTTTCTCTCTTCACCTGACTTATATTTTCATGGCCACTTATAAAAATATGAAACCATTTCAGCTTCAACCCCATTTCTTTTTTTTTTTTTTTTCGAGACAGGGTTTCTCTGTATAGCCCTGGCTGTCCTGGAACTCACTCTGTAGACCAGGCTGGCCTCAAACTCAGAGATATGCCTGCCTCTGCCTCCCGAGTGCTGGGATTAAAGGCGTGCGCCACCACGCCCAGCTTCAACCCCATTTCTAACACCCCTTAAGATGTATTTATTCTAGCCCTGACGTTGACCTTTGCTTCACAAGGAGACACTGTCATATATGTAATAATTCCAGGCTACTCTAGATTTCAACTTTGTACTGACTTGGAATTCACAGCCCTTTACTAGGCCTGTTTTCCCATTAATTAATTAATTAAATTAATTAATTAATTAGGTTTTTCTAGACAGGGTTTCTCTGTGTAGCCCTGGCTGTCCTGGAACTCACTCTGTAGACCAGGCTGGCCTCGAACTCAGAAATCCGCCTGCCTCTGCCTCCCGAGTGCTGGGATTAAAGGCGTGCACCAGCACGCCCGGCTTGTTTTTCCATTTATAAGCCAACCAGTTCAACACCTCTTTTCTGACAATGTCAATGAGACGGCTCACATAAATGGGATAACAATGGACACAGATAATGCTGGACCAGGAATTAAACTCACCATATATTAACCAATTATTCTTATTCTTTAGCAAGGATCTTCTGTATCCCAGGTAGCCTCCATCAGACTGTGTAGCAAAGGATGACTTTGAACTTCTGACCTTTCATCTCAAAAGTGCTTAGAACCCAGACTTTATACATGCTAGGCAAACACAGTACCAACTCAGCCCAGCTCCTATCAACCAAAGCCCATGTCATAAATGATTTTTACTATGCCAGGAAGATGTTTTGTTCAAAATTAAAAGGTTCAGAGTCTGGGGAGATATCTCAGTCAGTAAAGTGTTTGCAACATAAGCATAGGGACCTGAGTTCAATCCCTAGCACCCACGGGAACAAGCAGGTGAGGGAGATGGCTTAGCAGTCAGCACTTGTTACACTTGTAGAGGACCTGGGCTTGGATCTCAGCACCCGCATAGTATCTCTGTAACTCCAGATCCAGGAGAATCTAACCTTATCTTCTGACCTCAGCAGGGAGCAGGCACATGCACACATGAAAAATATTCATACGCATAAAAATCTAAGTGCCATTAAACAAACAAACAAAGCCAGATGTGGTGGCACTTGTTTGTATATTCTCACATTGAAGAGGTAGAGACCGGTTGGTTCCTGGCCAATGAAAAACCTCGTTTCAAAAAGTAATGACACAAGTAAATAAATGGTTCAGTTTAACATATTGCCAATCTCAGATCAAGCTTGCGATTCAGAGAGTTCCTCTCCTCAATATCCTTTTGTAAAATGTGAAGTCAAAGAGGGTTCCAGGTGTGGGGTGTTGGTGTAGAGAGATGGGTCAGCAGTTAACAGCTCATGCTGCTTATATTGAGAACCAGAGTTTGGATCCCAGCTCACAAACACCAGCAACTCCAGCTCTGAGGGATCTGATGCTCCTCGTCTAG
The DNA here is from genome assembly GCA_902729485.2 of Mus minutoides. NCBI lineage: Eukaryota > Metazoa > Chordata > Mammalia > Rodentia > Muridae > Mus > Mus minutoides. The sequence continues at coordinate 89,115 of LR750687.1, read as the reverse complement.
CTATCCCTCAGTCACTTGTCTATAAACACACAGGCACACAAACACATAAAGAATACAAATACATCTAAAGGAGATTGGGAGATAGAGGCAAACATAGCTATGCTGACAAGATGGCTCAGTAGGTAAAGCCACCCCGATGACTGAGTTTGAGTCTTGGAACCTATGGTAGGAGATCTGACTTCCAAAGGCAATTCTTTGGCTTCCACATGTATGTATGGCTTCCACATAACGCATAAAGGGAAATTTTCAACACTGAAGCAAAATGCTGACTTAAATGGGAAATCTATTTTCGAAGTACAGCAGCTCCTGTTCTTACAATTGTGGCGCATATGTGCACGAACTTACACTTGAACACACACACACACACACACACACACACACACACACACACACACACTCTCTCTCTCCTCTCCTGAAGCCCCATCCCTTTATCTGTTGCTTGGGGTAGTGCTTATTGGAAGTTTAAATGAGATAATGTATACCACATGCTTGGCATACATGAAATTCTCAGTAAGCATCAGCTACCATCATCCTTGTTAAGTTCCAAGACACAGAAGACATTCACAGGTAGACCCAGAATTCCTTAGAATGTGCTGGGGTGGCCAGCAAAATAAAGGTGGGGTGGGGCAAGAATAAAAATGTCTGGCACTGGGGCGTGGAGATATGGCTCAGCAGTTAAGAGCACCAACTGCTCTTCCAGAGGTCCTGAGTTCAAATCCCAGCAACCACATGGTGGCTCAGAGCCATCTGTGATGCTATCTGATGCCCTCTTCTGTTATGTCTGAGGAGAGCAATGGTGTACTCAAATACATAAAATAAATAAATAAATCTTAAAAAAAAAAAGTCTGTCAATGCACATTGGCACAGATCGCTGATCCCAGCAGCAAGTGAATTTCTTTGAGTGTTAGGCTAGCCTGGTCTACACAGCAAATTCCAGGTCAGCTAGGACTACATAGTGAGACCCTGTCTTAAAAAAGAAATAAAGTAAAAATGTCAAAATACTGCTTGCTTCAGGATTTATTTCTTGGTGTTATAGTGAGAAGTGAGGAGCAGACTGATAGCCACCGGGTCTCTTTGGCACAATCTTGGGAATAGCCTGTGCCAACACAGAGGCTTCCTGTGGAGAACGTGGCAGACTGCAGCTGGGCGAGGCTCACTAGGGCTAAAGCCGAAGTGGCTCAGAGTGTGATTAAGGAAATGATGGAGCTGGGCAGAAGAGGCACTAACTGGTTGAACTGTCACCAACACAGGAAGCCAGCAGATCTCTAGCTTCCAGGAGTGGGGAGGGAAAGCTAGGAGTGGGGTCCAACTCACTTCCTTTTCTTCTCTATCTCTTTCTGCCTTATTCCCTTGACATATGGTCTCTCACTGAACAAAGTGATAGAAGTCCCAGTACCTTGTCTCTACCGCCCCCCCCCCCCGCACCCCCCAGCACTAGGGGTCCTAGAGGGAATTCATGTGGGTGCTTGAATTTTGAACTCAGACATTTGTGTTTATGTAGCAAGTGCTCTTACACACTGAGATATTTTCCCAATTACTCAGCTCATATTTTTGAGATGGGGGTCTCACTTCATATAGCACTGGCAGGCCTGGAATTTGTTATATTATGAAGTCAGACAAGCAGTCTGATTTCAAACTCACGGAGGTCCACTTTCTTCTGTCCCCTGAGTGCTGGGATTAAAGGTGTGAGCCCCATGCCCCCTCATACAACCCTGTCCTAGCTCACTGATTGATGCCAAGATGAAACTTTGAGTCTGAACCTCAGAGAAGATTAGGGAGTTGGTCAGAGTCCCAGGAAGGCGCTCTCCAGTTCATTGGCAAGTACAGCAGTAGCCCCATTTCTAGGGAAATTATTTCACCAAGAATCTGCATATGTTGCTCAGAGGTCTTATGTTGCTGCAGCCCACAAGTGGCCTTTAGGGGGCACTCTAATCTAGCCCTCAAATTAGCCGTCCAGACATGTAAGCCATCCCACTGTGTGTGAGTGTGTGTGTGTGTGTGTGTGTGTGTGTGTGTGTGTGTGTGTGTACACACTCATGTGTACAGGTACTCCAACATGCATGACACACATGCATGTTGAGGCCAGAAGCCAACCTCAGCTACAGTTCCTCAGGACAGTTCCTAGGTAGGTATCCTTGTTTTTCTGAAACAAGGTTTCTCACCAAATCTGAAACTTTCCAAGTAGGCTGGCTGGCCAGTGAGCCCCAGGAATCTACCCACCCCCGCTTCCCCAATGCCCAGTGTTTATAAACATGCACCACCACGCCAAGCCTATCTATGGTTTTGTTGATCATACCTTAGGCTTGCAAAGCAAACCCTTTCCTGACCGAATGTTTTCTCCAAGCTCAGAACTACATTCTTATTCTCACTCTTTGTTGGTTTGCTTGGTATGTGGATACTCCACACACTTTGGTCCTCCCATATCCCTATAGGGAGTAGGGAGTTCATTTCATCCCTTTCCCTGCCATCCTGTCCTTCTGCTTCCCTAGAAGGGTTTTCCAGTGAAACTTTCCACCCTGTGGCCACCTCCCCTTCCCAGGAAGGAAAGCAGGAAGGCTCTCTCTACCCCGTATTTACACTGACGCGATTTGACTCCATGCTGGAATCGGCACTGCTCATCAGCATCGTAGGCCTGGCCGGGAGCCACGGTTGGGTACACGAAGTCCTGTCTAGGAGGCCGGTTATTCAAGCAAAGCCCCAGGCCCGAGCTGTGATTAGAAAACAAAACAAAACAAACAAACAAAAAAACACAGCTGTCATGCCAAGGGGCTACACAGTCATGACCTCAAGGTTATACCAGCTAGGTGTGGTGGTGGAGTCAGGTCTCCCAACATGTCTGTGCCCCACTTAGTGGGTGATATGTCCCATGCTCACTCCAGAAAGCTGGTGATGTAGTCTCGACTACACGATGACCACACGAATGGATTAGTCTTCATGGTAATGTGGGCAGCCATGAGCTTTGCTGGGTCCTGACCACGGGCCCCACAGCCGTTTCCCACGCCATCGTGATTCATGCCGAATCTGAGGAGAGGAGTTATTAGCTCTGCTAAGAACTAAGGGAACCCAGCCCAGATCCTCTCATCCTCCCCTATCTGGTGTCCCCTGGCCTCACGTGTGCCCGATCTCATGGGCAATGGTGAAAGCCGTGGCCAGGCCAATATCTTCATTGATACTGCAGCTCCTCTCACGCTCACACATTCCACCCACAGGGGCCAGGCCTGGGAAATGGGAATATGGGGTGGGTCAAGGGACCCCAGGCTATCCACCATGGGAGGTCTCACCCCAGGATCAAGGCCACCCTCCACAGTGCCTGCAACCAAAGGGACTCAATACCTAGAGTGCCGCAGGGTTTGTTCTTGTAGATGCAGATGTCATAGCTGTGGAAACAGAGGGCAGTGAGAGTGCTGGGTGGCCTCATTGGCTGATGCCAGAGGCCTCAGTTTTGGCGTAGAAGACAAGGACAGGTGGGAGCACGTGTACTTGTGTATGCCTGTGCACCTGTGTGAGCGACAAGCTCTTCTGTAGCCCTGGATGAACTTGTCTTCTTCATCTCCCTACTTCCTTCAGTGCTGAGCTTTGAGGACTGAGTGTTGCCTAAGCCTTATGCTGGGCCCCTACTAGAACCAATCAGTTGGTCTTGAGGTTGTTGATAGTACATGAATGACTGACTAAGTGATTGAATGGAATAAATGACTTCATGGTTAGGGCTCAAACGACCCCTCCCATTTTCAGGCTCTCTGCATTTTCTCCTTGGCTCCTTTTTTTTTTTTTCCTTTTTGGTTTTTCGAGACAGGGTTTCTCTGTGTAGCTCTGGCTATCCTGGAACTCACTTTGTAGACCAGGCTGGCCTCGAACTCAGAAATCCACCTGCCTCTGCCTCCCAAGTGCTGGGATTAAAGGCTCCCCACTCCTTCTATCCTCCACAAGCAATTGCTCCCCTTCCTTGGACTCTGATGACCCCTTCTCTACTTGCTCCATTGGTCTCAGCCTTGGAGTCCTTCCTGCTCCTTACCGTGTGATGAGCACAGCCGTGTCATGGTTTGCCACGCCGTTCTCTGGGATGGCGTTGCCATGGCCACTGTGGCTCACGATGGATTTCTGCCACTTACAGAAGCTGTCCAGTGACTTCCCGGCATGATGGGTGATCTCCAGGGTGGGCTGGGGATGGGAAAGAGGAGGTGCATGGGTGCTTTGCCACTCTGGGGCATCAGGCAGCAATGGTGTGGATATAGAAAGGGTGAAACACACACACTCCAGATCCCTACCTGGTCCTCTGTGAGCAGGATAAGGCGAGTGACGAGGATGTTGACGATGTTTCCCAGACTCGAGTCCTGGAAAAGTTTGGCAACCTGACCTCCAAGAAACAAGAGAGACCGAGTCTTAAGAGGAGCCCAGAACAGTGAAGGACAGAATAGTGGTGATGGCTCAACTGGTAAAGGGCTTGCCATGCAAGCTTGAGGACCTGAGTTCAATTACCCATTTAAAAACAAAACAAAACAAACAAACCAAAACAAAATCCAGGCGCAGGGCCACACACCCTTCTGTGGCCCCCAGCACAGGTGGAACCCTGAATCTACAAGTTCCAGGTTCAGTGAGAGATCCTGTCTCATAATGTAAGGTAGAGAACAATGAGGGAGGGGCTCCCGAAGCATCATCCCTAGCTGAGGAGCTGCTGCTAGTTAATGGTTTCTGGGGGGAGGGAGGGGTAGTTTTCTTCAGAGATGCCGCTCTGCTTGATTGTCTCCTCTCCCCAAGCATTTAGGATAAAGGAAAACAAACAAACCCCCCAAATTATCTAGATTTTGTGGCACAATTTTAATCCCAGCACTCAGAGGCAGAGATAGAGATTCAGGTCAACCTAGTCTATAGAGTTGGTTCCAGGCCAGCTAAGGATAGTGAGACCCTTTCTAAAAAAAAAGAAAAAAAAAAAAAGAGTATATGAAAATGAATTGGGAGATATAGTAGGGAGAATATGGGTAGAGGAGCTGTGGGACAAAGAGTAGAAGGTAAATATGATCAAAACACACTGTGCACACATATGGATTTCTCTTTTCTTTTTTTTTTTTCTTCATAAGTACGCTGTAGCTGACTTCAGACGCACCAGAGGAGGGTGTCAGATCTCATTACGGGTGGTTGTAAGCCACCATGTGGTTGCTGGGATTTGAACTCATCACCTTCGGAAGAGCAGTCGGGTGCTCTTACCCGCTGAGCCATCTCACCAGCCCCACATATGGATTTCTCAAGGAATAAATAAAAACTAGACATATAAAAAGATGGAGAGCCACTGAGGAAGACAGCAGTATTAACCTCTGGCTTTCACAGCTGCATACACATGCTCCTTGGCCTCAAAACTAAAGAGCAAAAGCATAGATAGTAGTTTTCTTTAGTAACTACTGTGTGCTGGGTGCTAGGTAAATGTGCTGCCTGTATCATCTCACAGAGGAAGGTGCTGATGCGCCAGCGGCAGGATGCATGGCTGGTGGTGCCACTGGTGAGGGGCGGCAGGATGCATGGCTGGTGGTGCCACTGGTGAGGGGCGGCAGGATGCATGGCTGGTGGTGCCACTGGTGAGGGGCGGCAGGATGCATGGCTGGTGGTGCCACTGGTGAGGGGCGGCAGGATGCATGGCTGGTGGTGCCACTGGTGAGACGCTAGTCTTTATTGCTTGCCAGCACGTCTCTCTCTGACTGTCCCAACTCAGTTTTTCTCTACTTGTTCTCCAAATCCCATTTTTGTCCCCCCCAAAATGCCCAGTGGTTGCATAAAGGATGTGAATGTGTCCTCACTTCTTTGCCATCTAAAGGTACCAATCCAAGCATTAATTCAGAAAGGTGGAAGGAGGAGAGCAAGAGACAGCGGAGAAGCAGGCAGGCAAGGAAGAAGTGGCCTAAGGATAAATGGACCAGGTTATGGAGAGCAGGCTGTACAGGGATCTTGAGATTCTTGCTTGGGCTATCCTTAACTTACTGGAAATCTCCAGGAGGCCTGGCAAGTTTTAGGATACTTTAAAAGCCAGAACAACAACAACAACAACAACAACAACAACAACAACAAAAATGTGGGGCTGGGGGCTGGAGAGATGGCTCAGCAGTTAAGAGCACTGACTGCTCTTCTGAAGGTCCAGAGTTCAAATCCCAGCAACCACATGGTGGCTCACAACCACCTGTACAGCTACAGTGTACTCATATACATAAAATAAATCTTTTTTAAAAAATGTGGGACTGGGACAGAACACAGAGACAATGCTGTCAGACTTGTGTTATTTATTACTCTGCAAACATTGTCTTAAATTTTTAAAAATTGTGTGTGTGTGTGTATCTATAAGACGTGAATGTGTGGATTTATAAGACAACTTCTAGGAATCACTCTTCTCTTTCTAACATGTGGCTCCATAGGATAGAACTCTGGTTATCACACTTGGTGGCAAGCACGTTTACTTGGGGGCTATCGTGCTGGCTTTTGTCTCCTTTTGCTTCAATGAACAAGAACCCATTCTTCAAACTGTACTATATGTTCTGTGTTCTAACCCTCTGTGTTCTACCCTTCATCCTCTGCAGCAGGCAGCATTATAGTTATTATAGATCCTGTTAACAGGAGAGGCACAGGACCTCAATCAAGTTCTAGTACAGGAACTGAGTACAGATAGCACAAGGATGTATCTCTAGACTCTGCCAAGCACTGACTAAATATATCAGTCAATGGGCACACAGATAATCCCAGCACTTGGGAGGTGGATGTAGGAAGAAAACAGGTTCAAGGCTAGTCTCAGTTACATAAAGAATTGAGTCTGGACTTCATGAAACTCTGTTGAAGGAGACAAAGGAGGAGAGAAAGGAGGAAAAGTGAAAGAAAGAAAATATCTCACAAAAATTTGCATGTTGGTAAGATGGATCAATAGGTAAAATGCTTGCTGTATAGACATGAAAATCTGAGTTTGGATTTCCAGCACACATATCTATAACGGTATTGCTAAGGGAACAGGGAGAAGCAGGTTCTTGGAGGTCACCATTGGGCCAGCCAGCCTAGCCAGTTGGTGAGCTACAGGTTCAGTGAGAGACCTTGCCTCAAAAAAATAAGATGCAGGGGCTGAAGAGACAGTTCAAGTGTTAATAGCACTGGCTGTTCTAGAGTGTCCAATTAGATACCCAGCATCCACATGGCAGCCCCAAACACCAGTAACTCCATTTCCAGGGGATGTGACCTTCTCTTCTGCTCTCCAAGGGCTCTGCATGCACATGGTGCACAGACATTGAGGCAAAACACCAACACATACAAAATAATAAATAACTGGAAAAAAGAAAAGATGGAGAGTGACTGATGATGGCTTAGCACTGACTGCTCTTCCAAAAGTCCCGAGTTCAAGTCCCAGCAACTACATGGTGGCTCGCAACCATCTGTCATGAGATCTGATGCCCCCTTCTGTCTTAGTATAAACAAGACAGCTACAGTGTACTTATTTATAATAATAAATAAATCTTTGGGCCGAAGCGAGCAGGGACTCAGTGAGAGGGGCTGACCTGAGCTAGCAGAGGTCTTAAATTCAATTCGGATGAAGGCTCACAACTATCTGTACAGCTACAGCGTGTACTCATTTACATAAAATAAATAAATCTTAAAAAAAAAAAGAAGACACCAGTGTTAACCTCTGGTTTTGACATGCATGTACACAGGAATGTACAGACACCTGCATACATATGAATACACGTATATGCCACATGACATGCACACAAAATTATGTATACTAAACACTCACAGACTTTCCCCCCTGATTATTCTCCTCTGATACTGTCTAAATCCAATTTAAAGTCTTTGGGAGGATGTGACCATGTTACATGAAATTCTCCATCATCTAACGTGAGAGATAAATACCTGGAGACTTTGGCATTTATAGGGGTCTTGGGTCTTGCCACTCCAAAGGGCTGATTTTAAATCTGAATGTGGACCAATGAAGTTATCTGTGTTTTATTTTTTTTTTTTTGTCTGAGATAGGATCTCACTATGTAATCTTGAAACTCACTATGTGGACCAGGATAGCTTCAAACTCACAGTGATCCTCCTGCCTTTACCTTTCAAGGGTAGGTAGGATTAAAGGTATGCCAATGAGGTAGGTGTTTATGTACAAGAGTACTGCATGTATAGATGTGAGCCTGTGAAGGTGTATTGCTAACCTTAATGAGTATCTGTAAGCTGTGTGTTTGAGTGTATGCATGTGCATGTCTATTCTTGTGTATGGATGTGTGTAGTAGCCAGAAGTAACAGCGATTATCTGTCAGTTGCTCTCTACCTTGTTTTTCTAAGGTCTCTCGCTGAACCTGAAGCTTGCTGGAAGGGCACGGCTGGCCGCCCAGCAAACCTGAAGGAGTTACCTACCTGTCTTCCTCTTTTAGGTGTTGGGATTACAAGCATGTACCACTATGCCCAGCATTTTTGAAAATGTTTATTTATGAATGTGTGTCTGTGCACATATGCCATGACATGAAGGGGGAGGTGGTCATAGGTCAACTTGCAGAAGTCAGTTTTCTCCATCTGTGGTGTGAGTCCTAGGAATTAATAAACTCAGATCTTCAGACTTGGCAGCAGGCACTTTATGTGCTAAGGCATCTCATTGACTCACTTGCTTTATTTGTTTATTTGTTTTGTTTTTTTCCTGAGACAAGAGTTCCTTTCTGTTGCCTTGGATGTCCTGGAACTCGCTCTGTAGGCCATACTGGTCTCAAACAGAGATCTGCCTGCCTGTGCCTCCTGAGTACTGGGATCAAAGGCATATGCCACCACTGCCCAGCTTACTTTTAATTTTTTTTTTTTTATTTTATTTATTATATGTAAGTACACAGTAGCTGTCTTCAGACACTCCAGAAGAGGGCGCCAGATCTTGTTACGGATGGTTGTGAGCCACCATGTGGATGCTGGGATCTGAACTTATCACCTTCGGAAGAGCAGTCGGGTGCTCTTACCCGCTGAGCCATCTCACCAGCCCCTACTTTTAATTTTTAAATGTGGGTTCTTATGCACACAAAAAAAGCACTTTACTGACTGTGCCATCTCTCCAACCCCTGCAAGTTTATTTTTATACAAAGAAAACTCTTATGACGTACCTACCATGAGCTATGCACCATTTCCCTTTTTCCTTTGGCTTTTTGTTTGTTTTGTTTTGTTTTGTTTTAAGATTTACTGGCCCCTGGTTGCAGATCAGGGGCGAGTGTGTGACACCTTTCCCTTGACATCCTAGAGGCTAGCTAGCTACAGGTCCTGAGGACTCCAGACCTAGGAAGGAGAAGGCACTTACAATGTTCATGATGGCCAACACATACTGCTCCACATCCCTCCGTCCATGGTAGGCCACCATCATCTTGTCGGCTACCACCAGGGTCTCCACATAGCGCTCTCTGCTGACTGATCTCTTCAGGCCCAGCTGGCCTCGCTCAGATTCATTCACCAGAGGCCTGGCAGGTGGTGGCTTCAGGGTACGCAACCACCATGGACGACCCTTCCATGGTTTCTCATCTGGGAAACAAAGTAGAACCTCTGAGCACCTAGTGCTGGGGGGTCCCAGAACTGGCTGACGACTGCCATACAGAACTCCTGACTGTTTGGTGACTCTTCTGCCCAAAAGCCTTGGTAGATGACATTTATTCTTGACCTCTTGACCTTTCTTCCTCCACTTTCCAAGTACATTGATGATAGGATTGTGTTGCCATACATACTTCATATGGCTTTCCTATTCTTTCACCCCCTAAATGGTCTACAGTGACTAGTCATGTTGTAAACATGAGTGTATGAACTTACAGCAGTAAAACCCTACGACAGTGCCTATGCTCTTCAGCTGACTGCCTGAGGTTCTCAACCTTATGTATGGAGGTAGGGTCTCACTTAAACCCGGAGCTAACTGATTCATCTAGTCTAGCTATCCAGCTTGTTCCAAGGATCACCTGTTTCTGTCTCCCTAGCCCTGGGATTTCAGGTTGCTTGATATACTTGCCTGGATGCTAGAGATATGAAGGTATGAACTCTGGTTGGTCCTCATACTTGCATGGTGAGGACTTTATTCACTAAGCCATCTCCTCAGCCTGACTTTTTTTCTTTTTAAAAAAAAAAAACTTTTATTCTTCTCTCATACGTTACATCTTGACTGTAGTTATCCCTCCCTCTATTCCTTCTACCCAAGGACATCTACCGAATATGGCCTAACAAGATACATACAATAAGACTGGGCATAAATCCTCATATCAAGGCTGGACAAGGCAACCAAGTAGGAGGAAATGGATCCCCACTGCATTAGCCTGTCTGTGTGTGTGTGCACGCATGCACACACATGTTTTATAGGGCCTTCACCCCACCACTGAACTCACTCTTAGCTCTTGTTGGCATTTTGGTGGCTTAAATACTCAAGTGTCTGCTATGACCACTCTACAGGTTACTTGTGTGATCTGGCAATATTTCTAGGTAAGGAATGTCTTCCCCCCTGAACACCTATGAACTGCGAGACAGATGAGCACAGCAATGATGGGTCACTCCACTGCCTTACAGCACCACCCTCTTAGCATCTGCATTCTTTATGGCCCTTGCCTGCAGGTGAATGAAGCTCTTGAATTCAATCACTGTTCTCTCCCAACAGTTTCTTTCTTCATTATACAAGTGTCCAGTTGACCTTTGGGGTGCAAAGACTTGGCTGCCTATCTCCTCCTCAAAGAAGCAATGTCATATAACCTCCTTGTCCATCCCCAAAGGCACAGGAGTACCTCTCACTCCACAGGCTGTGTCCAGATGGGGGTGACGCAGAGAGGAACGCTTGTATACTACATGGGGGCCACTCTCTTCTGGGCCACGGTGACCTTTGGGTCCACCTTGCAGGGGCTCAATCAGATACTCTTCATCCTCTGCCACAATCAGACCGTGCTGGAAGGGGACAGAAAGCTCAGGTCAGGCTCTGGTATCCCGGACGCCAGGCCTTCTGCATGCCAGGCAAACCCTCTCCCATGGAACTCCTCTTTTGTTTGCTTGTTTCTGTTTTGCTGAGGTAGGGTCTTATGTAGTTCAGGGTGGCCTCAAACTCACTGCATACATAGTTCAGGATGACTCAGAACTTCTGCTTCTACCTCACAAGTACTTGGGATTACGGGCATGCCTCACCCCACATCTGGTTTATATTCTGTCGTGTGTGTGTGTGTGTGTGTGTGTGTGTGTGTGTGTGTGTGTGTGTGTAGAGGTGTACAAGCCTGAGTACTTGTGCACAAGCCAGAGGAGGACATAGGAGGTCCCGTTACTTTCTGCTTTATGTCCTCCAGACTGGATTTCTCACTGAATCTGGGGCTTGCTCTTTTCTGGTTAGACTGGCTGGCTATCAAGATCTCCAGAATCTTCCTCGCTCCTCCTACTACCCAGCCCTTCAGTTATAGGTGTGCACAGCCTGGGATCTAAGCAATTTCCTGTGTCTAGACTCTATTAATTTTTTTTTTTTTTTTTGGTTTTTCGAGACAGGGTTTCTCTGTATAGCCCTGGCTGTCCTGGAACTCACTTTGTAGACCAGGCTAACCTCGAACTCAGAAATCCGCCAGCCTCTGCCTCCCGAGTGCTGGGATTAAAGGCGTGTGCCACCACACCTGGCTAGTGGTTTTTTTTTTTTTTTTTTTTTTTTTTTTTTTTTAAGACTCTATTAATTGAGCCACCTCCCAGTCCCAGTCTTAAGAGAAAAAAAAATTAAAACCTTTTAAGTTAAATTACATTCTCTCTCCTTTTACCTCTCTTCAACCCCTCCTAAACTTTTTAATTCCTTATAAGGGTATTTTTACTACACTTATTTGTGTATGGATGTGTGTGGGTGTGCACATGACACGTGTAGAGCTCGGAGGACAACTAGGAAGTTCCTCTCTCCCCTCCATAACATGGGTCCTGGGGATCAAAGTCAAGGCTTCAGGCTTGATAGCAAGTGCTTTTATCCATTGAGCCATCCGACTGCTAGTGACTTTACGGTGCTATGCTTTTTGTCTACCTTCTTGAGACACATGTCCCATTACTTTCAGCCTTACATAAGTCTATACATTTTCCTTTAATTACATCTTCTGCTTCTTTACCTACTATGCTTGTTACATTGTGCTGATCATGTGTTTTTTCTTAACTCCCAGAAGGAAGTGGGCATATTCCCCTGCTTCCCAGAATCCTCAGCTCACCAGGCCCCCACAGGTGCTGATGGCCACATGGGAGCTACCAGCCTGGCCTTGCAGGTGGCCAGCGTATAGGCAGTGGGCCCGGGCAGCCCTCTGCCAAGCCAGGCCTTCCCGTGTCCAGTATTCCACCGAGACGTGCCCTGCCAGGAGACGGGGGCTGCGGGTCAGGTTCAGCAGGAAGTGAGTGCTGGGTGCGGCCACCTTGTAGAACAGGCGGGACTCAGTAGCAGCCCCCGCACCCCGACGCTGCCTCCGGAAGGCAGGTGGAGAGAAGGCCAGCATTGCCCCGTTGTGGTCCACTCGAGTTGGGAAGGCAATCTCATAGCTCTCCAAACTGGACAGGAGCTCATCTATAGGAAAAGGGATAAGAAGACTGGGGTGGGTGCCTGCTGCCAAGGCCAGCAATGCCTTACCTATCCTTGAATCCAGGTCACCTAGTGACTATTCAGCCTATACAGTCCTAGCCATGAATTCCCCCAACCCTAGCCCACGGACTTCTCTCTTTCTCAGGGACCAACTGGTTTCCTTAGTTTTTCTTGAATTGACACCATTGAATCATTTCCTACCTTGAGATCTGAAGGCATGCGTGACCTTGAATGTGAGGCCCAGCCCCAGGGCAAGGGCCCAGCGGAGGATCTGGCAGGCAGAAGCCATAGGGGCTACGTGTCCACATGTCTCTCCCCAGCCCCGGCTGCTGGCAGCCCCTACAGTGCTGCCTCCCCTGTTCACAGTCTGGGCAGCATCACTGGTCCCCTGGGAAGAGAGATGGAGTCAGGAGGGGCCTTGATCCCCACTGCTCATCGTAGCCAGTGCCAAGGCCCTTGCCAGATTGAAGGGGTGCCCTGCAAGCCCTTCATGACCAAGAGACTTCTATGAGAAGATTTCTCAACAGTTTTAGTATTTATTCTTCTCTTTCACCTCTTCCCTATCATGTCCACACTCAGAAGGGACAAGGACCAGTACAAAAAGCTACCTTCTAGAATCACCTGGGAGTTAGTTCTCTGAACATGCCTGTCAGAAATAATACTAATTGGGGTTAGTTAGGGGGTGGGAATCCTGGACCGCATGAGAAAAAGGAGCTCGTGCCAGAAGGATGGGTTACTGGGTATAGATGCTTGCTACCAAGCCTGATACCAACCTGAGTCCAACCCCCTAAACCCACATAGAGATCATGGAGAACTGCAAGCTGTCCTCTGATTTCCACATTTGTGCTGTGGAACACGATGAGTGTGCATGAGTGCGGGTGCACACACACACACACACACACACACACACACAGAGAAAACCGATAAATGTATTTTTTTTTTTAAAGACAGAGGGCAGGAGCTAGGGTTGGGTCTTTGTCCAGATGCTTCAAGGTCCTCTTGCCTATCTGATTTCTCTAACATAATGGGCTGCACCCCTGGACTATGAGCTAAAACAAGCCCTTTGTCCTCTAAATGACCTTTGTCCGGATATTTTGTCATACAAACAGGAAAATACTAAGACAAACACTAGTGTATTTCATATTCAGAATAAGTGTCCTCCTAAGAGGGGCCTAGAATCAATCATTCTAGATCATCCTTTGTATAGATGAGAGGTGATGAAAATGGACCAGGATTATGCAGCCAACTGGTAGAAATCAGATTCATTCCGTGGCCAATGGCTGTCCCGGCTGGGGTGGATTGAAAGTAGATGATCTTATGCTCCCCACATGACAGTAGGTACTGTCTGTTATCCTCCGGAAGCTTGGCTCGTGGCAGCGACAGGCAGTGTGGAGAAAAGGGGAACAGAGGGTGTATCAGGCTAGGGAACTGATACACCTGCCTCTGCCTCCCTTGTGCTGGGATCAAATATGCACCACCATGCCTGGCTTACAGGTACATTGTTACCACCATGCCTGGCTTACAGGAACATTGTTACCACCATGCCTGGCTTACAGGAACATTGTTACCACCATGCCTGGCTTATAGGAACATTGTTATCTCCCTACACTGTGTGTATCTCCCTACACATAGTGTCAGAGGCTTTACCTTCACCTTACATTCCTAGCCTTTCTCTTTAATTAAAAAGAAAAAAAAATCCTTTATTTCGCGTGTATGGAGGTCAGAGGACAACTTTTGAGTTGGCTCTCTCCTACCACGTGGAGCCAAAGGACCAACCTCAGGTCATCAGGCAGCAGGGTCCTTTATCCACTGAGCCATCTTTATTCTGCTTTTGCTCTCAGATCCTTTCTCCTTCCTAATGTGAGTTAATCCTGCCAGCAGGCCTGTTTCTCAGGCATCTGCCCCAGACTAGTCTGTTGGAGACACTCCTTTGGGCTAACCACTCTGCCCACCCCCTTCCCTGCCCTCCGGTCTCCACCCTCCACCTCCTCTTCTGTACAAATCCAAGCCCCCTTAATCACACAGTCTTGTTTTCATTGCATTCCAGCCAAGTCTGAGAGTCAATCCCCAAACAGGGCAGTTTGGCAGAAGACAGAGGAGCCGGAATTTCTCCAAGATGCTAGCAGAGAAAGTTACTTTCCCTACTTCTGCTTGGATCCCTCCAATAACAGGCATCTCTCACACAGATATTTTGAAGCCTCACGGTTTTCTTCAGCTAGACTGTGTACTCTGGGTTGGGTGGTGGGTTCCTTTCTTCTTCTTCCTCTCAGCCCCCCACTTCTGGAGGCCTCACTAGCTAGTATAATGTTATTTTTCCCACCACTCCTTTTGTGGAGACCTCAACTAAATCTGAAATTGATTCAGAAGGTTGGAAAGATGGCTCAGTAGTTAAGAAGGATTAATGCTCTTACAGAGGACTTGAGCTTTGCCCCTCCCAGCACCCATATTAGGCAGATTATGACCACTTATAACCCTGGGTCCAGGGGAATCTGATGCCCTCTTCTGGCCTCTATGGGCACCTCCATAAACATGGTATACATAAACTCATGCCAACACATACATGTACACATTTATATAAGTAAATATATATTTAAATTTTAAAAAGACTGATAATGATTCTCTCTGGCCTTAAATATCCCATTTTCACTCAAGGTAGCAGGGTCTCATTGCAATGACAGGAGACCCAGACTCCCAACCTTTGACCTTTCATTCTAATCCTACCAGGCAGGAGTAGAACCTGATTCTAGTGCTTAACTCCCTCCTCCCTCCTCCCACCCCCAAGTCAAGCCATCATCACAATCGTCTATTCTTGAGTTCCCCCTCCCAATAGCTGCACAGGCTATACCTAGTGCTTCTGGCTCAGATGGGGTAAAATCTGAGGCAGGGTAAAAGGATTCTACTGGGTGAGTGACTGATGGGGTGGCCACACCTGCCCACAGGGTAACAGCTTCTGGTAGGAATGATACCAAGATGGGGCTACAGGAGAGACCAAAAACAAGTCAGGAGGTCTGGGGCAGACAAAGCCTATCTGAGGATGAGTTACAATTGAGAGGAGTCTCATGTTTGGGTGGGCACAAGATGACAGAGAAGGATTTACACTATGGGTGTTTATATGTATCTGTCTGTCTGTCTGTCTGTCTCTCCTGTGTGTGTGTGTGTGTGTGTGTGTGTGTGTGTGTACCTAGGCTTGGCCCCTTTCCCCCAATAACCCTCCTCTGGCAGGTTGCAGGGAGGCCACTAGCCTGGGGGGAAGGGCACAAGTGTTGGAGGAGAAAAAGCCTCCCGGGAACTATGGCTCCATCACATCCCTGGGATCCTACAGGGACCAGCACTCCTCACCTAGACTTTTGTAGGCTGTGCAGGAAACCCTGCTAAAGAGGCGCGGAAGCTTCTCAAGTGGAGGACAGAGCTTCTTTGGCCAGGCATAGGCAGCCATCAGCCTGAGGCAGCAGGCTTCCTCCAGGCGCTGCACATCTGGCCTGGCTGCTTTGAGCACAGACAAAAGGCCCAGCCAGAGGGGAGGCCTAAGGGGAGGGGCTGCACAGGTCACCAGTCCCATTACCACCATCCAGCTATTAATTAAAGTGTGTCTCCCCCTAGTAGGGAGACTTCTTGCTTCAGAGTTCTGTGGCATAGATGATCGTCTGAGGGGAAGTAGCAGCCCCAGCTCCACTCTCACAGGCAGACACACAAACACAATCACACTCTATAGGGCAACCACACTTGAATAGCAGGAAGGCCTGGTTCACTAAATCCAAACACACACAACTACATACCTCCACATCTATGTATACAGAAACACGTATTTCCACATGGACACCCAGACAACCCACAAATCCAGACAAACAGGCCTATGTGCACAATTATACAGTCCAAGACAAGCCACAAGCCTAGGAGCCTATACACGCTCATTTAACACAGAAAGTTAACACACACACATGCACAAGTTTACATATTCATAGCAGGGGGGACTAAGAAATTCTACAAACTCAGACACATATGCATGCAGGCATTTCCACTAATAACACTCCCGAGAAATGCAAATGTTCAGAGACAGATACACTTGGCATTTACATGCCCGACAGGCATTTTTCTAAACCTCACTTAGATAAACACTCAACACACCTCAACCATCTGCCCACACAGTCGCTCCCAGATGCTGAAAGCCATAAGGACATACAATCCGCAGAAGCACAACCATTTGGATACGTGGTTGACCTCGACCCCCTCGCCCCAAACCTGAGCCAACCCAAACAGGCAGTTTGTATCTGCACACTTAGGGACATTCGGCACCGACACAGCACACGCACAACGGGATCGACACAGCACACGCACAACGGGATCCGTCCAGCACATCTAGTCCCCGAGACACACAAAGTCACTTATAATCACTGCATTCCGGTGACTGCGCCGCCCAACTGGGTCCCCAGATCGCCAGTACCTGTGTGCCTGGAGCCTTCGGTCCACTGTAGACGCACAGACTCACCGCCCGGCGCACAGGAAGGGAGGGAGCGAGCGCCCGGTGGCGTGGCCGGGGGAGGGGGCGCGGGAAGGCACTCACTTCCTGAGCAGCCTGCCAGGGTTATTAAAAAAAAAAAAAAAAAAAATCCAAACCCCGCCCGCCGCCGCCGCCGCCGCTGCCGCTGCTGCCGCCGCCCAGGGCCTCAGGCTGGACCCAAGCCAAGGACCCCGGAGCCCGGATTACCCCGCCTCGCGAAGGGCGCCCGTGTGGGTGGAGATGATGGGGAGGAATTTGGGATGGGAGTTGGAGAAGGTTTGGGGGGGACGGGAGGGGGGAGGCTGGGGGCGGGGATAGAAGAAGGCAGGGGGTGTGAAGGGACTGAGGTGGAGAGTGGGGGAGGAGTGGACGCACACAGTAGGGGGATGGGCGGAGGACGGAAAGGAGGGGTTAGGCGGGAGATAGTGAGGGAGGAAAGTTTGAATAGAAAGAGGTGGAGGAGATGGGGTCATGGAGAAAGGGGCGAAATTGAGTTGGAGGGTAGCGAGGGGGTTGAGACAAGGGGAGAGCCCAATGCCTTGCCTCCGTTAGCCGAGTCAACAACAGCTGTTATTTATTGAGGGCTGGTCCTTGCTCAAGCAAACATTTATTGGGCGCCTAACCGTGTGCCAGGCACGGTGCCCGAGGGTGAGTGAATAAATCTGAGTTGGGTCCCAGCCTTCACAAAGCTCCCGTCTGGGGGCTTTGATCTGCTTTGGCTCTGCATTTGAGTTCACTGCTTTAACTCTCTAGCAGTGAAGAGGACCTGGTCGGTTCCATTTTACAGATGTGAAAACTAAGTCCAGCCAGGGGAGTCATGATCGTCTTTGGGACACAGTGTTTAAATCTGCAAGGAGTTTGTACATGAAGATGACCAGTGCAGTGGAGCGAGGCTGGGATTCCAACCAGCTTCATCCCAGGCCTGATTGTGGGAGTGTTCTACACCATTACCCCTAGTCTCAGAATTCCAAGTTTGGCCCCCACAGAGGGCTTTGGCCTTGGCCTTGACCGACTCTGATTCTAGGTTTTCTTATCCTTAGAAATAGGGTAATGACAGCCTTTGTAGGGAGCAGGGGAGGAAGAGGGGTGGTTGTGGGAGGGAGCAGGAGAGTTTCAACCACAAACATTCCCTCTGTTCTGAGTTCAGCTAGGGATACAGGTAGTTCTCTGTCTCTACTTTGAACTTAGTCTTGAACTTGGAAAAGGCATGTTAAGGACTCATGCACTGTATGAAAAAATCCTGGGCTGGTGAGATGGCTCAGCGGGTAAGAGCACCCGACTGCTCTTCCGAAGGTGATAAGTTCAAATCCCAGCATCCACATGGTGGCTCACAACCATCCGTAACGAGATCTGGTGCCCTCTTCTGGAGTGTCTGAAGACAGCTACAGTGTACTTACATATAATAAATAAAATAAATCTTAAAAAAAAAATCCTATGGTGCCCGAATGAACCCTCCTGCTCTGACCCAACTTCTCTGGACACCCTGCCAGACTAGAGGGGCTGTTAACTTTTACATACTGCAATTCCTAGATCCCATACCCACCCCTGGCCTCCACCAACCGTACTCCCCCTTGGGCCCCTTGTCCTGAGGCACCTGCTTTTGCTTTCTCAGGTTGTACTTGTGCTGTGGCTTCAGCCACCTGTCTGTCCCCAGTCTAGGGATGGCTTCCACACTCACAGTGAGAATATTTTCAGGGCCATTTGGAGCTGGGTGGCTTCAAACTAGATTCCAGGTCCTGCTACTTACCAGCTTTGAAACCGCATCCCTCAATTAGTAGGTAAATCTTAGTTTTTTCCCCCCTCCACATCCCCACCCCCTTCTACTCTAGCCCCAGAGGGTTTGGAGGGAGTGGGGAGAGCCTCCTTTTCCCACCAGTGTTGGACTCAGCAATTGGAGGGTGGTAAGAGCGGACATGATGCTTTGTCCTCAGTGAGCTCCCTTGGGACTTTTGGTTTTATATATTTTTAAACTTATTTATATTTTGTGTATATATGTGTCTGTGATGTGGGTGTATGTAGAGGACAGAGATTGATGGATTTCTGTTCAGATGATCTGAAATGACATTTGTTGTGGTTAGTTGTGTGTGTGTGTGAGATGCTTTTTTATTAGGGCTGAGGAAATACACACAGACAAAGACACACAGAGAAAAAGACCCCCAGCAAAAGAGAGTGGGCCGTGGGGGATGGGAAAAGTGAAACCCTTAGCTCGGGTTCGTGTGCTTACACGAGGCAAGTGCTTTATCCATAGAACCATCTTCCTGGTCTTTTAATTTGATTTATTCTTCTTTTAAAGATATTTACTTTTATTTTACAGGTGTGAGGGGTTTGCCTGCTTTTATGGCTGCTCATCATGTGCATGCAGTGTCTGAGAGACCAGGAGAGGGCACCAGGAACTGGAGTTACAGAAGGTTGTGAGGTGCCATATGGGTGCTGGGGGCCCATGTCCTCTGGAAGAGCAACCAGTGTCCTTAGTTACTGCACTATCTTTCAAACCCTATCTATTTATTTTTTAGTTGTTAGGACTCTCTGTGTTGCCCGTGTTGGCTGGGAAGTTCTGTGCTCAACCATTCCTCGTTCCTTATATTCCTGAGCACCTGAGACAAGGGTCACAGAGCATAGAGCCTGAACTGGGACTTAACACTGGTACTGTTGTAGTCAATAGGAGAAGGAGGCCTCTTCCAAGCATGAGAACAGCCGGTGAAGGAGACAGTGTGCCCAGGGCCAACATTAGTTGAGCTCTGAGCAGGCTTTTCCTGATTCATTCACCCCATCTTTATTGGTCACTAATTTATGCCAGGTGTTCTCCCTAGTATTGTGAAGACAAGACCAGGAGCAAGTGTCCATTCCACTGAAGATATATTCTGTGGGAACTAAAAGGGGTGGGGCAGGGGAAAGAGGGGGGAGGGAGGATAGGTCAGAGTTCCTCCTAAGCTCTGGGTAGGCGGATGTGAGAGGGCTGCTGGACGCTTTCCACTCGGCCTGGGCTGGGCATCTAAGCCACTGATCCCACTCAGTGGGGTGGGGTGTGGGGTTGGAGGACAAGGGGCAGCCCCTGAAATCAGGGGGCCCCCAGGGTGATACCCTGTGCCCTGGGGTTATGGGAGAGATGGCTGAGGGAGAGAGGTTCCCACACTGGTGAGAGTCTGCACAGCGGGCCTTGATGAGCAGAGACAGTCTATGGTTTTAGAGCTTTATTGTAGAAAGGCAGGGGGAAAGAGAAAAGGGAGAGAGAGAGAGAGAGAGAGAGAGAGAGAGAGAGAGAGAGAGAGAGAGACCGGCCATGGCCAAGAGGAGAGAAGGGGGGAAAGGAGAGAGAGAGAAGAAAGGCTAGAGAGTAAGAGAGAGAGTGAGAGGGAGTAAGAGCAAGAGAGCAAGAGAGGAGAGAGCGAGGAGGGGCCAAACAGTCCCTCTTATAGTGGGCTGCTTTATTTTACTGTTGCTAGGTCACTGGGGAGGAGTTTAACTTGAAGGTCAGAAGCTTGGGACATTGTCTATGTGACTACTAGCCATGCTTCTCTTGTGGGGGCTGTGGGGGACCGTAACTTCGACAGGAGCCAGAGTTCCAGGAAACATGAGAGAACTCCTTCCATCCCATGTAGGTGAATTATCACCACCGGGTCCTAGGGTTCAACATCTAGCCTCAACTGGAAACCAGGCTGTCTGTGCATAGCCCAATGCCCCACAATATTCTGCCTCAGGGCCTTTGAACTTGCTCTTCCCATTGCCTTCCATTCTCGTTCCAATAGAGTATTGAGTCTATATCAAGCTTATTTTGTCTTCCCAGTCTCAACTCAAACATCATCCTGTCCTGTCCTCTGCAAGCCTGTCCTGACCTCACACTTCAATGTCACACCCTCCCACATCCCTTTTCCCATTTCCTGGTTTATTTTACTCTTGCCAGAAGTCACTATCTAATCTACTTTAGAAATTGCTTGTTTGTTTTTATTGATAATCCATCTTGTCCACCAAAAGATCAACTTCATGAGGGAAGGATTTATTTTTGTCTTCCATTTATTTATTTTCAAATTTATAAATTTGGGAAGATTATAATAAAATTACATTATTTCTCCCTTTCCTTACTTTCTTCCAACATCTTCCATGTACCCCTACCCAGGTCTTTTAATTCTCTTTTATTTTCTAAGGATAAGTAAAGAATATGTATGTATATGTGTATATAGATGTATGTAATGAAAGGACCCCCGTAGGGAGACCTCCACTCAAGTCACGGGATATTGGCGAACCCCCCAAGAACTCACAGAAGACCAGGCTTGCTGTAAATCACATGAGGCTTTATTCGGGGAAAGCCAGAGCTCTGGGGACGACTCATATCCCGGAAGTGGATAGAGGAGTCGACCCTGAGGGAAAAGAGGACCCGGTTTTATGGTTCCTCAAGAGGGAGAGAAGGAGGAGGAGGGAGTAGGGGATTTTTCTGATTTGACAATATCTGACAATATCCATTCTTTCTACAGAAGAAATGGCTACACGGAGGATTTTTATGCTCGGGTGCACAGGTGCAAAGTGAAATTCTTACCACAAACACTTGGCAGTGAGCTGCATCTCAATCCATCAATTAACCCACAAACTCTTGGCAATGAGCTATAGCAGTTGGCAAATACATGCATTCAAAGAACAGTAGGGGCAAGCACACAGATTCAAGAAATGTTCAGGCTATTATATTTAGCTATGTAAAGGCTTTCTACTAATAATGAAATCTCTTTCCCAGTTTCGGGGTCTTTGAGACCTGATACATTTTCTCAGGATCTTTCAGTATGATTATATTAATAATTCAACCTCCTTTAGGTATGTTTTCAGGGTTAACAGTTTTGTGTGAATAACCAGTGGGTGTGCTCTTCCCGGGGAGACCATTTCTCCCATTCCCAGAATTCCTTAGTTGCCTGTAGTTCTTTGTCTGGGATTGAGGCCCAGGAGATTTGCCTCTTCTGTGTTATTCCCTGTTCAGGTCCTGTTTAGGCAGCCATGCATGTGAGATTTTTGTGGATGTAACTTTGACATTACTAGAAGACACAGTCTTAGAGCAAACTCCCTGAAGTTCTGGCTTTTACTAATTTTTTTGCCTCCTCTTCCAAAGTGTCCTCTGAGCCTTTGGGGTAGGAGTGTTTTGTAGATATATCCACTGGAACTGGGCTCTACAACGGCATTTTGATCCTTTGTGATTTTCCTATAATATTCTCTATCTGTTTCAAAAACAAGTTTCCTTGATGAGGGGCAAGAGCTACCCTTATGTAGAAGAGAGTACCCTCTCACCAAGTTTTTCTCATCTTTGTGGTTCACAGACATATTCCCTAGAATTTTACACATTGTTGAATAAATAACTATATATATATTTTTAAAAGATTTATTTATTATATGTAAGTACACTCCAGAAGAGAGCGCCAGATCTCGTTATGGATGGTTGTGAGCCACCATGTGGATGCTGGGATTTGAACTCAGGACCTTTGGAAGAGCAGTCAGTGCTCTTAACCGCTGAGCCATCTCACCAGCCCTCACCTGTGTTTTATGACGTGGTCCCTATCACTGGGACTCGAGGCTCACTGATTAAGGTTAGACTGTGAGGCCAGTGAGCCTCAGGGAATTTTCCTGTCTCTACTCCACAGTGCCTGGATTATAAGCATGTAGCTCCCTACCTGGCTTTTTGCGTGTGTGCTAGGACTGAACTTCAGGTCCTTGTGCTTATGCAACCATTCCCTAGCCTTGAGGCTTGTTTTACCTTCACATCCACCTTGTGTGGTAGACACTGCCCACTTACCACACGAAGAAGAAACAGAGGCACAAAGAGGGTGAATAACTGCTGTGGTCACACATTTCTAGAGTGATGAACAACCAGAACCAGTCACCCAGAGCAAAGGAAGGTGAGATTAGGTGCTGAAGATACTTTTTTTTTTTTCCAGGGTTTCTCTGTGTAGCCCTGGCTGTCCTGGAGCTCACTTTGTAGACCAGGCTGGCCTCGAACTCAGAAATCCGCCTGCCTCTGCCTCCCGAGTGCTGGGATTAAAGGCGCGCGCCACCACGCCTGGCCCGGTGCTGAAGATACTTACCACATGGTAGGAGGGAATCCCAAAGCCCTCTGGAACTGTGTAGGTAAGGAATGACCTCCTTTCTAATGGCATATCCTCCTAGACCATTTGCCAGGGTTTTTTTCTAGATGGCTTAGAGGCCTCTTAAATCTGGAGACAAACTATCTACTAGATGAATCAGGCAAATAAAAAACAAACAAACATAACAAAAAAAACACTTCCACCCCCTATTTAGAGGCTATTCTAGGAGCAGAGACGTATTCACAGAACTTAGGCAGGAAGTCTTATATTAGCCAGGCTCTCTAGAGGAACAGAACTTATGACATTAATATATATTGAAAGACTTATCAGACTTGAGTTTGGCTCCAGCGCTTAATATTAACAAAGCCAAGTGCAGTGTCATGCACCTAAGATCCAGTCCCCACGCGGGGAGGCAGAGACAGGAGGATTCTTGGGGCTCACTGGCTAACACTATAGNGAAGTCTTATATTAGCCAGGCTCTCTAGAGGAACAGAACTTATGACATTAATATATATTGAAAGACTTATCAGACTTGAGTTTGGCTCCAGCGCTTAATATTAACAAAGCCAAGTGCAGTGTCATGCACCTAAGATCCAGTCCCCACGCGGGGAGGCAGAGACAGGAGGATTCTTGGGGCTCACTGGCTAACACTATAGTCCAATCAGTGAATTCAAGGTTCAAGGAGAGCCGGGCGTGGTGGCGCACACCTTTAATTCCAGCACTCGGGAGGCAGAGGCAGGAGGATTTCTGAGTTCAAGGCCAGCCTGGTCTACAAAGTGAGTTCCAGGACAGCCAAGGCTATAGAGAAACCCTGTCTCGAAAAACCAAAAAAAAAAAAAAAAAAAAAAAAAAGGTTCAAGGAGATACTCTGTCTCACAAAATAATCATAGAGAAACTATGCTCTATTGACAGAATATGTTCCCTAGCATACGATACTCTCTGTGTTTGATTTCTAGCAGTGGATAAAACTGGGCATAGTTGTACACAGCTGTGATCTGTCCCATCTCTGGAAGGTAGAGGCAGAATTAGATGTTCAAGGTCATGAGCCTGTGGGATGGCTCACTGTGGAAAGGGGCCTACTGCTAAATATAACTTGAATTCTAACCCTAGAACCCACACCAGGGAAGGAGAGAAACAATTCCTGGAAGTTGTCCTCTAACCTCCATGTTGGGAGTGACCCTGTTTGAATGTTAACTGCCTTGTCAGCCATAAGTGCTTACTTACAAAGTCTTGGCCTTAGTGGAAAAGTACTAGCTTATTTGAGATTTCTGTGGGAAAAAGTTGAGGCCTCTATGGGAAAGTACTACCTCCAGTTAAGAACAAATGGCTATAGATCTTGTGGACAGGTACCTAGCAACCCATTCTGTTCCGTTCTTGCTGCTGAACTTTTTACCTAGCCAATATCCTGCTTTTGCTAACAGGTGCGTTCTCCCAGAAACAAAGCGATTCTGCATCACCCCCCTCCCCATACCCTGCTTCTGTGGGCATGAAACCTGCCTGGGAACAATAAAGATTTGACAGCTTGATCAATCAGACCTGCTGTCTGTCCTTGTGTTTCTCACCTCTCATTCTCCACAGGTGTTCCTCAGACCCTGTTCAACTGTCCCATGAGCTGGGACACCTACACACACACACACACACACACACACACACACACACACACACACACCAAATAAATACATGAGTGTAAGACAATTTTAAAAGTTCAATCAAGATCATCAGCTACATAATGAGTTTGAGACATGCCTGGGATACATGAGACTCAAACAAAACAAAACAAAACAACACAACACAACACAACACAACTAAGAACACACACTGTTCTTGCAGAAGACTTAGGCTTGGTTCCTGGCACCCAAATGGTGACTCGCAGCTATCTGAAATTTTAATGCTCGGGGATTTGATGTTCATTATGGCTTCTGTGAGCTCCAGGAATGCTTGTGGTACACTACATACATGATAGGCAAAACACTCATACACATAAAAACTATATCTTGAAAAAATTTGTAGAAGGTTGTTTGTGATGATGTATCCTTTTAGTCTTAGCAGTTGAGAGGCAGAGGCAGGTGGCTTTCTGTGTGTTCAAGGCTGGCCTGGTCTACATAGTGAGTTCCTGATCAGTCAGGGCTATGTAGAGAAACCCTATCAAAAATAAATAAATAAATAAATAAATAAATAAATAAATAAATAAAGTAGAGAATGATTAAAGAAGATACTTGATACTTGATACCTCTGACCTGCATATACATGTTCACACAGTCATGGAAAGAATGGCACCATTTGCTTACATAGATACTCCTTTTATATAGAGATGTTCCGGAGAAGAATATCAAGGTAGTTGCGAGTCATGCTTAAGACTCAAGGGTATCTATCCTTTCCTTTTCCAGCTGTAAACTTTTGACTTTCTAGAAATCTTATAAACACTCCCATATACAGAAAAGGACAAATCTTTGTGCAACCCTGTGACCCAGGATTTCATTTCAACAGATTGAAATACTACCCCAGGCACCTTGGTGTCACCCTACGATCTCATTTATCAAACAGTAGGGGGAGAAGGGGTACATATTTATAGTTAGAACTAAAAAACTGCAATGCAACACTTGAGCCACTGAAATTGTGTATATGGCTAATGTTAATACACTTGAATGACTCTCCCTTGAGAAGCATATAGTATGTCCATGATAAATATGTCTTACCTTTTCCCTGAGCAGCCTGTGCTTAAATTTGGGTAAAGCCCTTTTCCTAATAAACTTCTTCTGTGCTTCATACTGTCTTGCCCTGAATATTTTGCTGTTGGTGGTGGTGGGTTTTTTTTTTTTGTTTGTTTTGTTTTATTTTGTTTTTTTTTTTTAAAGACAAAGTCTTATTTATGTAGCCCTGGCTGTCCTGTAACTCACCATATAAACCACGCTGGGCTCAAACTCAGAGATCCATCTGCTTCTGCCTCCCCTGCATTCAGGCATTACAGGGATTACCATATCTGGACCCTGAAATTCTTTTCTGCAGCAAAAATCAAGAATCCCAATCTTCCCTTGAGTAATGATCTTTGGAAAGAACTCTTCATGGGTGGAGGAGATGACTGAATTGGTAAGAGACCGGCCGTGCAAGCACGGGGAGCAGGATTTGGATCCCTGGCACTCAGTCACATCAAAGCTGGGACATGGTGGCACATGTTTGTTACTCCAATGTAGTGGGGGCAAGAAGAGGAGCAGAAATCATGGATCCCTGAATTCACTAGCCAGTCACTCTAGCCAATTGGTGAGCTCTGGCTTCAGTGACAGACCATGTCTCTAAAAATAAGGTAGGGCTAAAGGGATGGCTCACCAGTTAAGAGGGCTTGCTACTCTTGCAGGGAGCCCAAATTCAATTCCCAGTACTCTCATCAGGGGTCTCACAACCACCTGTAATTCCAGTTTCAGGGGACCCAATGTTCTGGCCTCTAAGGATATCTGTATGCATGTGGTATACATATATACATGCGTACACACATACAAATAAAGACAGACTAAAAGGAGATAAGATGGGGAGTGATAGTAAAAGACACTCATGTCCATCACATGTGCACCTCTCCTCTTCACCCCTCCCCCACCCTTGGGCCTTTCCTTTGGTCTAGCCCCTATAAATTGGCCCTCAAGTGGGTGATATATATATATATTTTTTTCCCTTGTTCCGGTCAACCCCGCTCGCTCTGCTCGATCCCGCTTGCTCCCGCCGGCTCCGCTCGCTCCGGCCAGCCCCACTCGCTCCCGGCCGCCCCCATACGGCCCCCGCTTGTTTCAGCCGGCCCCACTCGCTCCGGCCCCGCTAGCTCCGGCCGTCCCCGTTCGGCTCTGCTCGCTCCAGACAGCCTCACTTGCTCCGGTTGGTCTCTCCGGTCCAAGGATTCATTTCTCATTATTCTTCATAAGTACGCTGTAGCTGACTTCAGACGCACCAGGGGAGGGCGTCAGGTCTCGTTACAGGTGGTTTTAAGCCACCATGTGGTTGCTGGGATTTGAACTCATCACTTTTGGAAGAGCAGTCGGGTGCTCTAACCTGCTGAGCCATCTCACCAGCCCCCAAGTGGGTGATATTTTTACAAAGAAGATTTTATTCTCTAGACTCAGGCTATATCTCAGTGGGTAGAGTGTTTTTTCTCTGGCTTGGACAAAACCCTGGGTTCTTTCTCCATCTCAGCATAAACTGAGGGTGGTTTACATATTAATGGATCTGAAACTCAAGAGGTAGAGGCGAGGGAATCAGAAGCGCAAGGTCGTCCTGGGGTATATATCAAGTTTGAGCCGGCCTGAGCTACGCGAGATCTTATTTTAAATATAAGAACTGTGTATGAAGATTTCATTTGTTTTGGTTTGAATGTGAGATGTCCCCCATAGTCTCATGTACCCCTAGCTCGTGGGACTGTTTTAAGTGATTGTGGAATCTTTGGGGCTATGGCTTAGTATGTAGAAGTGAGTTGCTGGGTAACCTTGAAGGTGTTATCCACTTCTGGTTCTGGCCAGAGGCTTCTGCAATCTGATCTTCCGATGTAAAAGGAGCAGCTGCCTTATGTTTCTGATGCCATGATGGACTGTATCTCTTGAAACCATGAGTTAAAACAAACTCCTCTTCCTTTAATTGCTTCTGTCAGATACTTTGTCACAGCCAACGGTCATGGGCTTGAATCCCACTTTTTTCTATAACTTAATTTCTCTATAGTTTCTTATATGGAAAATAAGCCTAGTGGCTTGGTGTGATTGTACAAGAAGTGGCTCACAATTGCCTGTAACTGTCACCAGAGGATCTAGCACCCTCTTCTGACCTCTGTAGGCAGCTGCACTCATGTACACACCACACACATGCACACGTGCCCACAGACAGGTACAGACACATAACTAAAGAGCAAATAAAACCCAAAACAGAAAACAAACAAACAAAAAAACCCCCAATAATCTCCCCACCCCTAACACACAAAGGAACCCAACAAACATAAAATAACAATGAAATGAACTAGAAGAACACTGTGGATCTTACAGTCTCTGCAGGGTCTCACTCAAGTATAAGGATGTGAAGTTTGCATATCTGGTCAGAATGAGATGGCAGATGCCATTGTGTGTAAGGAGAAGTTATCCGGATTCCTGGGCCAAATGACAGGGATAAGGATGAGGAAGAGGCAGGAAATGGTTTTGATCAGGTACAGCCATATGTGTCTGGGTCTCCCCTATAGGCTCACATGATATGCAATTAATTGGGGCCGTGGCTGTTCAGGGCATTGTTCCATGAAACTGGTTAAAAGAACAGATAGTGCTATCCTATATAGACCTTGCCAGAGCCTTTAATATATCCCCATTCTTTGCACAGCTTTCCAATTTACATTGTGATACTACCCCCACCTCTTGGAATCATCTTTTAAGGGCACTGGCGTTTTTTTGCAAGTAATACTGAAAACGATGGCTTCCACAAAGGGCAAGCTTGAATATGGAGTTTCAGGGAGGCAGAGTCTTCTGGCCAAGCATCAAAGGTTTCTTCTTGGTTAGTCTCCTCTGAGAACCTGGGCACTGAGAACAAGGCGGGCTTCCCGTAGTAGTTCTCACAGGTGGCCGCAGTGGGGTTGCAAGCTTTGGACAGGCCAAATTGGGAACTCAGGGGACTGTGCAGGGTCAGGCTAAACTGGATGGAGTCTGGGCTGAAGAATAGGGGCTAATGGAGACAGAGAGGAGGATCCCGAACTGGAATTTGGCTTTAGCCCTTGGATCATGTCTTTTGATCTGGTGGGGGTGGAGGGTGTCCCAAGTATTGTGGGTCTTCTGGGAAGTCTGTGGAGTCCCCTTTGATAAAATCCAGGGAACAGCTCAGCAGAGAAATATTTGATTTCTTCTCCTGGCTCCTCTCTTCTTTCACAGTTTGGGGTCACAGTGGGTGACTGCAGATAGCCCCACTCTTTTGAAAGTAAACACAATGCCTGCTCTTCTTGGCTTCCCTTCATAGCAGCCACCAGCTCCCCACTCCCGACCCCCTTGAGCTCCAGTGTCTCAGCTTCCTTCCGTCCATGCACCTCTGGATATTTGCGGCATCTTTTGGGTTGGAAAGAAGGAAGAGAGGAAGCCCTGGGGATTTGATCAGTCCTGGCTTTACTCCCTGTGACTGCAAGTGACCTTCTAGAAAAACTCAGGGAAACTGAGAAGAATGCAGGACTGACTTCTTAGCCCTAGCATATGGTGTGGTGGCTACCATCATTGCTGTTGTTACTGGAAATAAGGCAGGGAATCTTGGGACAAGTTGAGAGGGAACAGGGCCAGGGGTGCTTCTGCCTCCTCCTCAGCCTCTCCCTCCTCCTCCCCCTCCTCCTTCCCTTCCTCCCTCCCTCTTCTATCCCCTCTCCCTCCTCTCCCTCCTCTCCCTCCTCTCCCTCCTTCCCCTCCTCCCTCCCTCCTCTGCCCCCTCTCCCTCCTACTTTTTTCCATATCCTTTTGTCTTCCTACTATCTTCTCCCTTTTGAGTCCAGGCAGATCTTAACCTGTTTTAGCTTCTTAAGTGTTGGGATTGTCAGCACCAGAGACACAGCTCCATGCATGCTGTTCCTTGCTGAGACCTAAAGCATTCTTTCCACAGACCTCCACTCAGGTGAAAATGAGATTCTTGTCTCAAAAAACAAAACAAGACAAGAAAATCCTGGATGAAAGAAAGGAAGGAAAGGAGAGGAGGGAAGGAAGGGAAGGGGAGGGGAGGGGAGAGGGAGGGAGGGAGAGAGAGAGAGAGAGAGAGAGAGAGAGAGAGAGAAGAGAGGTTATGAGTGGTGTTTTGGATAAGGTTGTATTTTTGCTCATAATGGTTGCTTTCATTAAGTGGGTTAAGGCTTTTTTTTTTTTTTTTTTTTTTTCTGAAAATGGAGTTTCTGGTGAGGTTCCTAGAAAACTGAAGCTTTATAGCTGGAAAGGGAGAAAAGCCTTAATTTAGCATGCTTCTTTGCTGCACCTGCCCAAGGGCGCCAAGCTGACAAAACAAAAACAAAACAAACAAACAAACAAACAAACAAAACACCCAACCAGGGCACTCCTGAACTTTACAGAGAGTGGCACTATGTCTTGTGAAGGGCGGAGTGCTCGATTATCACATTGTATTCTCAGCTCCCGGGCTGTCATGCATCCCCGCACTCGTACCCTTTCATGGCAAAGAGAAGCTTCTCTGATTAACGTCGAGAGTAGAATTTGTCAAGAGATGTAACTACTGGCAGGGCAGTTTGGCACCAGGCCAGTTTAGCCGAGCAACAGTAGTAAGGTCTGCCTGGAGACCACAGCCTCCTCCGCCGCCGTGGGCCTAATGTTTACAATTCAGCTGGTAAGACTTTGGTCAAACTGCAAGGTAAAGGACTCCTTTCTCTTCCCATGTTCCCTTAACTTTCTGTGCTTCCTGGGAAGCACACCACCATGAAACAGTATCCTCTGATGATACTGAAACTTGTATCCTGACCCAAATTTCTGTCATAAAGATTAGCTCAGTGACTCTTTCTTCAATTCTTGGTTAAGCCTGCACAGTTTATTTGTATGTGTATGTGATATATGGAGGTGTTCATAGGACATGTGTGTAGAGGGCCATGCCCGAGTTGGCTCAGCCTCCATTCTAAGATGGCGCCGACATCCTAAAGCGCATGTGCCTGTTGCATAACCATGCTTGATCACCGCCCAGCCCGGGGCTTAACATGAGTGATGGCCCAGCAGCCAATCCAGTTAAGACACGCCTCCTCCTTGGCTATATAAGCCGAGGCTTTTCCGGGCTCTGGGTCTTCCTCTTTCAAGGCTTCAATAAAGCAGTCTGTAGAAGGATCCTGGTGTTCGAGTGTTTTCCTGCTGGCGAGAAGGTAGCGCGACTCACACATGTGTCCTGTTTTTTTTTTTTGTTTTTTTTTGTTTTTTTTGTTTTTGTCTTGTTTTGTTTTCACTTGATTTAAGCTAGCATTATCTGGGAAGAGGAAGCTTAAATGAGGAGATGCCTCCATCAGACAACCTGTCTACAAGTGTATGGTGCTTAGGGGTTTAATTGTTGTAAAGAGGCACTATGACCACAGCAAGCTTTGTGGAAAGCATTTAACTGGGGCTTGCTTATAGTTCAGAGGTTCAGTCCATTATCATCATGGCTGGAGGCATGGCAGAGTGCAGGCAGACATGGTACTGAAGAAGGAGCTAGGAGTTCTACATCTTAATACGCAGGTAGCAGAAGCATCTTGAGCCACCTAGGTATAGCTTGAGCATATGAGACCCCAAAGCTCACCTCTACAGTGAAGCACTTCCTCCAACAAAGCCACACCTACCCCAACAAGGCCACAGCTCCTGATAGGGTGCCACTACATATGGGCCAAGAAGTCAAAGACAGGAGTTTATGGGGACCATTCCTATTCAAACCACCACAGCCTCTACTTCAGTTCCTGTCCTCAGGTTCCTGCCTTGACTTCCTGCACTGACTTCTCTGTGGTTGAGTGTGACCTGAGAGTTGTAAGATGAAATATTTCCTATGCTTCTCAAGTTGCTTTTTTTTTTTCCCTTGTTCCGGTCAACCCTGCTCGCTCTGCTCAACCCTGCTCGCTCCGGCCAGCCCCACTTGCTCCTGGCTGCCCCGTACGGCCCCCGCTTGTTCCAGCCAGCCCCACTCGCTCAGATCGGCTCCGCTTGCTCCAGTTTGGCCCCGCTCGTTCCCCGTTCGGCTCCGCTCGCTCCGGACAGCCTGGCTTGCTCCGGTTGGTCTCTCCGGTCCAAGGTTCATTTCTTATTATTCTTCATAAGTACGCTGTAGCTGACTTCAGACGCACCAGAGGAGGGCGTCAGATCTTGTTACAGTGGTTGTAAGCCACCTTGTGGTTGCTGGGATTTGAACTCATCACCTTTGGAAGAGCAGTCGGGTGCTCTAACCCGCTGAGCCATCTCACCAGCCCCCCAAGTTGCTTTTGGTCATAGTGTTTTATCATATCAATAGATATCCTACCAATCTTTTTTTTTTTTATTTTTCAAGACAGGGTTTCTCTGTGTAGTCCTGGCTGTCCTGGAACTCACTTTGTAGACCAGGCTGGCCTCGAAATCCGCCTGTCTCTGCCTCCCGAGTGCTGGGATTAAAGGCGTGTGCCACCACGCCCGGCATATCCTACCAATCTTAACTTCTGTGCATGCTCTATCATACATTTTTATGGGTTGCAGTATGGTGACTTGATACACGCATGTATTATGTACTGTGTGACAATCAACTCAGGGCAGTTAGTGCTTGTGTGTGTGCCTGTGTACATGTGCATATGTGTGAGCACTCCTGTGTGTGTGTGTGTGTGTGTGTGTGTGTGTGTGTGTGTGTGTGTGTAGCAAGGCCAATTATTGATGTCAGTGTCTTCCTTAGTCACTCTCCACCTCATTTTTAAAATCACATTTATATTTATCTATTTTGTGAATATGTGTGCGCATGCTGTGATGTGTCCATGTGGAAATCAGAGGACAACTTTTAGGATTTAATTCTCTCTTTTCACTGTGGGGGTCCTGGGGCTTGAACTCCTGTCAGCCTAAGTGGCCCCTGGGAACACACAAGTACATGTAACTGAGGAGGGACCATGTCAGGTGTCTTTCCTGATTGCTCTCTCTCTCTCTCTCTCTCTCTCTCTCTCTAAAGATTTATTTATTTATTATATGTAAATACACTGTCACTGTCTTCAGACACACCAGAAGAGGGCGTCAGATCCCATTACAGATGGTTGTGAGCCACCATGTGGTTGTTGGGATTTGAACTCAGGACCTTCGGAAGAGCAGTCAGTGCTCTTAACTGCTGAGCCATCTCACCAGCCCTCTCTATCATTTTTTTCCAAATTAAAAATATTGCATGAGGTGTTGTTCAGAGGTGAATCGGAGGGTACAGGCACCTGCTGCTCTAGTCTAATGAACTGAATTCAATTCTTGTGACTCACAGGTTGGAAGGACAATCATGCCTAAAATATCCTTTGACCTCCATATTCCTGACTTGGTTTGTGCACCTCCCCAAAACAACAAAGGAAGAAAAGAAAAAAAAATAGGAGAAAACCACACAGACACAGACACACATACACACAGACACACACTCACACACAGACACACAGGGACACACAGAGACACACATAGACACACACACACACACTCACACACAGACACAGACAGACAGACAGACACACTCACACACAGTCCTGCCATTGTGAAGGCCCATTTCCAGCTTTCAGAATTTGAGATTTGTGATGAAATCATCTAGGTTTTAAATGACATATTGCTCTCTCTCTCTTTGGCACTGCTACCTGAATCATACACAGCCTAAAAAATTTTCTCACTTTTTTCTTCAACAGTGTCTTAGTCAGGGTTTTTGTTTTGTTTTGTTTTTCGAGACAGGGTTTCTCTGTATAGCCCTGGCTGTCCTGGAACTCACTTTGTAGACCTGGCTGGCCTCGAACTCAGAAATCCGCCTGCCTCTGCCTCTCGAGTGCTGGGATTTAGTCAGGGTTTCTATTCCTGCACAAAGATCATGACCAAGAAACAAATTGAGGAGGAAAGGGTTTATTCACCTTACACTTCCATGTTGCTGTTCATCACTAAAGGAAGTCAAGACTGGAACTCAAGCAGGTCAGGAAGCAGGAGCTGATGCAGAAGCCATGGAGGGATGTTCTTTCTCCTGGCTTGCTCAGCCTGCTTTCTTATAGAACCAAGACTGCCAGCCCAGAGATGACAACACTCAAAAGGGGACAGCCCCCCTTGATCACTAATTGAGAAAATACCCCACAGCTGGATCTCATGGAGGCATTTCCCCAACTGAAGCTCCTTTCTCTGTGATAACTCCAACCTGTGTCAAGTTGACACAAAACTAGCCAGTACAAGCAGTAAATAAAATATTTTTTAAATGTTACCTTTATTTTTATTTATCTTGCAGGTTTATCACACACACTACAGCATGTGTGTATAGGTCAGAGGGCACTGGAGTGAGCCAGATCTCTCCTTTCATCATGTGTATCCTGGGAATTAAACTCAGGTCATCAGGTCTAGCATTGTGGTGAGGGGAGCTTCAGAGTAAGACTAAGTAAGTACGCTGGGCAGAGCCTTTAATCCCAGCACTCGGGAGGCAGAGGCAGGCAGATTTCTGAGTTCGAGGACAGCCTGGTCTACAGAGTGAGTTCCAGGACAGCCAGGGCTACACAGAGAAACCCTGTCTTGAAAAACAAAACAAAACAAAACAAATTTATTGGGCCTACAGTTTCAGAGGTTTAGTTCATTGTTATCATGGTGGGAAGCATGAAGGCACGCAGGCAGACATGGTGCTGAGGAAGTAGAGGTCTAGATGTGGATCAGCAGGTGTCAGGAAGAAAGAGACACTGGGACTGCCTTGGGCTTTTGAGACCTGAAAGCCTACGTACTCCAGCTGACATACTTCCCTCAGCAAGACCATACCTAATCCCTCTCAAGTAGTGCTATTCCCTAAGGACCAAGCATTCAAATATAGGAGCCTATGGGAGCTATTCCTATTCAAACTACCACACTCAACAACCTTCAAAAGCCAACAAATTGTTGATATAGAGATTGCTAAGACACAAAGGCAATCAATCCCCTTTCAGAAGCCCTGCCTGTTGAAGGCATGAACCTGAGTCTCCATTGTAGCATCCTGGACACCTGTTGAACTATCCACTTTTTTTTCTTTTCTTGTCCTGTGGCAAAGCATTGGATGGGACACATGGTTGAAAATAGAAATCGAGCCAGTTTATTAGGAAAAAAAAAAGTGCCGGGTGTGGTGGCGCACGCCTTTAATCCCAGCACTCGGGAGGCAGAGGCAGGCGGATTTCTGAGTTCGAGGCCAGCCTGGTCTACAAAGTGAGTTCCAGGACAGCCAGGGCTATACAGAGAAACCCTGTCTCGAAAAACCAAAAAAAAAAAAAAAAAAAAAAAAAAAAAAAAGTGCCAGGCCATATGGTGCGTGGTGACCTTTGTAGATGCACATATGCCTCTGTTACGCACTGTCTGTTACATTAAACTCAGATGAGGAAGAATATTCAGCTCTGCCGAGTGACTTTTTTTTTTTTTCCAACACAGGGTTTCTCTGTGTAACACTGGCTGTCCTGGAGCTTGCTCTGTAGACCAGGCTGGTTGTGAACTCATAGAGATTCACCTACCTGTCTCTCAAGTGCTGGGATTAAAGGCATGAGCCACCAACTGAAACATCTCGCAAGCCTTTGTGGGCTCTCTTTAGCCATTTATTGTCTACCTCTATGTGAGACCTGGCATATTCATGATCCTTAGTAAATTCCTTTTGGAATGTATAGAGCTATGTCTAGCTCCCACTGATTTCAAGGCAAAGAATACTATTAGATTCTGTTGGAAGCATGCAACGAAGATTTCTCTGTTGCCACATCCTGTCTAATTCATGTTTCCATCAATGTGTTTTAAAAGTACTTTGGTGCCCACAGTGGTGCCCACCTTTGATTCTAGCATCTGGGAGTCAGAAACAGATTAATATCTATAAATTCAAGGCCAGCCACTATATAGAGAATTCTAGGCCAGCCAAGGCTACAGTGAGACCCCAAAACAAACCAAATCCCAACAATCTTGATTTATGATTTCCTTCATTCTATCACTGTAAGAATTTCATGAAACTATCATAATGTTAAAATATGGAATTCAGGGTAGTCTGGATATGCATTCCCCATATGCAGACTATGAATATGCATAGTCACAATATGACTCCAGAATAAACTGTCCTTTATTCTCCTTGAGATGAGAATATGTTTGCAGTAACAAAGGAGTTCAGTATGTCAAGTCAACCTGTATGAGAGCGGGGGTTGCAGCTTAGGTTTCAATTCTTGGAGAGGTGACACTTGAGAGATGAGGATGGTGCTTGTACAGGGCCTGAGAGGGGAGGAGGGAGAATTCTTGGTAGAAGAGAAAAGAAGTACAAAAACCCCAGGGCAGGAATTTACTTGGCTGTTCATAAAAACTAGGACAAATGGGGCTGGAGAGATGGCTCAGTGGTGAAAAAGTACTTACTGCTTTTGCAGAGGACCCAAATTTGGCTCCAGGGGTTCTGATGCCTCTAGCTTATGAGGATGGATATACACACACACACACAGACACAGACACACAGACACAGACACAGACACAGACACACACACACATACACACACACACATACACAGAGAGAGAGAGAGACAGAGAGAGAGAGAAAGAGACAGAGACAGATACGGAGAGAGACAGAGAGAAAGAAGCAGACAGACATGCAGAGAGACACAGAGACACACACAGACATATGAACACACAGAAAGACAGAGACACCAAATGACACACAGAGAGCCATAGAGACAGAAGGAGACATATACACAGAAACACACAATGAGACTCACACGGAGACACAGAGAAAGACAAAGAGAGACAGATAGAGACACACAGAGAGAGACATAGAGAAAGACACAGACAGACACAGAGACACAGATAGAGATACCTAGCGACACTGAGAGACATGGAGACAGAAAGGGACATACACGGAGAGACACAGAGAGAGAATCACACGGGGACACAGAGAGAGAGAGAGAGAGAGAGAGAGAGAGAGAGAGAGAGAGAGACAGAGACAGAGACAGAGAGACAGAGAGACAGAGAGAGAAACAGAGACAGAGACAGAGAGGGGTGGATGTCAGGAGTAGTTCTCTCTTTCTATAGGTGGGTTTAGGATGGAACTCTCTTGCTGGAAAGCATCTTTGCCTATTGGGCCCCATGTCACAGGCCAGGTCCCAAGTCTTAACCTCTTAAGCTGCTATGTGGATAACTCCTGTGCAGACTTGCTTTATAGACTATACATTAATATGCATATAAGGTAAGTTAGATGGTTCAGTGAGTAAGGGGGCTTGCTGCCAAACCTAATGAGCTGAGTTTAATCCATGGAACCTAGAAGGTGGAAGGAGAGAGCCAACTTCCTTATGCTGTCCTCTGACTTCCACACATGTGCTGTGGCCTGTGTATGTGCATAGGTGCTCGCAAACGCGCACGCGCACACACACACTTTTCTCTCTCTCACACACACATACTACTTACGTAAAGAAGTGTAAAAAACGAAGTGATGGCATATACTGAGCATGCATGAAATGTTAGGTTATCATTATGTGTGGTAGACTTGTGTATTTTGGGGTGTGTCTGATGTGTAGCCAAGCCCAGGACTCCAAGAAAGACTCTAACACTATTTAACCCCAACCCTCCCTGCTGGGTGTTTGAAAGGCTTGCTGAGGTTGTGGCTTTCTGGCTGGGGACAGCTCTTTTGTATAACAGACGTTACCCAGCCATCAAGCCAGAGTCAATCAGAGATTTGGCGCCTGCCTCTCTCCCACGGCCTGCCTGCGAGGGAGCCCAGTGCCCTCCCTGAGATGTCTGCGAATTCCCAGGGCCTCTGTTCTCATGGTTGCATCTTGGCTTAAGTTCCTGCCTGCTGCCCGCTCCTGGGGGCTGTCCTTTTTAGGGGAACCAGCCCGGTTTGTTTATCTTCCCCAGAGCAGCCTTGTTTATGCATCCAATTTCTTGCAAGTCCGTAACTCCTCCAAAATACAGTGCCCTCCCTGACATCCCACCATTCCAAGGGTTCTGACATTGTTTGGCTTCCTTCAGTAAGATCCAGCCTGACAAAGAATTCCAGTGCTGGCAGGAAAAACTTGCACAGTTCTCGCACAACACAGCCAAGAGTGTTATGACTGGCTTAGAGCTAAACAGGCTGTTGAGAGATGAGGAAATCTCACACAGGACACCCAAGGTCAATGGCCGTGTGAGGACACTGGACAGGCCTTTCCTTGGCAAGCTGGTGTAAGACTGAGGCTGAGAGTCCAGGCTGCAGACCCAGGGGCTGGGACAGTACTGACGTCAAGCCTTGCTCTCAGTAACATGGGGAGATGAGGGGAACTGTTAATCCCAGGCCAGTATCAAAGGATCAGCCGTTAGTGGCTGTTTTGTTTTGTCTTATTTTGTTTGTGGTGGTGGTGGTGAGCCAAAGGAGGAGGCATAAGCCCCTATTTGTTATTCTCAGCAGACTAAGGATATTTTGTAGACTTCAAGGACCTTCACTCAGACCAAATTGAGATTTGTGGCTGCAAATCAGATAAGACTTTTAGGACTAGCCAGTTTATAAAGCAGAGTTGAGATTTAATTATATATATATATAATGAACACACAGAAATATATATACACATATATATATATATATATATATATGTGGGCTGGTGGGCTAGTTCAGTTGATAAGGGTGCTTGTAGCCAAGCTTGGCTTTCCAAGTTCAATTCCTGGGATGTACAGAAAGGTAGAAGTTGAGAACTAACTCTATAAAGCTGTGCCTTCGCCCCACACCTGCCTCCTTCTCTGTTTCTCTGACCCTCTCTCACACACACTGTAAAAATAATAAATAAAAATATACATATAAAGATTTCATTTACTTAGTTTAAAATTTATTTTGAGTATGTGTGTTGTTGGCTCATACTATAGTAATAGGTTTTTTTCCTGCCAACAAATAAGCCAATTCAAACTGAATTAAAAGTATAAAGGCAGGTTTTGCGGGGAGGGGGGGCATCTCTCTGGTGGGTTCAGTGATCTCACAGGAGGAGGTCAGAGAAGTTAAGACAGGAAGATAGGGGGAGCACTCACACAGGGAAAGAGAAATGCAGAGAGAGACAGAGACAGAGACAGAGACAGAGAGACAGAGACAGAAAGACAGACACAGAGACAAAGAGATAGAGAGGAGAGTGAGAGAATAGCTTGCAAAATGTCTGGATTATATTGGGAAGAGCCTCTGGGGGAGGGAACCCCAGTGAGGAGCTCAGGGCAGAGGGCAAGAATGCCAACCATACCCAGTAGCAGGAGATAAGATTTCCTGTAACTGAGGGATGGATGCTGGGAGACCCTGGAGGCCAGGTCCTGTAAAATAGGCATCTCAGTTACTTGTCCCCTGGTCTGAAATCCAACACGTAGCACATATATAGACTAGAGAACAACTTTCAGGAGTCAGTTGTCTCTTACCTTGTGGGTTCCAGGAATTCAACTCTGTCAGGATTGGCGGCAAGCCCCTTTACCCACTGAGCCATGTTTGCCAGCCCAAGATTCCTAAATCTAGGTGTACCCGTGAGGCTTAAGCGGAAGAGAAACATCCAGAAAACAGACACTCTTGAGAGTGTGGGTGTGGCTACTCAGAGAAGAGTCACAAAGCCTAAGACCCCTCTGAGGACCAGCAGGAGCTCCCATTCGGGAGTCTTGCAGAGAATTCTTTTGTTTTGTCCTTGAGACAGAGTTCTCACCAGCTACACCTGGCCTGGAACTCACAGAGATTCACTTGCTCTGCCTCCTGTGTGTTGGATTCAAAGTGTGTGCCGCTATACTCCTCCAAATTTCCAATTTGATGGTATTGTCTTTAAAGGATTGCTGAAGTAGCTATAGCTGGGAGGTCTCTAGGAGGCATTTGACAGGATTATATTGATAAGGTAAAGTCTGGCTCACAGGAATGTTTTTACTGCAAACAAAGTTAACATGATTTTGGCTCTTTCTTTCTTTCTCTCTCTCTCTTTCTTTCTTTCTTTCTTTCTTTCTTTCTTTCTTTCTTTCTTTCTTTCTTTCTTTCTTTCTTTCTTTCTGTTTTTTTAAGATTCCTAAGCAGTGTCTAAGGAAAGGAATGGGGCCCTGCCCAAGCTTGTGTGTATTTAGGGATTGAGCTTGGTTAATTGTTATTTTAATATTGAATCTCTATGTATGAAAGCATTCATAGGGTTTATTTTCTTTGCTTTCTCATATCCCCATAATTGCTCTCTCTCTCTCTCTCTCTCTCTCTCTCTCTCTCTCTCTCTCTCTCTCTCTCTTGTCTTATTTTATTCGTATGGTAGTTTGGTCCTCATGTGGGTCTGGTGCCCTGGGATGCTCTGGGACTGGGGTTTCACATGGTTGTGAGCCCCCATGTGGGGACTAGGAACTGACCATGGGTGCAACATTCTTAACTCTGAGCTATGTCTCTAGCTCAGTCAGCAGTCAGGCATCTTTCTAGCCAGTTCCCCAGGGATGTGGTGACAAGACACAGTGTTGTCCCTGTGACATGTCCTCTTGCACATGTACCACCGCCCCTATAAAAAGGTGAGTTTTTCCTCTCCACACCCCTTCTTCTCCTTCTCCCCATAGAGGCAGCCTCTATTCCCCCATTGTTTTAATAAATCTTCCATGTGAGACCTGTTGCGTGGTATGATTTTGTTGGAACCCCGCCACTTAGTTCCATCAGAATTTACATAAGAGTGAAGCATCACCCAGGACTATATTCTCAAGTTCCATCCATTTGCCTGCAGAATTCATTGTATAGATGCATCACATTTTCTGTGTCCATTCTTCAGTTGAGGGACATTTAAATTGTGTCCAGGTTTTGGCTGCTATGAGCATAGTTGAGCAACTGTCATTGTGGAATGGTGGAGCATATTTTGGATTTATGCCCAGGAGTGGTATAACTGTATCTTGAAGTAGAACTATTCCCAGATTTCTGAGAAATCACTAAATTGATTTTCAAAGTGGTTGTACAAGTCTGCACTCCTACCAGCAATGAAGACATGTCCCCCTTGCTCCACATCCTGGACAGCATGTACTCTCTTGATTTTTTTTTATCTTAGCCATTCTGATGAACCCTTGGGGCTCTCAGAGTCTAAACCACTTCTTACCAAAAAACACACACAGGCTAGATCTAGTCCTCCCTACACATATGTAGCAGATATGCAGCGTGGTCTTGATGTGTGTCGCTAAAAACCGGAACAGGGGCCATCCCAAAAGCTGTTACCTGTCCGTGGGATGTGTTCTTCTAGCTGGGCTGCCTTGTCTGGCCTTAGTGGGAAAGGAAGCACCTAGGCCTGCAGAGACTTGATGTGCCAGGGTGAGGGCCTAAGGGGGTCCCCACCCATTCAGAGGAGGAATGAGGCAGGGGTTGTAGGGGGGTGACCAGGACGGGGTAGTGAGCAGGATGAATAATTAAATAATAAATAATTTTTAAAAATTAAATTAAAAAAAGAAAAAAGAATGAAACATCCCTGGGCTGGTCAGGATGAGTTGGACAAGCTCAGAATTGGTCTATCTCTAGGATGAGGGTGTGGGGTGTTTTAAATAGATCTATCACATTCAAGTCTGGGAGAAAGGTGGTGTTCTGATGAATGTGGATGGTGTCTCAGTAAAATGGACTGAATTGTACCTAAGGCTGCTTCATGGAAAGACTTGCTTGCTTCCTGCATGGCATGTGATAGAATTTGGTCTGAGCTTGAATAAAAGTTTGGTATGTGCAAAGGCCACTTGAGATCATATTGACCCTCCCCCCTCCCTCCCCCCTCNTCCAACTAATAGCTGACTGTGAGCATCCACTTCTGTGTTTACCAGGCACTGGTATAGCCTCCCACAAGACAGCTATATCGGGTCCCTTTCAGCATTATCTTGCTGGCATATGCTATAGTGTTTATTTTGGTGGCTGATTATGGGAGGGATCCCTAAATGCAAACTTTTGTTTTCTCTTTATGTTTCATCCAGCATGATTTTGAAGCCAAGAGCATACATTATATATTCCGAATAGAGCCTGAATCTTTATCTTTACTGATTAGAGACAGCAAACTCAAGAGAAGCACAACCTCATATTGATCTTTGGTGACTACTGAGTGCCTGTCGTCTTCTTAGGACTGGAAGTCAAGCACAGATAAGATTCAAAAAGTCCTGGCAGACCCAGAAGCTGCAGTTACCGTGTGGGAATGGCAAGCTCTGTGGGAATACTGTGTAGAATAAACTAAAACATGTAGGATTGATTCCTTAGTATATTCTTACTTTTTTTTTTTTTTTTTAATTTATTATATGTAAGTACACTGTAGCTGTCTTCAGGCATTCCAGAAGAGGGCGCCAGATCTCATTAAGGATGGTTGTGAGTCACCATGTGGTTTCTGGGATTTGAACTTATCACCTTCGGAAGAGCAGTCGGGTGGGTGCTCTTACCTGCTTGCTGAGCCATCTCACCAGCCCCCGTATATTCTTACTTTTATCAGTCAAGGTCTTTTATTATTTTAGGGAGGCTCTCCCTTTGTATTGCCCAGACCGGTCTTGAACTCTTGGGCTCAGACGGTTCTCATGACTTAGCACTGGAGTAGATGGAACTATGGGCATATGCTACTTCACTTTACCTAAAAACAAGCAAGCAAACAAACACAATTATTTTATTATTTCAATGTATGTCTGTGCACAGGGAGCAGGACATCAGATTCCTTGGTTTCCTTTAGCTGTTGTCTGCTGGGAACTCAATCAGATTCTTTGGAAGAGCCGTCAGTGTAGGTTCCTGTGGTTTAAAAATTGGAGACAGATTAATTCCTCAGCCTGTGGCAGCTACGGGTGTAGTTAAAAAGTAAGCCTGAATTAAAGAACTCTTGCCTGCCCCCTAGTGGCTTTATGGGAATAACACAGTTTTAAAAATATTTTATTTATTTATTCTTCTCTCATACAATCCCAGTCCCAGCCTCTCCTCCCTCTCTTCCGATTAACCACTTACAGCCTCCCCTTTTCCCCTGGTCCATCGCTATTTCACTTCCCTTCAGAAAAGAACAGGCCTCTCCCACTGATATCAACCGAACTTGTCATAACAAGATGCAAGACAAGGCATACCTCATCAATGCTGAAGCAAATTAGTAGGAGAAAATAGGTCCTATAAGAAGGCAAAAGGAGCCGGGCGTGGTGGTGCACGCCTTTAATCCCAGCACTCGAGAGGCAGAGGCAGGAGGATTTCTGAGTTTGAGGCCAGCCTGGTCTACAGAGTGAGTTCCAGGACAGCCAGGGCTACACAGAGAAACCCTGTCTCAGAAAAAAAAAAAAAAGAAGAAGGCAAAAGGATCAGTGATACCTCCATACTCATTGTTCGAAGTCCAGTAAAAACCCCGAGCTAAAGAATCACAGAATGAACACAGAAGGCCTGGTGTAGACTCATGCAGGCTCTGTGGTTGCCGCTTCAGTCTCTGTGGGCCCACAATGAGCCCTGCTTGGTTGATTCTGTGAACCATGTTCTCCGACTTCTGGCTTCTATGATTGCTCCTTCCCCTCTTCTGTAGGGTTCTCCGAGCTTCACCTAAAGTTTGGCTGTTGGTCTTTGCATCTGCTCCCATCAGCTGCCAGAGGAACCCTCTCTATGACAATCATGCCAGGAGTGAGTACAGGAGACTATCATTAGCAATCACTTCATTGACATTTTTATTTATGGGTCAGTGGTGTCTGCTTCTACCTTAGGTCTCTGAGTCATCCAGTGTTTGGATCCTAGCCATTTAGGTAGTGTCATGCATGATCTCCCTCTTGTGGTGTGGTCCTCTGGTTAGAACAGTCATTGGTTGGGCACTCCCACAAGCTCTGAGCCACCATTGCCCCAGCTCATCTTGTAGGCAGGGCAGGTTGTGGGTCATAGATTTTATGGCTGGGTTGGTGTCCCACTCCTACCACTAGGTGTCTAGCCTGGTTACAGAAGATGGCTGGTTCAGGCTCCATGTCCTCCATTACAGGAGTCTTCACTAGGTTCAACCTCATAGGTTGCAGGAAGTTTTCACTGCACTAGGCTTCCATATTGTCCCCTAAATGTCCACCTATTTCAGTCATCTCCCCTTATATTCTCTCCCCCCATTCCTCCTCCCCTACTTGAGCCTTCTTGTTTCCATCTTCTCCTTCCCCTAGTCCACCCACAAAATCTATTCTATTTCTCCTTCCCAGGGAGATCCATGTGTCATCATGGGACTTCACTGGACCTTTTTTTTTTTTTTTTTAAATTTAACTTCTCTGGATCTGCAGATGGTAGCATGATTATCCTTGATTTAACAGCTAATTCAATATTATATCTTGTTTGTCTTTCTGGGCCTGGTTTGCTCACTGAGGATGATTTTTTCCCCTAGTTCCATCCATTTGCCTGTAAATTTCATGATGCTATTTTTTTTTAACAGCTGAGTAATACTTCATCGTGTAAATGTCTTAGTCAGGGTTTTACTGCTGTGAACAGACACCATGACCAAGGCAACACTTATAAGGACAACATTTAATTGGGCCTGGCTCAC
The DNA here is from genome assembly GCA_902729485.2 of Mus minutoides. NCBI lineage: Eukaryota > Metazoa > Chordata > Mammalia > Rodentia > Muridae > Mus > Mus minutoides. The sequence continues at coordinate 44,986 of LR750687.1, read as the reverse complement.
AGATTCAGAGGCTCAGTCCATTATCATTAAGGTGGGAACAAGGCAGCATCCAGGCAGGCATGGTGCAGGAGAATCTGGGCTCTACATCTTTATCTGAAGGCTGCTAGCATAATACTGAGTCCCAGAAAGCTAGGATGAGGGTATTAAAGCTCATACCCACAAGTGACACTCCTACTCCAACAGGGCTACACCTTCTAATAATGCCACTCCCGGGGCCAAACATATACAAACCATCACATTCCATTCCCTGGTCCCCATAGGTTTGTTCAAACACTTGAGTCTATGGGGGTCATACTTACCCATAGGATAATAAAAAACACATTTAGTCCAACTTCCAAAACCCCCCATGGTCTATAGCAGTCCCAACAACGTTAAAAGTCCAAAGTTCAAGGTCTCTTCTGGAGAGACCTGTCCTGCTGTGTTAGGGTTGGGTTGGAGGAGAGCCCAAGCCCGAGCTTGTAATGAAGAGACCCTAATGTTATTACATTGGAAATGGCTCCTTGGTGGTCTTTTGGGGTTTACGAACACTTCCTGGCCCAACATTTTGGTTCCTTGGCCAGGAACTCCAAGGCCTCCAGGACTGGATCTGGAGGGTCTCAATTACTAGTAATGTCCATCTGAGTCTGTGAGTCTGTCCACATGTTTATGTAGCGCCACAGTGATTTTTGTCTGTGTCTGAGCAGCACTGGTCTTGGTTCATAAATTCTGAGTGGTGCCACATCTGTAATTCTGTCCTAAAAAAGGCTTATAAAAAAGGCATTTTGTGGTCAGATGCAACTGGGCAGATGTGCTAAAGGGTTTCCACAACTCAGGGGCTGTCTCATTTGGGGTGGGGCGCTCAGGCATTCACCATCTGGTTACAGATCCACTTGAGTTCATGTTTGGGTCAATTCTGTTAGAACTAATTGCTGTCTACTCTCATGTTTCTTGTTATGGGGCAACTTTTGACTTTGATGGACGATGTTGGGTCTAGAGGATCTGCCCTCTTGGCTTAAACTTTTTCTCCCCAGACAACAGGCTAAAGTTTTTGCCTTGGCTAGCAAAAAGCCCAAGGACTACCTGTCTCCTCCTACACTATCCCTCTAGGTCCTCAAAGGAGGAACAGAGGAAGATGTTGTTTTTCCACCCCCACCTCAGGTGGAATGGCAGCAGCCTCAGGCAGCCCTGCCTTCTGAGCCCGAGTCTGTTGTCCTGCCTTCACACGCAGCAAGGTCAGTTGGTGATGAAGGAAACCAACCTTATCACTATTGGCCCTTTGTCACTATTGACCTTTCTGTACTGGAGAACTCAGAACTCCCTCTTTTTCAGACAACCCTCGAGATTTATTTAATCTCTTAGAGACAGCCCTTTTCACTCACCAGCCTACTTGAGATGATTACAAAGAGCTCTTGCAGGTTCTATTCACCACCGCAGAGGCCAGGTGACCCCCACAGGGGAACCCAGATTAGGGCTTCAACACTGCTAAAGGTGAGAGACTCCAAGTCTTACCGCCAGGCTCTGATTTGCACGTCCCAAAGCTGCTAATTTGACCAAGGATAAACAAAAACAGCGATAGCTCTAGCCTTTATCAACCAGACATCACCAGATAACAGGAAACTACAAAGGGTTCAAGGAAGGACTGAAAAAAAAAAAGAGTCTAGAAGATGATGGCAGAAAAAGTGTTTACTAAAGATAAAAAAAAGACAAGTAAAAGAACAGACGAAACAGACACTGTGTACATGTGTGTATATTGGCACATATGTACCACGGTGTGCATGTGGGAGTCAGAGGACAACTTTTGGGAATTGGTTCTCTTCTACCATGTGTGTTTCAGGGATTTTACACAGGTGGCCAGGCTTGGAGACAAGTGCCACCTCATTGGCCCCTCTCTCTGGCTACCCAACTCTCCTCAAAGTCCCTTAGCCATTGGGACAAGAGATATGCATCACATATAGGGTTTAATGTTGTTTCTTATTCTTCATACACAGACCAAAGGAAGGCCTCTGTATTAACTGCCATCTGTTGAAAGCTTCCTTGCAGTGTTAAGAGATGTTCTGATCTGTAGGTACAGAAATAAGTCATTAGGAGCTATATTAATACTAGGTTCATATCAGAACATGGGCTAAGGATGGAGCTGTGTGAGATTCCTTCTTTCCTTCCTTCCTTCCTTCCTTCCTTCCTTCCTTCCTTCCTTCCTTCCTTCCTTCCTTCCTTCCTTCCCTTCTTTCTCCTTTTTCCTTCTCCTCCTCCTCCTTCTTCTATTTGAGACAGGGTTTCTCTGTGTAGCCCTGGCTGTCCTGGAACTCACTCTGTAGACCAGGCTGGCCTCGAACTCAGAGATCCACCTGCCTCTGCCTCCCAAGTGCTGGGACTAAAGGCTTGTGCCACCACTGACAAACTGTGTGGGATTTCCGGCTTTTGAGAAAACTCTAAGAAAACAAGAGTCTTGTGACCTCAGTTTCTTCAAAACACAGAATTGTTCTTGGAACGGGTTTTTGTGTTTCTCAAGACTGAGTTTATTCAGCTGTTGTTAGTCAAATGCTTCTACAGAAAAACATTCTTTGCCATGTGTAGTTTGAGCTTGTCCTTGTGATTGACACCATGTGATTCTTCTTAATTCCCTAGAGTATAAATTGCCTGGATGATCTGAATAAAGTTGGCTATTTCATGAAACTTTAGTCTGCCTCCTTTTTAGGCCTCGCTCTCCCATGGTCACATCACCAACTAGAGTGATAAATAGATCCATGCCATAGAATAATAGTATTAGGGCCATTGGTCTATCTAGGCTCAAGTTCTTTGCCTAACAGTGTTAGATTGGAGTCCATCTTGTGAAGAAATCTAATCAGAAAGTGGATGGCTAATCCCATAACCAGTGGTCATTTTTTGTCAGGCTATACTTGGCTTTTTATATGAGTATAGGGATTTGAACTCAGGTCCTAAGTTCACTATGTCTCCAGCCCCTTCTGTTGGTTTGAGTGTATTTTTTTTAGGTTGTTCAGAATGATGAAATCTCAACAACATGTGCATTTACCCATGGTTTTTGACAGTTACATAAGTATTTTATGTACTCATACAGCAAACAAACAAAACCCCAGAATTGCATCAGTAGGACAAATGACAGCACATGCTGGTGAGGATGTAGAATAGGGCTGGCACTCTGCTCATGGGAGTGCAAACTTGTACAGTCACTATGGAAATAAATATGGTGGTCCCTCAGGAAGATGGAAATCGATCTATCTCAAGATCCAGCTATGTCATTCTTGGGCATATACCCAAAGGCTGCTTTAATCTACCACAGAGACTCTTACTCAACCATGTTCATTGTTGCTCTCTTCATAATAGCTAGAAATTGGAAACAACCTCTATGTTCCCCACCAGAGGAATGAATAAAGAAAATATGGTACATGTATAAACTGGAGCTATTACTGCATCAAGGTATGGTTGAGGGAAAGGCTTTCATCATAAGATATGAGGGAGAGCACAGCCAAAGGCATCTGGAAGAGCTCAAAGCAGGGAGAGAAAGTAAGACACTGGAAATGACCAGCAGATTAATCTTTTTTTTTTTTTTTTTTTTTTTAGCTGATTGAATGGGTCATGAGAGGAGAGGGGTGAGGGCGCAAGACTGGGAGATGAAGAGAAAGACAGCAGAGAGAGTGGCAAGAGAGGAAGACAGAAGAGAGGACCAAGAGAGCACATGGCTGGGATAGTAGGGTTCTATAGGAATGAGAAGCCGACAGAAGGGTAGCCCATGAGCTGGAGGAGTCTAGGGTAGCAGGTCACAGGGTAAGAAATGCTGAAAGGAGGCCAGCATGCACTATGGTATGCTAAATGTCAGCAAAGACAGCCAGTTGTCCCTTCTGATGGATAAATAAAATGGCTCCTTTGGGAGACAGAAACAGGCTCCAGAATTTGGGGAAGTGGAGTTTCCTTTGAATCTGACAGTACTTTTATGCAAGGGAGTGAGTATTAATCAGCTATGAAAAAAAAACCAACCTAAATCAGGTAAATGGGTGGAACAGGGAAAGATCATCCTGTGGTATTTTAAAAACAAAATCCCAATGAAGAAGAAGAGAGGACCAAGAAAGCACATGGCTGGGATGGTAGGGTTCTATAGGAACGAGAAGCTGGCAGAAGGGAGCCCATGAGCTGGAGGAGTCTAGGGGGAAACCTAGATGCTGGGGTGAAACCTGCTAGCACAGAGAGGCAGAGAAAGCACTCAGCTCACCGTCCTCTTTCACCAACATCCCAGAAGGAAACTCTCCTTGTCCTTGATGTCTTAAATACGTTCCAACTCAACGCTCCCCCTTTCTCTTTACTTATGCTCACTCCATGGCAGCTGCTTGCTTGCTCCACATCGTGACCTAGGGTTGACTTTATTTAATCCTGTTTCCAGTTCACAATCTTGGGGTTCAAAGTGTGATCAAATATCTTGCAACAGTCCTGAATGAGGTATCCCAGGCCCAGAAAGACAAATATGATATGTATTCACTCATATATACATATTAGCTCTTAAGTCAAGCTACAATCCTATAGAATCATAGAGGTTAAGTATAGAGTAAGGGTCTAGGGGAAACAGATCTCATTAGAAAAAGAAAATAGAATAGATAGTTATGGATGGATGGGGGCTGGAATGGGAGAATCAAATTGGGAGGGAGAGGGAAGAAGGGGATGATGAAAGGACTATGGATAGAGACATCTAGAAAAGGGCTATTTGAAGGGTAGTATGGAAACCTAATATAATAAAAGCCTTCTAAAATATATTCTTATATGAAAGGGATCTAAATTAAATTACCAAATAATGGGGGAGACAGAAACCCAACTGGCCATCTGTTGTTGCCAAAGAAAGCTTCCAGTACTGGGACTGGGTTCTATCTTTAGTTGTTGGCAAAAGGGGTCTCCTGGGAATTCCCAAACAACCCAGGCTGCTGCCAAGACTATAGGTTGCTCTCCACAAACTGACAGTAAGGCCCCATTGTTTAAAGACAATCTATATAACTGATTGAATATAAAAAAGTCAAACTGGTGCCTACACAGAGCCTTCACCCCTACATTCTAGCATCTTTCATATGGAAGGGTACTCTGCTACCAAAGGAGAAATGTAAATACCAACCCAACCACAAATCTCTTTGTTCTACAACATTGTCCTGTCTGCAAGGTATGTTAGGACAACGGTGACATAAACTTGTAGGAGTAACCAACTAGTATCTCACTTGACATAAGGCCCACTCCACAAGATGAAACCCATACATGATACTGCTTGAGTAGCCAAGAATCTGAGAGCAAATATCCCAGGAACCTAGAATATCCAAATACTAAAGTTCTTTTTTTTTTATTATAGATATTTTCTTTATTTACATTTCAAATGTTATCCCAAAAGTTCCTTATACCCTCTCCCCGCCCTGCTCCCCCACCTGCCCACTCCCACTTCCTGGCCCTGGCATTCCCCTGTACTGGGGCATATAAAGTTTGTAAGACCAAGGGGCCTCTCTTCCCAGTGATGGCCGACTAGGCCATCTTCTGCTACATATGCATCTAGAGACACAAGCTCTGGGGGTACTGTTTAGTTCATATTGTTGTTCCACCTAAAGGGTTGTATACCCCTTCAACTCCTTGTGTAATTTCTCTAACTCCTCCATTGGGGGCCCTGTGTTCCATCCTATAGATGAATGTGAGCATCCCCATCTGTATTTGCCAGGCACTGGCATAGCCTCACGCGAGATAGTTATAAATACTAAAGTTCTAAAGCAAATATAACAATAAAATGACTCCTAATGACATTCTCCTATACTCATAGATCAACGCTTTACTCAGCTCTCATCTCGCAGCAGATGGAAACAAATACCGTGATGGTTTGTATATTCTTGGCCCAGGGAGTGGCCATGTTGGAGTAGGTGTGTCACTGTGGGTGTGGGCTTTGAGACACTCATCCTAGCTTCCTGGAAGTCAGTATTCTGCTAGCAGCCTTCAGGTGAAGATGTAGAACTCGCAGCTCTTCCTGCACAGTGCCTGCCAGGATGCTGCCATGTTCCCACCTTAATGATAATGGATTGAACCTCTGATCCTGTAAGCCAGGTCCAATTAAATGTTGTCCTTATAAGAGTTGCCTTGGTCATGGTGCCTGTGCACAGCAGTAAAACCCTTACTAAGACAAATACCCATGTTGCAGGATGTTTGATAACACTGTGAACTCAAAAAAAAATTAATCCCAAACAATGAAGGTAAAATCAGTTGTGGAAGGAAGCACCCATGTTGAAAAGTGATGTCTAATCCAGTGGCATACAAGAGACAAGTCAGCGAAAGATTTGACAGAATATGATCTGCCCAACTGTCTTGAAAGAGAGAGGAAAGGGGAGCTACTAGTGAGCAGAGAAAGAGAAAAGAGAAAGAAGGCAGACTTACCGGGACTGTTGTACAGAGACAGGTTGCAGAGAGAGAACAAGCCAGATACAGGTAAGAAAGCAGAATGATCCAGAGAATGAGAAGCAGCCAGAAGATTGGAGCATATCGCCAAACATATGAGGCCAAGCAGAACTATTCAGGAGAGGCCGAGACAGAGAAACCAGATTGAATCAGTCAGCTTGGAGAGGGGTCTGAGCTAGAATAGCTGAGTTGAATCAGCCAGCCAGAGATCAGGAAAAACTAGGAAGGGGTGAGCTTATTCATTAGTAAGTCTCAGAGGCTGAAAACATTCTAGACCTAGATTAGATTGTATGGAGGCAGAAGCTTCCAGGACTAGGCCTGGGTTAGCAGCTGGGGCACTAAGCCTCAGAGATGACAATTACATCAGGCAGATTACCTCATTGTGGTCTTCCCTCTCTCCTCAGTTCTTCCTCACCCCTCCTCCCATTCAGATCGACCCCCTTTCTGTATCTCATTAGGAATAAACAGGCTTTTAAGAAAGGATAATAAAAGCCGGGCAATGGTGGCGCACGCCTTTAATCCCAGCACTTAGGAGGCAGAGGCAGGTGGATTTCTGAGTTTGAGGCCAGCCTGGTCTACAGAGTGAGTTCCAGGACAGGTAGGGCTACACAGAGAAACCCTGTCTCGGAAAAAAAAAAAGAAATGATAATAAAATATAATATAATTAGACAAAAAGATAATAAAATATAACAAGATAAAACAGAAACTTTCACATTGGAATTGAACAAAATAAACAGAAAGAAGCCAGAGAGAAAGCACCAGAGTCTAAGAGATGCATCCACAAACCCAAAATAAATAACAAACAAAAACAAAATGCATAAATAAACAGGTATATCAAAATTTTTTTCCTGTCATTGAAAAGAGATTTTTTTATTGTAATGAGAACATGAGGACATAAAAGGATGTAATAAAGGTGTATTATGTGAGGAAAAAGTTTGTTTTCTATGAAAGGAAAGAATTTAAAAATATACATATTTATTTATTATGTGCTTATTTTTTATTGTGGGTATTACTTGTGCGATCCACAGCCAGACATCATGCAAAGGGTGAGAGACCTTGAAATACTTAGACCTAAATGAGATGTCTCCATCAAATCCTTCTTCTCAGGAAGGACTGCATGAACCCTTCAGAAGTGGACGTAGAAGGAGTATAAGAGTCAGAGGGAATGGTGGACACCAAGAAAACAAGGTCTTCTAAACTAACATAATCAAGACTCATTCATGTGAATCCACAGAGACTGAAGTAGCACAGGCCTTCATGGGTCTGCACCAGGCCCTATGTGTGTATATATTATGGCTTCCAGCTCAGTTTCTTATGGAATTCCTTAGTGTGTGAATGATTGAGTCTCTGACTCTGGTGCCTTCTCTTTGGCCTCTCTGTTTATTTTGTTCAATCCCAATGTGAAAGTTTCTGTTTTATCTTATTATATTTTATTATCTTTTTATCTAATTATATTATATCTTATTCTTCTTCTTTAGAAGCCTGTTTATTCCTAATGAGATGCAGAATGGGAGTCGATCTGAATGGGAGGAGAGGTGAGGAAGAGCTGAGAGGGGAGACAATGAAGGTTTATTATGTGAGGAACAAAAATCTAGTCTCAATAAAAGAAAAAAGTTAAAAATATACATCTTTATTCATTGTGTGTTTTTTTTCCATTTTTATTAGATATTTTCTTCATTTACATTTCATTTCATTTTTTATCCCAAAAGTTCCCTATACCCTCCCCCATCCCCTGCCCTGTTCCCCTACCCACCCACTCCCACATCTTGGACCTGGCATTCCCCTGTACTGGGACATATAAAGTTTGCATGACCAAGGGGCCTTTCTTCCCAATGATGGCCCACTAAGCCATCTCCTCTAGATATGCAGCTAGAGACATGAGCTCTGGGAGTACTGGTTAGTTTATATTGTTCTTCAACCTATAGGGTTGGAGACCCCTTCAGCTCTTTCGGTACTTTCTCTAGCTCCTCCATTGGCAACCCCGTGTTCCTTCCTTTTTTTTTTTTTTTTTTTTTTTTTTTGTTTTGTTTTGTTTTTAGAGACAGGGTTTCTCTGTATAGCCCTGGCTGTCCTGGAACTCACTTTGTAGACCAGGTTGGCCTCGAACCCAGAAATTCGCCTGCCTCTGCCTCCCAAAGGCGTGCACCACCACCCCCGGCCCCTGTGTTCCTTCTAATAGCTGACTGTGAGCATCCACTTCTGTGTTTGCCAGGCACTGGCATAGCTTCACACGAGACAGCTATATCAGGGCCCTTTCAGCAATATCTTGCTGGAACTCAAGAAGGTGGACACTAGAAAATCGAATAACCCCATTAAAAAATGGGGCACAGAGCTAAACAAAGAATTCTCAACTGATGAATACCGAATGGCTGAAAAGCACCTGAAAAAATGTTCAACATCCTTAATCATCAGGGAAATGCAAATCAAAACAACGCTGAGATTCCTCCTCACAACAGTCAGAATGGCTAAGATAAAAAATTCAGGTGACAGCAGATGCTGGCAAGGATGTGGAGAAAGAGGAACACTCCTCCATTGCTGGTGGGATTGCAAGCTTGTATAACCACTCTGGAAATCAGTCTGGCAGTTCCTCAGAAAATTGGACATAGTACTACCGGAGGATCCTGCAATACCTCTCTTGGGCATATATCCAGAAGATGCTCCAACTGGTAATAAGGACACATGCTCCACTATGTTCATAGCAGCCTTATTTATAATAGCCAGAAGCTGGAAAGAACCCAGATGTCCCTCAACAGAGGAATGGATACAGAAAATGTGGTACATTTACACAATGGAGTACTACTCAGCTATTAAAAACAATGAATTTATGAAATTCCTAGGCAAATGGATGGACCTGGAGGGTATCATCCTGATTGAAGTAACCCAATCACAAAAGAACTCACATAACATGTACTCACTGATAAGTAGGTATTAGCCCAGAAACTTAGATTACCCAAGATAGATACAATTTGCAAAACACATGAAACTCAAGAAGAATGAAGAACAAAGTGTGGACACTTCGCCCCTTCTTAGAATTAGGAACAAAGCACACATTGAAGGAGTTACATAAATCAAGTGTGGAGCTGAGACAAAAGGATGGTACAACTAGTGACTGCTGCAGCAGGGGATCCATCCCATAATCAGTCATTGTGTGTTTGTGTGTGGTGCACTTTTGTGTCTGGATGCATGTAACTGTTAGCTCATGTAAAGACAAGAGGGTGATATTGGGTGTCTTACTCTGTTACTCTCTGCCTTATTCCCTTGAGACAGGGTCTCTCACTGAAACTGAAGCTGGCAGCCAGCAAGCCCCAGCCATCCTCTTTCCTCCAGCCTCCACATCACTGGTCACAGCTGCTAGTAGTGGCCACACCAGGCATTTACATACGTTTCCCAGGTTTAAACACGGGCCCTCATGCTTGCCCTCCTCATGCCTGCACAGTCAGTGCTCTGATCTGCTTGTTAACTCCCCAGACCCATCCGCGGCTATTTCTGTATCCCATCACGCCTATCTGGTGGTATTTGAGGGTAAGTGATCATCACCTAGGAAAGCCTTCCGTAGTTAAAAACTATTCAAGGAGCCGGGCGTGGTGGCGCACGCCTTTAATCCCAGCACTCAGGAGGCAGAGGCAGGCGGATTTCTGAGTTCGAGGCCAGCCTGGTCTACAGAGTGAGTTCCAGGACAGCCAGGGCTAGACAGAGAAACCCTGTCTCGAAAAACCAAAAAAAAAAAAAAAAAAAAAAAAAAAAAAAAAAAAAAAAAAAAAAAAAAAAACAGACAAAAAACTATTCAAGGAGTGGTCTGTGTGGGAGGAATGGAGAGGACCTCTCCAAAACATGCATGCTTAAGAGTGATTGTGGGATTGATACCTGCTGGGAGAGGGAAAATTAGTTTTCTCTGATGGAGTGTCACTAGACATATCAACCACACTCCAGGTCTGGCCCAAAACCAGGAGTAGTTGGCCAATGCAACACAAAATGGACTGCATGTTTTTGTTGTTTGATTTTTTTTCAGTATTTTTGTTTGTTTTGATTTTCATTATATTTATTTATTCATTTTAAAGATTTATTTATTTATTTTATGTATATGAGTACACTGTTGCTCCCTTAGACAAGTCAGAAGAGGGCATTGGATCCTATTACAGATGGCTGTGAGCCGCCATGTGGTTGCTGGGAACTGAACTCAGGACCTCTAGAAGAACAGTCAGTGCTCTTAACCGCTGAGCCATCTCTCCAGTCCCCATCATTTTTTATTTTATTTTTTATTTTTGAGAGAGAATGTGTGTGTGTGTGTGTGTGTGAGAGAGACTGAGACTTGAAGTTGGGTGGAAGGATCCGAGAGGAGTCAGGAGAGGGGAGGAATGTGATCAAAATACACAGTATGCAGTCTTTTAAAATAAAAAACTAAATAGAAAAAAAAGAGTGACTGCTGGTGCTGTGGGCGGGGGATCATTGCTCACACCTTTAATCCCAGCAGAGGCAGAGGCAGGTGGATCTCTGTGAGTTCAAGGCCAGCCTGGTCTACATACTGAGTTCCAGGACAGCTATAGATGCATAAATCTGTCTCAAAAAAACCCAAACAAACCAAAAAAATAAAACAAAAAACAAAAAACAAAAAACAACAACAACAAAACAACAACCCAAAAACCCAGTCTGCTTTGAAAATACTAAATTTCTTGTTAACTTGCTGCCCAATCCCACCTCTGAGTGCTATATTTTGAGTAGGTCCCTGAAAGTTCATGTGTTGGAGCTCTAAGGTGTCAGTGCAGCAGTGTTGGGGCCTGGAGCTTTTGGATGGTGTTTGAGTTGTGGGGCAGATATAGTCAATACTTTTTCTTGTGTTTGTTTGTGTGTGTGTGTGTGTGTGTGTGTGTGTGTGTGTGTGTGTACATGCCACAGTGGGCAAGAGTAGCATGAAAGAGTCAGGCGTCTTCTCTACCTCCACCATGTGGGTCCTAGGTGAGACCTAAGATCATCAGGCTTGGTGGCAAGTCTGTATAGAGTCCTCTCCCTGGCTCCCTACCCTGCCCTGCCCCTGCCCCTCCCCTTTCCCTACCCATTTCCCTCACCCTTCCTTCCCGCCCAGGTAACGGTTATTGTAGATCAGGTTGGCCTACCAACTGAGTTGCATCCCTAGCTCCAGATTAGTGCTTCTGTCAGAAATGGTAGCTCTTGGTCCTTCCTCTTCCAGCTAAAGTAGCAGGGAGTCTTAACCAGTTACAAGGACTCAGAATCACGTAACAAAAATTAAACTTTTTTTTAAAACAGAAATCACTCTATCTCTGTTTTTGTAGCTATAGAGAACAGATGAAGTAGGGATGGAGCTACATTTCAGGGCCCTGAGTTCCATGCTTAGCGCAGAGTGTATGGAGGGTGGAAGAGAGATGTGGTTCATCAGTGACCCCAATGCAACAACGAAAGGTGCAGTTCCACGCAGTGCCCACCAGGGGGAGGTGTTCATAAATCAAGCTAGGCCTAATGCCACGGTAGTTAATGTCCAAATTCCAGATTGGGATCCATACACTTACCTGGGTCCTGTTTCTTAGGAGATCCCTTAAAGCGTCCATCTCTGTCATCAGCATCTCACCCTCGGCATTCAATGTGTTTGTTTACACAATGGGCCAGGTAGGGGATTTATCCTCAAACTCCTCAGATCGGGGTCCTCTAATTCTGGTTCTCAATTTTCCTAATTCTTCAAACCTTAAATACAGTTTCTTATGTTGTAGCGAACCCCAACCATACAATTATTTTCACTGCTATGTCATAACTATAATTTTTTTTGTTACTGTTATAAATTGTAATGCAGGATTTCTGATATGTAGCCCCTGAGAAAGGGTCTTTTGATTCCCAAAGTGGTTGGGGCCCATCAGTTAGGAAATGCTGCTCTAGCTCTTAACAGGGTTCTCAGATATCTCTCTGGTCCCTATTAAATATTAAAATATTTATTTTTGAGGCAGTATCTCATTGTGTAGTCCTGGCTGGCCTTGAACTCTTGAATGTCTGTCTCCTGAGTACTGGAATTAAAGGTGTACACCACCATGCCAGGATAAAATTACTTTTACATATAATGCATGTATTTATGGTGTGCATGTGTCTCTGTGTGTTTCTCTCTCGTTCTCACTCTGTCTCTCTCTCTGTCTCTCTGTCTCTCTCTCTGTCTCTCTGTGTCTGTCTGTCTGTCTGTCTGTCTCTCTCTGTGAATTAAGAAATTCCTGCAGAAAGGTTCAGTGTTGTTCATGTATTTGAAATCATGGTCTTCTGTTTGTTTGTTTTTCTTTCTATCCTGTACACCAGGCTGTCTGGGTAATTCTATTCCCATCTCCCATCTCTTCATAGGAATGTTGGGATTAGAAATGCCACATATCTTTATGTGGGTTCTGGGGATTCCCACGTAGGTCTTTACACTTGTATGGCAAGTGATTTACCCACTGTGCCACCTCTCCATCTTCTACCTCCTGACTGTTAGATCTTCCCATTTCCTGCTGACCACAAGAAAACCAAATATTGCAGTTAAAGCATGTACTCAGTTTACTCTGGGGAGACACATTACTTTCTTGCTTTGAGGCTCAGTTTTGTCCCTTGGATAGATTGGACATTGAAGGTATATATAAGGCAAGTTCAAGACAAGTAATTAGAAATTCTGAGAGGTTGAGTGTTATTTGGTAGAGTGCTTGCCTAGCGAAGTTCTGTATTTGATCCTTAACATTGAATACATTAGGCATGGTGGCCTACATCCATGGGGATATTAAAACAACAATAGGAAGAACACCCCCCAGAAATTCTGAAAGGCATGGTGTAGAGGATGTTTCCCCTGGAGAGCAGCCTCCTTTATAAGAAGAAAAAAGGGCTCTGTCTTTTCCCTTCTAGATTCTTCTAGAAAAGTCCTAGGTGGTTGAAATGAGAGTCTTTAGCTTTTGGCAGTCCTGAATGATTAGACTAGCATCTCTCCCTCCACATGTGTCTTCCTCAGGGGGCTGTATGCTTTCCTGACCCTCCCACAGACAGGAGTTAAGAGACAGCCCTGGCAGGAAAGCCACGAACTTCAGGCTGGGGCTGGGGGTGTCACCCTTGACGTAAGCACCACTGACTCTACCATGGAGTTTGAAGGTTTTTATGTGGCTGATGTAGCTCATACAAGACTCACAGGGGAAGTGGTGACCAGGCTGAGGTGAGTTCCAAGAAGCTAAAGGCCCTGCCAGGGTGGTCAGTTTCAGCCGGTTTCTGCAGGGGTGGGGGACTTGGGGACTCACGTGTACCCCCTCACTCCTACCCCAGCTCCATCTCTGTCGGATTCCGCTCCCCACTCACTGCCTTGGGCTCCTTTGTCTTTTGTCCTCTGCACTTCTTCCATGCTCTCTGGGTCTGGATACTTTTGGCTTTTAGAGTTCCCCCTCTTTTTTTTAAAACTTTTTCTTAGTCTATCAAGATCTCTCTTTTCCTGGCCCCATCTCTCTCTCTCTCTAGGTTTTAGGGCTTGACGGGTCTGTTGATCTCTCGATATTTCTAGCTTTCTCTGTCTCAGAGTATCTATCCTTTTCTGGGTTTCTTGATATATGTCCCTATCTAATTGCATCTTTTGGTCTCTCCCCATTCTCTGTCTCTGCCTGCCAGTGTCTTTGAGGCTCCGGAAAACCCTTGTTTCTGGTATGCAGTGTCACACAGGCTCCTACCCTTCAAACAGTCTCTCCTTTGTCCTCTTAGGTTGTGTTTTCCTGATACCTCAGTCTCTGAAGAAGGAGAAAATGCAGCCCCAGAGCCCAATTTCTCCTTAGGCCACCCCCCTTTACATTTTATTTTCAACCCACCATCTCCTCAGGTTACATTCCCCACGGCCCCTCTTCCTCTCAGTTTTCCTTCCCCTCAGCCTACTTTCTCCTAAACCTACCTTCTTAGTCTACTCTCTCCTCTCAGCCCACCTCCTCTCAATTTACCTTCTCCTCAGCCCACTATTCCCTCAGCCCACCATCCCCTCAGCACACCTTCTTCTCAACCTACTTACCCCTCAGTCCATCTTCTCCTCAGCCCACCTTCCCCTCAGCCCACCATCCCCTCAGCCCGCCTTCTTCTCAACCTACTTACCCCTCAGTCCATCTTCTCCTCAGCCCACCTTCCCCTCAGCCCACCATCCCCTCAGCCCACCTTATTCTCAACCTACTTAGCCCTCAGTCCATCTGCTCTTCAGCCTACCGTCCCCTCAGGCCACCTTCTCCCTAAAGCTCACCTTCTCCTCAGCACACCTTTCCCTAAAGCCCACATTCTCTCCACAATCCATCTTCTTACTGCAGTCCACTTTCTCCAGCTTACTTTCTCCTCAGAGACTTTCTCTTCCAGTTAATTTCTCTTCATAGACCGCTTTCTCTCTACAGTCTCCACTTTCTCACCTCTCACCCTGCTTTTTCTCAGAGGAGATCTGGCCTTACAGCTTGTGTCTCTGCTTCTCTCATAGGTATCTCCAATATCCAGCCCTCTACCCAGTGAGGCTGTGTTTATCTGCCTCATGTTCACCACAAGCAGTCTTAGTAACATCAGCAGTTGAGTCAGCATAGGTGCCAGGCAACTCTGGAAATACCATTGAGTCCTTGGTCCTTTTGGG